>VDFB02000003.1:321556136-321757786 GCA_007258455.2 Sequoia sempervirens | reverse complement strand
AGAGAGGGAAGTAGGGAGGGAGGGAGTGTTAGGGAAGGGGATAGAGGTTTGTGTGAGAGAGAGATAGAAAGAGTGTGGTGAGATAGAGAGGAGAGAGTGAGAGGGAGGGAGAGAGAATTATGAGATAGAGAGGAGAGAGTTAGAGAGAAAGAGGGGGAAGAGAGGGATTGGGAGTGAGAGATAGATGTAGGTAGAGGGAGGGAGAGGAGAGATAGAGAGTAGAGAGGGAAAGAGGTAGGGAGGGAGACAATATGAGATACAAAGTGATGGAGGGAGAGGTAGGTAAAGGGAGAGAGGGGAGATAAAGATAAGTAGAGAGGGAAGGAGATGTAGAGAGATAGAGAAGAGATAGAGAGAAGTAGAGAGGGGAGAGAGAGAGGCAGATGTAGGGAGGAGATAGAGGGGTGTGAGAGAGAGAGAGGGGAGAGAGGGAGGAAAGGAGAAATAGAGGGAGTGGAGAGATAGAGAGTAGAGAGAAGGAGAGAGTGAGAGAAAGATGATATGACTTGATAACTACTAAAATTTGACCTCCTGATTACTAAATTTTTACATGCTGATTCTTGAAATTTGACTAAGTATGAAATTTTTAAGATCTTCCAAGAACTAGAATTTGCATTATAATTCCTAGAGATCCGAAACCACTCTCAAACATCCTACCTATATACATGAAATATAACTTAAATTATAAGAAAGTGAACGTCCATATGTAAATGCCAACTTATACTTAAATGTTTATTTCACGTATATAGTTTCCCTGAACGATAACAAGAAGAAAGAGACAAGAAAAAGAGAAGAAAAAATTTCAATGTAGACCAAAACATGAGCGCATTAAACGCACTTGTGTTTTGTCAATGCATTCGCAAAACACAAAAGCCATGTCAAAACTGAGATATAACACAAGCACGTTGTAATGTGTGCATGTTATATCTAGTGCTTTGGGAATTCCCAAGCCTTGGGATTGGTATTTTCCTTGGAATACCAACCCAAAGGCTTGAAGGGCATTCTCAATGACCAGAGACGTGTTTTTGCCAATTCTACAATATTTCACATAATTGGGTTTGTGCTCACCGTCAGGATTGCATGTGGTTCAATATCAAACAAATCGAATATCTGGGTAATGTTAGGTTCTCTCTTAGCTATCCAACAATGTAATTTTTTTCACTTTTTGACAATGTTAAGCCTTTCATCCATAATTTATTTTGTTAGTATGTCTCTTTTTTGGCAAAAAATAGTGTTTAGTGTTTTTTTGTTATAAATTAACCATTCATCAAAATTTTAAATAAATTACATTTTTTAGAAACTAGACTCCATTCTACAATTTAAAAAAAAAACAATTAGTTTCCAAATTTGTAGGGGTAGCATGGCTGCAAATTCTATTTTAGAAGTGTCCACTAAAACTAGTAAAAAATTAAAATATTCATTAAAAAATAACATCGTAAAAAATCATGCATCAACTACATATTGTTAGCTTAACTTCTTACCTCGTGAGGGATTTTTAAAAATACTCAAAAAAATTTACCTCGCATAAGGGTCAGAGCAAGAGTTGCCATGTTATGTTTTTTCTGACAAAAACAACAATTTGTGTACATCCCTCTTTTGAACCCCTTAATCTCAACCATTTTCAAAATAAATTAGTAGTTTAGAAAGTAGACTCGAAACACTTTGATCCTTCTTTTTGTTCCATCTCAAAATTTTGAGTGTAACTATCCTCAATTTCATGTCCAAGGTTAGTATTTCTTGATTTTAGAAAAAAAAAAGTGGCCACTTAAGCCCCCTTTTTGGGAACCATCTTGGTGCACTTACCCTTATAAAGGTTAGATTTCCTTTCAAGAGAGATAAAATACTTAGTATTTTTTTGTGTTGTGATGTAAAAAAACACTTGTCAACAAGTACCTCATCATGGTAGTTCCTAATATTAAAATTTACTAAGCATTGTTCATTGACCAAAGATTTGTGGACCTTCTGCAACCATACAAATTGATATGGATGTAGATGCCTCCTCCTTTCTAACTACACTTTTTTAACCATCTCCTCTGAAACAAGATTATTAGTGCTTCCACTATCAATGATAGCATCACAAAATTTACCTCCAAATTTTCCCCTTGTGCAAAATAAACTCTTTCTTTGAACTGGTTCCTTTTCTTCATTTATCAAGGCTCTCCTAATGACAAGGGTCTTTCGTCTTTTTGTATCTTTAAGAATGCTTAGAATCCACTTCCTCATCTACATACACAACTTGTGCATTACCTTCAGGTCTCTATTTTTCCTTCCTTGATGTTGTAAACACTTGTATGCTCAATGTAAGTTTCTTCTCCATATTGGAAAAAAGTTCCTTGGTGTAGGAGCACCTAGTTGAGTTCATGCCTCCATGAGGCAATTTTGTCATTTTGGATTGATGGTTGGTTTTATTTGTACTAAGGTCGTATTTGGACCATATTGAATGTATTTGGATCATTTTTAGGTTGCTAGGTGTGATAGATATGTGGGTTGTTAAAAGTTGCCAATTTTGTAAATGTTGTCATTGTGAAAAAGTGCAAAAATTGCACTAAATGGGAATATGAAGGGACAAATGGTGAAATAATGTGAGGAGTCAATTGTTTTCGGTTGGAGATGCTTGGAAATGTTATATAAGGCATTTGTGAATGTTGAGAAGGATGGAATGGTGTAAAATTTGAAATTTGAATACTAAAACCCTTGCTTTTCCTGCATTTTTCATAGAAATATGGTGTTACAGAGTTTGGTACGGCTTGGTACAGCCTGGTAATGCACATTTATGAATTGAAATCGTTAAAGGGGTGAATTAAATTTCATTTTATTTTTTGGGTATGTGTAGGATCATCATGGAAAAAAGGCAGGCCCTTAAGTGGCAAAAAAATCAGAAAAATCAGAGTTAGGCAATTTGACGTAAAAATTTGAATAAGTTATCTATATTATTTTAAAAATATGTAAGAATATAATCTATAGAAAATTGAATTTAGTTTCTTAACTACTAGATTTAAAATAAAATAAAAATCTATTTGGTGAAAAATTGAAATTTCAATACAGTAGTACTTAATTTTCAGGGAAAAAATAACAAGTAGGTATTTGTCTAACCACCCTAACCACAATAAAATGATAATATTTTTTTATAAGATTTTAGATATAAGTAGAGAACTCATGTCCCAATGTGATGCATATTTTTTTGTAATTTTTTTCCAAGTAAATAATTAATTATGAATTTTTTATTACAACTTTTAAAAAATATAAAAAAATCGTATGTCTGACCACCTTAACTTGGTCAAAACTTCATGAAATTTAATTTTTTCTTTTTTAATCCTATAGTACATGAAGCATAGAATGTGACACATATTTTGGATTCAAAAAAGTGATACTGTTTGAAAGCTATAGATGTTTTTCAATTAGTTTATCAATCAGGACTTTAGTCATAATTTGAATAGAAAATGAATAATAATTACTTATTAAATTTAAAGTAAAGCATAATTTATATTGGTGGAAAGCTGAGAATCTCCTTTAAAAACCCTTTTCGTTTCATTAATTTTGGGTAAAAAAAAGTCATCAGGCACATACCCATCATATTGCCACTTTTTGGCCCATCATGATCTTGCACATACCTTTGTGTCTCACCTGATTTCATCACTTTTTGAGAATTTTAGAGTGTTTTTACTAAAATAAGCTAGGAAACCCTGTTTTTAAGGGTTTGAGAGGAATAAAATGACTTTGTGATCCATTCCATGGGTAGAAATGCTTGAAAATTGGTGGAATGGGTGAATTTAGATAGTTCTTGATGTTTATGGTGGTTTCAAGAGTAGGGGTTAGGGTTTCGTGAGATTTGGCTGATGCCCTAGGTGGAAGACACCATGTTTTAGGCATGAAAGGATGGCTAGAGAATAGGGTTTGATGAAAGACTTATGAACATTGATTTGTGATGGTTTGGTGAGCATGTGTAGGTAATATTTGATGTGTTTTAGGTGTTGTATTAGAGTCTAGACCCCTAGAGTATACATATTCAATAAACGCCTATGTGTGCAAGCCTAATTAGGCCTTTAAGATAGTGTAACAATAAGTTTTTGAGGGATATGTTCCAAAGTAACCCCATATGTATTTAATATATGTTATAGAAGGGCTCAATGGGTATCCAAATCAGTTTTTAGATTGCGGGTTTAAGTTGTCTTTTGCAAATTATGTCAAAATTACCTTATTTGCTACTCTCATCAAAACATAGTGGAAGATTGTGAAAAAAGTCATTTGTTTGAAGTGCTAGGGTTTGGGATTTGCAAATTTCATTGAGATTATGTTAGTTTGGAGTCTTCCACTTGCTCCACATCAATTGGTATCAGAGCTAGAAGACCCTAAGAGGAAGTTGTGAGAGAAGGTTTGTTGTATTCCCCAACAGTGATGAAGCTGGGTAGAAGGTGTGCAAATTTCTTCCACTGAGAGGAAGTGGGTAGAAGAGGTCTTGGAGAGTGCATCTTCTAGAATCCTATTGGGTAGAGGATAGTTGAGTGTGTGAATAATGGATGTGTGGAAGAGATACTTGCAGAGTGAGGGTTTACAAAAAAGAAACAAGTGATGAAAAAAAGGAAAAAAAGATAAAGGAGGAAAAGGAGAAGAAAAAACAAATATATGTGGATAAAGAGATAAAGGAGTTGAGGTAGGATTTGGAACTAATGATGGAAAGTCAAGAAAATATGGAAGAAAGAGTGAATATTGAGATGCAAAATTAACATTTACCAGTCAAGAAAACGATTATGTGGCCTATCAACAAGATTATTTTGAAGAGAAGGCAAGTGGAGATAATAGAACCTTTGTTGATGGAGGAAGATAAAGAACAAGCCAAGCAAGTTGATGTGATGATAGTTGAGAGGGAAGAGTTCATCAAAGTAGAAGAATAAAAGAACATGGAGGTTGTAGTTGTTTCAGATCTTGAAGAAAAGGATAATGTACATTCTATTTCAGTTAATTCAGAGGTTCCTAAACCTGAGAAAATAGCAATTGTAGGGGCAGAGCATCATGTGGAAGAGGGGGGAAACAAAACTGAAGAGTGTAAGGATGAGTTGCAAAGGAAGATGGGAAAGTTCAAGCATGCACCTAAAGTGAAGAAGAAGAATGGGGGAGGTATATTTGTAGTAGGTTCAACAATGTTTTTAGATGAGGAAGGAATACACAAATTTCTTATTGAGATTGCAAGGAGGGATAGACCCAAGTTCAAGATGAAGCAACTACATGTTGAAGTTGACAAATGCAATCAAGAGACAAATGTGGAAGTTGCAACTTTACCTTTTTCTTTGTTCTTCTCACAAGTGATTGTGGTTGCAGGTTGTGGTGTAGGTTCTCATGTATTTGTAGGTCCTCACTCAAGGGACTTGAGTTCTTTTTCCATGGGGAGTATTGTGCAGGAGCACCTAGTTGAGTGCATGCCTCCATGAGGCAATTTTGTCATTTTGGATTGATGGTTGGTTTTCTTTGTAATAAGGTCATATTTGGACCATTTTGAATGTATTTGGGTCATTTTTAGGTTGCTAGGTGTGATAGATAGGTGGGTTGTTAAAAGTTGCTAATTTTGTAAATGTTGACATTGTGCAAAAGTGCAAAAAATGCACTAAATGGGAATATGAAGGGTCAAATGGTGAAATAATGTGAGGAGTTAGTTGTTTTGGTGTGGGATTCTTGGAAATGTTATATAAGTCATTTGTGAATGTTCAGAGGGATGGAATGGTGTAAAATTTGAAATTTGAATACTAAAACCCTTGCTTTTCCTGTGTTTTTCATAGAAATATGATGTTACAAAGTTTGGTACGACTTGCTAATGCACATTTATGAATTTGAATTTTTAAAGGGGTGAATTAAATTTCATTTTATTTTTGTCTCACCTGATTTCATCATGTTTTGAGAATTTGAGAGTGTGTTTACTAAAATTAGCCAGAAAACCCTATTTTTGAGGGTTTGAGAGGAAGAAAATGACTTTGTGACCCATTCCACAAGTAGAAATGCTTGAAAATTGGTGGAATGGGTGAATTTAGATAGTTCTTGATGTTTATGGTGGTTGCAGGAGCAGGGGTTAGGGTTTGGTGGGATTTGGTTGATGCCCTAGGTGGAAAATGCCATGTTTTAGGCATGAAAGGATGGCTAGAGACTAGGGTTTGATGAAAGACTTATGGAAATTTATTTGTGATGGTTTGGTGAGCATTTTCAGGTCATATTTTATGTGTTTGAGGTTTTGGCTTGGAGTCTAGACCCCTGGAATATACAGATTCAATAAACCCCTATGTGTGCAAGCCTAATTAGCCCTTTAGGACAGCGTAGCAACAAGTTTTTGAGGGATATGTTCTAAAGTAACCCCATCTATATTTAAGATATGCTATAGAAGTGATTAATGGGTATCCAAATTATTTTTTAGATCATGGGTTTGAGTTGTCTTCTGAAAATTATGTCAAAATTACCTTATTTGCTGCTCTCATCAAAGCATAGTGGAAGATTGTGAGAAAAGTCATTTGTTTGAAGTGTGGGATTTGCAAAGTTCATTGAGATTGTGTTAGTTTGGAGTCTCCCACCTGATATAAATCATTCGTCTATTTAGTATCCTCTTCCAGAACCCCATCTAGGTCTTCCTCTTCCTCTTCGTTCACCATAATTTTGGTCATGAGGGCAATAGGAATTATCTCCTCTTTGGTTCTTGTCACACACAGTCTTGTTATTACTCATTTACTTTTACCTTCACACGTAAAAAGGATGGTAAATGTAATCATGATTTTGATATGTTTGTTAAATAAATGGAATACTGAAATACATATTAAGGTACTATTATTACCTTGGAAGAGTAATTATGTTACATTGATGATGAACATGTATTGCTATATGAATATGCTTAAGTTTTATGCTGCATATGGATTTATATATATGAACATAGGTTGATTTATTTATATGGAACATAGACTGACTTGTATATGGTATGTGCAAGGTTTTTAAAGGCCGAAGAATACATATGTTAACATTGGATAAAGGTCAAACCATGTGCAAGTTATTGCACAACAATAAAGGTTGGTATGAAATAAAACCATAAGTCAATACTATTGGAAATGCATCTTTAAATTATTAACAATGAATTAATCCAACTTGGATGCTAATATAAAAAGCAATGGAATATTTTTGAGCTGTAGTATAAGCATAAAATGCATGATAATAGGAAAAACATACAACAAGCTTTGAAATGGTCAAAAGCACCTTTTGAACGCTATTTTGAAAGGCGAATCATCTTTGATCTGTTGCTCATTGAAACCATGACTAAGTTGACATTGTTTGAGTGTTTCTTATAAAATGTAGACTATTTCAAAGAGCAAAACCGCACCAAGAGATAAGGAATAGTGGTTACAAGGTGATCCCACAATATTGGTTTACAATTTTTGGCCAAACTGGACACTAAACTATTTTTTTCTAACTAAATCTTCACTTTCGGGAACTTATAGAGGCTAAACCGTAAGGAATTTGAAGATGATGCAAACTAGTGATGTGACATTTATTCTGTAGATTCTAAATATATTTTTTTTCAAATTTTTGGAATCAGATTGCAATTATTTTTCCATCTCCTTCGAAAACTAGTTTTTATAAATAAACACCATTTTTAAGGAGTGATGCTCACTGTATACAACATAATTTTTTTCTATGAAGGATAAAATTCTATTTTTTTTGAATTTATATTTGTAACTACAATATCTAGCCCTTTCATTTGGTTTCATAGTGTTTTATTAAATATTTTTTCCTTAATCAAGTTTCAAAGTCAAACCAATTACAATTTAGACATAAGCAGACTGTATACAACATAAATTTTTTGTATGTATCAAAATTCAATTTTTTTTACTAGATCAAGGACATCAATACCTAGCCTACACATATTTTTTAGAATTTTATTTTGATAATCTAATATTTTTCCACATGTACAAAATGAAGGCTTGATTTTCGGTGAAAAACCTATGTTTAATCAAACTAAAAAAAATAAATACATAATAAAACCAAAACATATTAAAATTATATTTGATGGATAACTCGTTTCGAGGACTACCATTATCTAGTTGGGTTTGTGAAGTCTCCTCCATTTCATCCTCAACTCGAGCTTCAAAGGGAAAAATTCTGCAATTTTTTAGTGCTAGAGGGGGAAAAGGGGGGAAAAGGGGGGTTTGAATGAACCCAGGTTCGAGCGAACCCCCCTTGGAGGTTTGCTTGAACTTGGGTTCATTCAAACCCTGGTTCGAGTGAACCCCCCTTTCTACAAAGTTTCTCTCTTTTTCTTTTATTCTGGGAAATGCAAAATATGTGGGACCCATGATTTAATAGGGTTCGCTCAAAGGGGGGTTTGAGTGAACCCTTATTGGGTTCGTTCGGACCCTAAGTTTGTTCAAACCCCACAAAACCCAAAAAAATTTCATGGGGGCATTTTTTGCAATTTTGCTTCCTCAATAGAATTGTAAACCAGTTTTGTGGGATCACCCTACAACATGGCACCAACTTATGAATGCTCTTAATTCTGTAGAATTCTAACTTGGTTGCAATTTGACTGTCAACATTTAAGCATGTGCACTTTTGAATTAGTCTTTGCTATTGTCAAATAGAAGGGTCAATCTGTAGCATTTTGTGATGATTTTACACTTAGTTTGCTGCCACCTTTTAGCTATATGATATGAGTCAACTTGCATGAAGAGAGCTATCATTTTGCATGCCTTTTTTGTAGGCTACAATATCTCATTTTCTTGTATAAATAGAGAGGCTAGTACTCTCATTTGGACACACTTTTATTCTGCAAACTTATTATGTTGTAATTATTCTAAGAGTTGTATATTCTAAGAGTTGAGAGTTATTATGAGAGAGTTGTGAATTAATTGTGAGTGCATATTGCTATCTTGAGAGAGAAGTCATAGTAAAGTATTGCTCCGAGAGAGCTAAGTGAAGCTAGAAGCTGCTGTTGGAAAGTTGTGCATCAAGTCAATCAATTGGATTAAGTGTATTACAGGCATGAGGATCTAGTCTTCTCTTATTTGTCTTTATTTATGAAAGAATGAGATATGAATGCTTTGTTTGAATTGCTTGAGAATACATGCACTAGGAAATCGTAGCATTTTTCTTTGGAAAGGGAATGAAGCTACTTTATGCTTTTCTATGAAAGTGTTTGTATATACTCCATAAAAGGAGAGTTTGGTTGTCATTGGTATCACATACTAGAAATGATGAATAAGGGAAGTTTCTTTTATTACTCCTATATACTCTATACAAGAATTAGATATGGATGTTCTATACATAGATAGTTTACAATATGTGTATAATGTGAAATATGTCAATGTCATGAAGTGACTTGGCACTGTTATCTAATTATGCTAGGAAACCTTGGAATGATAGGGTTAACATTACAAAAGGGAACGTATGAATGATATGATGTGATGTTATGCAAACCACATCAAATATCTTTACATTAGTGATCACTTGATCATACTATACTCTTGAATGGAACCCTAGGTTTAGATTAACCTATTAGGGTCGAGAAGTATTATTTGATTAAAGAATGAGATCTTGGGTAAAGTTTTACCTACTAAGTTGGGATTTATACTTGACTACTCATTGGTTGGGAATAGCCTACTTGGTCGAGTTGTTCAATTGGTCTTGATTGGAAAATACAGGATTATCTAGAGTAACCTATATAAGATTCATACTAGTCATTGGTTGATGACTATATCCTAAGATTAGGATGTATCAAGGTTAAATCTCACCTTTGTGATTAAGCTAAATCACTTGAGTTTATGGAATTCTATATGTTTGGAATGTAGGTGGGAAATACCTAGTAAGTTAGAGTTGCTGCTTGACTAGTTGCATTACACTCTTAATATGAAGTTATAGTATTTACAAGAGTAGACTCTTTGTTTAAACCCTTTTAATTAAGGAGAATATTCTCTCGAATGGAATCATCTATTGATATGATTATTCTTCGATTGAGGTAATTCATTGATGTGATTATACTCTTGATGAGAATCACTTAATGATGTGATAAATTACTGAAGGGAGTTAGTTATATATGAATATTTAATCTATGATTAGATGAAGCTTATGTAGCTATGCTTTAGCTTATAAAGTTAAACCTAGGACTAGGTTGTCTGTTGAAGGGAATAGCTTGTGAAGAAGTCTATGTAAAGTTAATGCGTAAACTAGAAAAGCTCATATGTTATGTACTTGGGATAGGAATGTCCATTGAAGGGGTAACTTATGCTTAGGCTTAATTGGTAGAGATACCATTCTATTTTGGGAAAAAGGAGAGTAGGTTATTTTTGGGATTAAAGATTACCTATTGGAGGAAATTACCTAAGTATAGTATACAAATAGTCATAATACAAACTGAGCTATAGAAGTGTATGGGAATAGGAAGACTGTCACTCGAAGTACTAGACTGTGAGAATAGTTTGGCCAAAGTAGTGTAAGTTTCCACTGTTTACACTATTAGTTCACTATGTTCCATTTATGAATTCTAGTTTGGGATTTCATACTTGTATGGGATACAACCATATGACTAGGTTCTAGTTTTTAGGACACAACACTAAGCTCAGATAGGCTATTGTTATGGGGTTTACCAACCAATCTCTTTGTTCAAGGGTAGGGCCCTCTCACCTGCAAGGTAGATGTGCGGGGACCACATAAATAAGTCCATGGTTGGAGGAAAAGTGCTTGAGTGATGCTTGTCCTCATCAGTTGGAGGTCAAGGTTTGTGGATGTTTGCACCAGCATTGGGGATAGTTGGAGTGTATTCACCTGCGAGTGAATGCATCCAAAAGGTATGCAACATTGCAGCGACATCGAGACTAGTTTGTATATCTATTGCCAGATGAAGCTCAGAGGAGCTATGTATGTATCATGTACCCATTTATATGGAAGGATGTAATCATGGATGATGTACTTGAGTTCATTCAATATGGCATCTATGTAATGGAAAGATTTGTGAAATTACAATGGAATGCAATGGAAGTTTGGAAATAGTGTTATTTCAAATATGCATGTAATTTACATTATGGAAAGAAAATTTTTATTGCTATGTCATGGCATCATAGAATATTCACTTAATGTGAAATCTTTGGAATGTTATTGAGTAGAACACTAGGGTTGTTATAGTTTCGAATTGGACCAACTTCTTCACTCTTATTTTGATCTTCATTGCATCCTCCTTAGTATCTTCCACTAGTTCTTCCACCACAACCTCTTCCTCTTTTCTTTCTTTCCAATCTTCTATTCATATTCTCTTCTACCTTCAAGGAAAACTGATAAGAATCTTCTATGATAGTCATTCTAACCAAACTTAGCTCCTCTTGAATACTTAGCTTCAACCCATTTATATAATGGGTTACCTTCTCCTTGTTGGCCTCTGAATGGACTATTATGATGATGACCTTATAGAACTCTTATGTGTAATTTTTGACATACTTTCCTACTTTCTTCAAACCTTAAATCATCTTTAGAAAATGTAACTCATAATCAACAAGAATGAACTCTCTTTTTAACTTTTTCATGTAATTCAGTCCCATCTAGTGATTTTCTCTTTTCCTATTCTATTTCTTTCTAGTTGTACTTCTTTCTACCATATTTTGGCATGGAATTTCAATTTGGTATTTGCAAATTTAAACCTCCTAGGATCTTCTACCTCTTCGTACTCAAGGTACTCTTCCAATACAATTAATCCAATTGATCAACTCTTCCAAATTGAGATTTTTTGAATATGTAGAAACTTCAATCTTTGGCCTTTTCCCAATCTTGAGAGGGCCTTCACAATCAAAATTTCTAAGGATATTCTATTGCATCTTGTTCTTCTTCATATTATGCTTCTTCTTCTACTTCATCCTCATTCTCTTCTCTTCTTCTAGGACCAATACCTCTAGATATCTCCTCTTGAAGTGATTGAACCAATCTCTGTAGGGATCTAAAACCATCTTCTAGTACAAAAATATTTCTTTCACCACCACAGTTTTTTTGTTGAGGAATTCTAATCACCTTTTTGAGAAACCCACAACCAAAGTCCTAGTGTGAATTGCCTCACATTCGACAATATATTTACACACTCAAGAAATCCCACTCTGATACCACTTGATGAAGAGTACTTCCCCTCAAATAGAATCTCAAGGAAAAGAAGTATGCAAATTTTATTATTCCTTCAACAAATTAATTACAAAACCTATAATACAACTACCAAGGTTATAAAACCTCTATTACAACAATATGGGTTGTAATACCAATAGGAAAATAAGGCATGTAATTCTAGAACTGACAATATTGACCATTGATATAGCAAGAAGACTCAACTTTGTGTTGAAAATGGCAACTTCAACAAATCTTCTATCCTAAATGAGATTCTTTCCATTTGTGACAACTTTATATGACTTCTCAACATGCCTTCAAACTATAACTCCCATTTGGGCACCATATGAATCCATTTGTTCCTTTTGCTTACCCATGAAAATTTCTCAATTTTAGTACAAATTCTAGGAGCCATAAATTTTCACTAGGTTACCTGATTGAGCTTTTTTTTGAAATAAAGTACTTAGAGTGCTCTATGACACCCAAAATAAGTAAACAAATTTTGGCCATGTTTTGGGCCTACAAAAGGTCATTTAAGGCAGGTCATATCTCAACCCGAATATTTTTTAAGATGCTAAAAAATTAAATGATTAATATCTAGAATTCAAGAAATAATCTTAGCTCAAAACTCACCCACAAGAGAAATTTTTGAGTACCAACACATTCAAATGCCAAACTAGACTAAAAATAAAAACATACTAATTTTAACTCTTATTCAACAAACCAAAATAGGGATAAATAATTTTATTTTTTGGGTGATGCAAAATTTCTCTTACACCTTAGATGCTCTTGCAACACTAGCCTTCATACAGGTTGCAAAGTATATTTCCTACACTATTGACAAAATTTTAACCAATATTAGGACAATAAAAATTAAGTGGTCCTAATGTTTGTAACTATTTTGATCTTAAAATTACATCAATAAACTCAAAGAAATATCATATATGTCATGTAACGAAATGTGTCTCAATCTTACATCTTAATCATCAAAATAATAAATAAAATTTATAGAATATAAAATGTAATGTCCCCTTTTTGAAGATACTTAAACTTACCCCTTGCTCCGAAATATGCTCTTACTCTCCACATAAATTTGCTCTAAACTTCTTCCCAAATTTGCATATACCTTTATATCTGCTCTATTGTTCTATGCTTCTTGGTGGATGATCTTAATGTATACTCTATTTGCTTACATATTCTCCCTTTCGCGGATCTGCTCCCATATCTATTCTTATTTGCATTCCTTTGATATATTTCAATTTGCAGTTCTGTACTACCTTACGATACATGAATATGTCCTATTCTTCTTGTGCTGGTGGCTATGATCTCCACTAATTTGCTTTGATTGAACTGTCTATATACTCCTGCGATTTATTGGGTAAAGTCTGAGACCCTTTCTAGATCCTCCCTTCTGAATGATACTTTAGAGGTGCAGAATAGAGGCCATAACATAGAAACTATTTTTGATCTTCCTAATGATTACATGCAAACACAGAGTGAGAGTCTTGATCACTGTCTCTGCTTAGATACACTTATTTCATACGATTTCCTTGGGACCATGTGTCTGATTTTATCCTTATGAATGTGCAGTCAGGATGATGTTCACTCTGCTCCCTTACGAGTGACCTGATCTTCTAGACAATATGTTCAAGTGTATTGCTAGATATGGGCACAAAGACATTTGCAAGGAACACTACTGGAGCTTTAAAGAATTGTTTATGGTGAGTCTTAAGAAGTTCCAACGTAAGTGTAATGGCCCATTTCTTAAGAAGGCGTATTCGGGATAAAATACTATGTGAGATTCATGTGGCCACCAGTAAAGATATTCATATGCTTTTACGAGTCACTACTATGGTTGATTAAGGGATTATGAAATCAGGGTTTTTGCATTATGCTATCACAAATTAAGTCCTATCGCCATCTTCACTAAGAGCTGTCAGAAGAAACGAGTGTCGTGGAGATAGCTTATGTATTAGTGATCGGGCCATATAATATAGTGTTATTGGGGTCTTGCTACTGTTAAGGGATAATCGTGGCATATCACCATCAGAGTTAATGGACGTCACACTCTATGTGAACTGCTGTTATTTCCGTGATGGTCAGGTACCTGAGCATGTTTCAATAGTTGTGATAGTAGCTGTTTATATAATGTTCAATATTTTTTATCAATATTGGACCAATAGTTGTGACTTTAAAGTTGTTAGTGTTGATGATGACTGCCCATAATTAAACAAAATGTATTCTTTTGATCTAAAAAGCAACCAATCATGTGATTCCACATCAGCGCTCAATAAAACATGGTGTGAATGTACAAGTATTGGTCTCACTTTTTTTTGGGCTTTTTTGGACACCTTGACAAAAAGCATGCTGATGTGGCATCATAATTGATAATGTGGCCCTAAAACCTTAGTTATAAGCAGGGGACTTGCCAAGTAAGCTGCTGTAAAAAATTAGGAGTGATTTGAAATTTCCACGTAGGATAATTTGAAGCGCAAAGTTAGGATGCACAACTATTGGGTCCTATCCCCTAGTTCTAGATTGACGAATGACACATGAGATGCTATTTGACTCCAACCTCCCATGGTTACCCGCCTACTCCCATTGGTATTGAAGAGGTGTCAATATGATTAACAAGCTTCCAATAGGTGGTTTGTTCTGCCCTTGCCCTAGTTGTTCATGTTGTTGTAGCTTAGTAGGGGAGAGGACCCAGTACTTGAGCATGTTTCAATAGTTGTGATAGTAGTTGTTTATATAATGTCCAATATTTTTATCAATATTGGACCAATAGTTGTGACTTTAAAGTTGTTAGTGTTGATGATGACTACCCATAATCAAACAAAATGCATTCCTTTGATCTAAAAAACAACCAATCATGCGATTCCACATCAACGCTCAATAAAACACGCTATGAATGCACAAGTATTGGTCTCACTTTTATTTTGGGCCTTTTTGGACACCTTGACAAAAAGCATGCTGATGTGGCATCATATTTGATGATGTGGCCTTGAAACCTTAGTTATAAGCAGGGGACTTGCCAAGTAAGTTGCTGAAAAAAATTGGGAGTGATTTGAAATTTCCACATAGGATAATTAGAAGTGCGAAGTTAGGGTGCAAAACTACTGAGTCCTCTCCCCTATCTCCTCCTTTTTTCGATGCCTTCGTTCTTGCATCGCTCCTTGCTTTTGTAGTCGTCAAGAGCCTCTAGCCTGGACGTGACCCCTTTAATGAAAGCGGTGTTTGATGGAGTCGATTCATCATGTCTCTTGATCATGGGAATTTGTCTTATGTTAGTCGGCTTGTTTGTTTCTCATTCCCTTTTTAGTTGGTATTTATATTTATCTCTTTTATTTTATTTTATTTATAAGAATTGATATTTATTATTTATTTATATTATATATCCTTAGCATTTATATTATAAAGATTATAATGATTTTAAGTTGTCAATGTTTATTGCGTAATGTCGATATTTATATATATTTATAATTACCATATTATATTATGATAATGGTAATTATAAGAGTATTAAATCGATAATATTCCCTTTTATAATTTTAGTTTGCATTTTGTTATTCATTTGATTTAATCACATGTATTTCAATGTTAGGGCTTTTAGTGTTGCAATTTTGGGGACATGACATAAAGGTTATGTTTTGGCTCTAGAAAACTATTTAAGTGAAATTTACTAGAACAAAGAAGGACATGATGGCATGGATTTATTTGATGTATTTACTTTAGAAATAAAATAGGCTCAGTCAATTTCTTTATAAAAAAATATGGCCTTCACAAGTTAAAAACCCAAATAAGAAATGTAAGGGCATCCATGATCCATAAGAGAACTATAATAGGGAGTAACACATGTTGCCAAAGAATATTCACCAACCTATGATATGTAGTTATGACTGTAATGAAGCATATTTGAATGGTTAACATAAGAAAAAAATAGAGAATCTAAGTTGGGAGGATAATTATGACATGTTATGATTGATTTTTATGACAAGTGTAAGGAATATGTTATATATAACATTAGGACTCTTATTTGGATTTGGATATTAGAATATGACTAGGATATTGGGGTGCCACATTTGAGTGGTATTATCTAATATTTTTATAACTTAGTTTTGGTGGTTTTATGTATTATTTTCTCTATTTATTAGGTGCCTAGGATGAAGTTTATATATTGCTTCTTGTAGGTATTGCTATGTTTATTGATAAGTATTTCTCCAAATCTGATTGATGGTGTTATATCTTGTAAAGGATCCTTTCTTGGATTATATTGTCACTAATGTTGTTGTTGATTAATACTTTATTTAGAGTTTGGAGGATGGGTTTTTCCCAAAAGGATTTTCCCAAGATGCATCATTGTCTTATGGTGAATGATTTTATTGTATTTTTTGTTTATATTACAAATTATTTTAGATCATATTTTCTATTCATCTATAATCTTAGACTACTATAGGAAGAATTTCCACAAATATCTTCCTTTTTATCTCAAATTTTAGGTCATTATACTTGGTATTGAGTTTAAAATTAAGACACTTTTCATGGTAGGACATGGTATTTATATAGCTATAATAATTAAAAAATTATTTTAGGAATAGACAAGGAAATATATTTTCTCAAAGAGTTTCTTACTAATGAAGTTGAGTGCTACGACCATCATTTAGACACCAACCCATCAACATTGGATGAAGCCAACAACTCTAATAATTTTGGGGCAAGATAATCCTATTATATGATGAATAAAAGTGAGTGCCCTCTATTAACTCGCTATATACTAAAGCCACCTCTTTATCCTCTTCTAAAGACTCCTTAGTGTCATTGGGTTCCCCTAGAAAGTTAATTAGATGAAATTATAATTTTTACATTTTTTGAATTTCTTCCACCTTTGATCACAATTGAAATAGATCCCATTGGAATTTTTCATATCTACTACTTCTTTATAATGTATGAATATTGGTGGGATTATTTCCTCTATTTTTGGTATCCTTCTTCTACCTAAATGACTAAGAGGAGAATCTTAAATATTTTGGTGTTGCAAGTTTATCTTTAGCTAATTAGGCTTTGATAATAGCATCTGCTATAGATTTTAGGTAATTCTTTTTAAAAGTACCTTAAGTTTTGGTTTTCAATCTAGTCGTAAAATAGTTATAAAGAGAAGAATATAAGATGTCTGTTTTCAAATTAGACACCTCCTCAAGCTAAGTAACATACAAGTAGTAATATTTCTTATATAGACTAGCTTGAAGAGTCACCCTTCTAGCTCCTCATAGATGCCTCAACTTTAGTGACCAGGTAAAGGGCTTAAAAAATTAGGCCATCCTAATATTCAAGAAAAATAAATGATACACTAAATATATCATTGTGATGTCATACCCTCTAAACCAAATATTATCATTATGACACCCTTGATGTGGGGAACTTGATTCAAACACCAAGGTAATAAGTCATCATACCTAACCATGTTGTATCTCCTCCATGGAATTTGGACATGCCAATATTTGGGTATTTGGGAGGGGTGCCTCAAAAGATATTAGAATAGTGAGACCATGAAGGTGAATAAGAGTCAAATTGAAATTTTACTAACTAATCCATTGATGCATTTATTTTCTAAAATTTAACACTTCTTAGGTTAGTGGCGAGGCTATTAAATCACACTTGCAGGGAAGCCACTCAAGATAATGGAGTTCTTGTATGTCATCTTTATTCAAGTGTGATCCTCCATGGAAGGCACTACACTACTAAAAAAATGTGATTTTTAGGCTAACTAAATTTATATACCAAAAAGGGTTATTAGTGATATTTATCAACACAATTAGCTCAAAGATAGGATTACATTTTAGTGATTCCCAAAATGGAGTAAAAATTGGCCAATTTTTTTATATATGTCATATAAGTAAGTTTTAAAAAAACCAAAAAATTCTTCCTATTTGGAAGAAATTTGGCCTAAAAGTTGCAAACCAACAAGTTACATTAAAGAGCTAAAATTATTGTTGCGACTAGCTGAAAACCTACAATATATAGACTATCGACTAGCTTTTGAATACTATTGTGCGCTATCTCACTATTATACAACAACAAAAATACTCATATTTTTATGGATTTATTTAGATGACTTACTTCTAACCAGTAATGCCCAAATTTATGTATAGTGAAGGGAAAAAGGAAAAATGCTAAGTTGGAGTATGTTTAGTTTGTATGTTCTTACATGTACTTATGTGATTGGTAAATAGTGAACTAGACCAATATTTCAAAACTCTAACTACAAAGGATTTTGATAGCTTATAGCCACAATATAATGTTGTCGAAGTATGATGAGAGTGGCATATTGGTATTAAATACCAGCTATGCCACTACAAACTTCAAATGGATGATGGCTTCCTATATAATGAGACTTATTGTAAAAGGTCTTCTAATATACCTAAAGGTAAATGAAAGCTCAATGTTGAATACATATCTTTTATCTATGCCTTGAGTATTGAGGCCTAAGAAACTCTCACTTCACCAAACCCTTTATGGGGAATCTAGATTAGCTAAAAATGATAACTATTTTAAGGATATTTTAAAATCCTTGATAAAAGGATACTATTCTACACAATCTAATGTAGAAAGAGATTTGGGTAAAACACAACCATGATACTATTCTACACTTTCAGCATTTCCTAATCACTAAGGTCCCATAAGGTTGAGGCGAGAGTATACAAGGAGTACTTGTAGTAAGCCACCAGTTATTGTTGTAAAACACAACCATGAAAGAGCTTTGATAGCACTTGTAATGAACCTAGCACTAAATAAAGACAATACATAGATATACATATGAATAAGAGCATCAAAATGTTTATATATTGTGTTTGAACTACCATTTTGAAAGTACAATTATCCTAATAGAACAAGAAATCTAATTACAATATTCACGATGCTTACACATAATAGATCATTACAATATATAGAATCTTGCTAAAGATAACTACTACTATTCCATACATGTAGGATAAATACTTTTATTATAATTTACTTAAAAGGATGATTTATAAAATGTATGCCTCTATTCTAATTCACATTAATATCAAAATGAGAATTCCCAAAACATTCATTACTTCAACATTTATGATTGATGAAACAATTAGACTCCAATCATCCATCACAGTTTACATCAAAATCAACCATCCAAAAATAAAGCCAAACTGCCCTACTCATCGTTTCATTTATAATATGAGAGTTTTTTAAAGTCTGATTACTGTTTACACTAAATTAGCGTATGTTACTTCATTTCCCATATACTAAAAGATGCAGTGATGTTCTTAGAATATAATTTATATAGAAATAAATGTTCTCACAAAGTCAAACAGGTGTGCACATCTTCATAACTCAATGATAGTGACTCAAAATGAAAAAGAACCTCAAGTTTGATCATAACCTTTGCCATGGTTAAGATCAATTGCCATTAATTATTTATATTATATTACTATTGGGCATAATTTTCAAACCTTTCGGTTGCTTACATTAGACTGCCATTATGGATCTTATACTACTGCTGGCATACTTAGCAAACTTTGAGTTTGCTTACACTGAACTGCCATTATTTATCCTCTACTATATACTGTTGGCATAACTAGAAAACCTTGCTGCTAAACTAAAAGCAAGTGGTAGTTCTGGATACTTTGACAAAAGCTGTTCTGGTGCTGCTTGCACGGCCATCTCTGAGAGGCAACTGCTTCTTCCAACAGTAATCTGTGCCGTCAAGATTGGCCGAGATAACTGTTGTGCAAAAGCAATCGTCCAAGCATGCCTGCATGCACGCAGTTTGATTGACAGAAGTCATGGTTTCATAGTCATTTCCCCACCAATCTATGTGCCCTTCATTCACCATTTTTGCCCCACTTGTAATGCACTTCTTCGTCTGCTGCGAAGTCCTCTGGAAGCATCCCTTTGAAGGGTTGTGTGGGTTAACAAAGTCGAATCCAGCAGGACATCTGCAACGGGAGGATCCGTACACCACTTGACAGATTCCATTCAGACCACACTCACCATACCCTTGACACCCACTTCCCTGCACGCAGACCAGGTAGCCCACACAGATCACAAAGAGGAGCGTAGAACTTGTATTAGCAGTAGCAGCCATCTCAACACATATGCTAGCGAGAGTTATTCTAACCGAGTCTATCAAGCTTCTTATATAGAAAGATTTCATAGAAGCCGTGGGTTGCGGTCAATATAAGGACTGCGGCTGTTCACTTGGTAAATAACCGGCTGGTTTATAGCAGCCAATCCCATAGAAATATGATGCAGAACGAGATATATTCCTAACAATCATCCTTTATAGATTGAGGTTTCTCATGGAGAAAAGGGAGGGCCTTTAGTGGATAACACAGTCATCAATGATATTCTTTGATCTCTAGGGTCAGTTCATTTGTCTCATTTGTCAATTTAGGTAGTTCAAGTCGTTAGTTTGATATCTGGTTTGGTTTGGTGGTGGTGTGGATGAAAGTCTATTGCACATCACTCAAAAGATTATCATAGACTCTTCTTATAAAGAACTAAGCTTCAAATTAATGGACTAAACTCTCAATTCTTCTGAAAAATGATATGATTCTCTGATCTCTAGGGTCAGTTTGCTTGTCTTGGTTGTCAATTTAGGTAGTTCAGATCGTTGGTTTGATTTCTGATTTAACCGTGACATGAATGAAAGTCTATAACACATTGCTTGAAAGGTTATCAGAAACTCATCTCTGATCTCTAGAGTCAGTTCATGTGTCTTGCTTGTCAATTTAGGTGGTTCAGGTCATTGATTTGATTTCTGATTTGACGGTGACGAGAGTGAAAGTCTATTACACATCACTTGAAAGATTATCAAAAACTCATCCTATAAAAAACTAAACTCCAAAGTAATAGACTATAACTCTCAATTCCTCTAAAAAATGAGATTCATGATCGTTCAACCCCAAACACAAGCTTATGCTTTTATATGACTGCATATCTCTCTTTTCTTTCAAATTACATGAAATCGTGCTGCAAGTGGGCAACAAAAGCTTGACATAAGCACCCGATGACATAATTTTTTTATTTTTTATTTTAAATCTATGAGTTGGAAGCCTCTTACAAATTTTATAATAATTTTATAATTTTTTATTTTAAATCTATGAGTTGGAAGCCATTACCTTACAAATTTTATAATGATAAGATCAAACAACGCGGCTACCCGCCGATGGCTGTGCTTGGACACCTAATGAAAGATGTTCGTGGAGAAAATGGAGGGCTTTAGTGGAGAACTACTTCTGATGTCTTCTTTGAAAATGTATACATAGTTTGTACTTTGTCCACGTTATGGGTGACCATAAATATATACTCTCCGTTCTTATGAGCAGATCCAAACCCTGTTCGGATTCTCTGAAAAAGACAGAGATCTTACTCATCTGGTTTTCCTCGTTCCCTTATCTCTTGCATAATGCTTTCTATACCCGTTCGTATAACCTTTTAAAAAACTGGGGCTAGCCTGTAACGTTTTTAAAATTTGGAGCTAGCATGGTGGCAGTCGGCTGGGCTTAGACAGCACACTTTAAGCACCGTTTAGGTGGCTGGTATGGGGTCCATGCAATCCGTTGCTTTTCCCAACTCTTTTTTCCGTTCCCCTAAACAGTCCCGTAAACCGTAGCAGTCAGCAGTCAGCCGTGCAATTCCCGCGCAGAAGCCAACCTGCAAAACCAAATTCAAATCACCGTTACTGCGCTCAAGAAGTTTGAATAAATAAAAGAAACAGATTGCCTCGCGGTGAATATAGTTATAGCAGCAAACGGAAGGAATACGGAAATGCTCTGATAGACATGTATGCAAAATGTGGAAGCATAAACAAGGCATGTGAGCTGTTTGATCGAGTGCCTGAAAGAAATCTGGTCTCCTGGAATGCAGGATATACGCAAAGTGGATTTGTTGAACAGGTTTTAGGAACTTTCAAGCAAATGCAATTGGCAGGTGTAAAGCCAAACTTCGCAACCTTTTTCAGCGGCCTCCCTGCCTGTGCCAAAATGGGATTTCGTTAACAGGGTATGGAATCCGTCGAAGGATAAAGGATGGGAATTTCGTCGGATGTTGTAGTTGCAACTACCCTGGTAGACATTTATGCAAAATGTGGAAGCATAGACAAGGGCATGAACTGTTTTGACAGAATACTTCAAAGAAATGTAATCTAATGGGTTGGCATGATTGCGGGATATGCAGAATGTGGAAGCATAGACAAGGCACGTCAACTGTTTAACAGAATGCCTCGAAGAAGCATGTTATCACGGAATGCCCTGATTGGAGATTTCTCACAAAAGCGATTTCTTATAAAGACTTCAAGAACTTTCAAGCAAATGTAATTGGTAGATGTAAAGCCAGACTCTACAACTTGTCAGCATCCTCCTAGCCTGTGCCAAAATGGGAGCTTTCGAACAGGGTATGGACATCCATCATAAAGATAGAGAAATTTTGTCAAATGTTGTAGTTGAAACTGTTCTAGTAGAGATGTATGTAGAATGTGGAAGCACAGGTAAGGGGCATGAACTATATTTTGAGAAAACATTTCTTACTTAAGGAATTCTACATCTTTATTCTATTTTTCATTTTTTCATATTGCTAGTACTTTTATTTATCCTTTTTAAAAAAATGCATATAATAATGGCATGGTTGCATTCTATGGGTGTTCCAAAATTCTTATATCGAAATTGGGCTTTGTTCTTCTTATTCACAATCCGAGTTTTTTCAATTGAACCCTCCTATTATTTTCCACCAACTAATAATTACTCTTCTATTTCCTAATTCCTCTAAAAAATGATTTACAAAACGTATGCATCTAATTTAATTCAAATTAATATCAAAATGAGAATTCCCAACATATTCATTACTTCAACATATATGATTGATGAAACAATTATACTCCTATCATCCATCACAGTTTACATCAAAATCAGCCATCCAAAAATAACAAAATAAAGCTAAACTGCCCTAATCATTGTTTCATTGATAATATGTCTGATTATTGTTTACTGTAAATTAGTGTATGTTACTTCATTTCCAATATATTGCAAACATCACAGTACTAAAAGATGCAGTGATGTTCTTAGAATATAGTTTATACAGAAATTAATGTTCTCACAAATTCAAGGACAAATTTAAACAGTACACTCTGAACTTTGATCTATTTAGACAGCTCATCTAAAATCACACTAATAGGTGGGCCTACTAGAAAAGCTAGTGTAATTTGAATTTCGGATGAACCATCTAAACAAGTCAAAGCTTAGACTGTGTTGTTTAATCCAAAGTCAAATTCAAACAGATATACATATCTTCATAACTCAATGATTGTGACACAAAATGAAAAAAACAACTCAAGTTTAATCATAACCTTTGCCTGGATCCATTATTTATATTATATTACTATTGGGCATAATTTGCAAACCTTTCGGTTGCTTACATTAGACTGCCATTATTTATCTTATACTACTGTTGGCATACTTAGCAAACCTTGAGTTTGCTTACACTGAACTGCCATAATTTATCCTATACTACTGTTGGCATAATTATCAAACCTTTCGGGTGCTCACATTAGACTGCCATTATTTATCTTATACTACTGTTAGCATAATTAGCAAACCTTGCGGATGCTTACAGAGAACTGCCATTATTTATCTTATACTACTGTTGGCATAACTATCAAACCTTCCGGGTGTTCACATTAAACTAAAAGCAAGCGGTAGTTCTGGATACTTTGACAAAAGCTGTTCTGGTGCTGCTTGCACGGCCATCTCTGAGAGGCAACTGCTTCTTCCAACAGTAATCCGTGCCGCCAAGATTGGCCGAGATAACTGTTGTGCAAAAGCAATCGTCTAAGCATGCCTGCATGCACGCAGTTTGATTGACAGAAGTCATGGTTTCATAGTCATTTCCCCACCAATCTATGTGCCCTTCATTCACCATTTTTGCCCCGCTGTAATGCACTTCTTCGTCTGCTGCGAAGTCCTCTGAAAGCATCCCTTTGAAGGGCTCTGTGGGTCAGCAAAGTCGAATCCAGCAGGACATCTGCAATGGGAGGCTCCGTCCACCACTTGACAGATTCCATTCAGACCACACTCACCATACCCTTGACACCCACTTCCCTGCACGCACACCAGGTAGCCCACACAGATCACAAAGAGGAGCGTAGCAGTTGTATTAGCAGTAGCAGCCATCTCAACACACATATGATGCCGATTGCCGAGCGAGAGTTACTCTAACCGAGTCTAACAAGCTTCTTATATAGTAATATTTCATAAAAGCCGTGGGTTGCGGTCAATATAAGGACTGCGGCTGTTCACTTGGTAAACAACTGGCTGGTTATAGCAGCCATGCCCATGGAAATATGATGCAGAACGAGATATATTCTAATCGAGTCTAACAATCATCCTTTATAGATTGAGGTATCTCATGGAGAAAAGGGAGGGCCTTTAGTGGATAACACAGTCATCAATGATATGATTCTCTGATCTTTATGGTCAGTTCAATTGTCTAGTTTGTCAATTCGATTTCTCATTTGAACGTGGTGTGGATGAAGGTAACAGGCAAATTGACCGCCAGTAATTTACTGTCGGAAAATTTATTGTCAATAATTCACCGTCATGACAAATTCATTTCAAGGAAAATTCACCACCAGTAATTCATAGTCACGAAAATTAATCACAGACTTTTAATGCGATGAATTTTTCGCCATGGTGAATTTTCCTTGAAGTGAATTTGTCATGGCATGGCAGTAAATTTTCCCACGGTGAATTGTTGGCGGTGAATTTTCCTAGAGCCGTGGATGAAAGTTTATTGCACATTACTTGAAAAATTATCAAAAACTCGCTCTATAAAGAATTAAGCTCCAAATTAATGGACTAAACTCTCAATTCTTCTGAAAAATGATATGATTTTCTGATCTCTAGAGTCAGTTTGCTTGTCTTGGTTGCCAATTTAGGTAGTTCAGGTCGTTGGTTTGATTTCTGATTTAACCGTGACATGAATGAAAATCTATTACACATCGTTCGAAAGACTATCAAAACTCGTCCTATAAAGAATTAAGCTCCCAATTAATGGAGCAAACTCTCAATTCCCCTGATCGTTGGACCCCAAACACGAGCTTATGCTTTTACTCCATATTAGATGTTCATTGTTTTGAAAACCATGACTGCATATCTTTCTTTTCTTTCAAATTATCTTGAAATCGTGCTGCAAGTGGGCAGCAAAAGCTTGGCATAACCACCCGATGACATAATTTTTTTGTTTTTTATTTTAAATCTATGAGTTGGAAGCCATTACCTTACAAATTTAATTATGAAAAGGTCAAATAACGCGGCTACCCGCCGATGGCACCTAATGAAAGATGTTCGTGGAGAAAATGGAGGGCTTTAGTGGAGAACAACTTCTGATGTCTTCTTTGCAAATTTATGTATAGTTTGTACTTTGTCCACGTTATGGGTGACCATAAATATACATTATCCGTTCTTATGAGCAGATCCAAACCCTGTTCGGATTCTCTGAAAAAGACAGAGACCTTACTCATCTGGTTTTCCTCGTTCCCTTATCTCTTGCATAATGCTTTCTATACCTGTTCATATAACCTTCTAAACAATTGGGGCTAGCTTGTAACAATTTTAAAATTTCGGGCTAACATGGTGGCACATTGTTAGGCTGCCAGGGAGAGGAGGGGCCTTCAAAAAAAATTTCAGTGGGTGCTGTTGAGATTTTCAAAGATTATTTTAAGGTGAGTTGTTTCATAAATTTTGTAGCATAGTTTAACATTAGAAGTTTAAGTTTTAAAATTTATGGAAGTTGGTGATCTCATGAATTTTATTATTTAAATAAATATAAAATAATAAAAAAATTAAATGGTGGGAATATAAAAATTCATATGATTGACAAGTGGTAGGAAAAAAGTCTAAGCTGGTGGGGCAATTTTTAACTCCACTCCTGTTGCATGGACTTAAATTTTCAAACTAAAAAGTGAGAACTGTTATTATTGAAGAAAATATTCTATTAAATCTTGTAGCATTTCTTGTTTTGCTCTTGTTAATATATTATATCATCTAACATAAATATGTCATTTTGGAAACTTTAAAAAAAAGCTTTTCAAGAAATAAAGCAGTTCAACCCCTTGCTAGCTTCCACGTAGAAAACTTCTTCTTAGGGTTTTAAGGCTCATGCAATGAAAAAAGTTAAAGAGTTTGTTGTTTTGTATTGAAGGATTCCATCAATGTGGCATGAGACCAACAGCTGGTTATTCTAGTTAAGACTCACATTTCAGATGGGAAGTTTTTAGGGAGTTGTTTGTTCCCCCACGTTGCAAAACTTCACCTCCACATTATAGAAACTTGGTCAACCAGGAGGACACGTGCATGAAGGAATTTATGTAAGAATGCAAGTTATGTGAGCAGTGAGACAACTATCATTATCCTTGTAGGTTAGCACATTATTTTTCTCAGATACTATATGTATGAAGAGACACTTGTAGATGTTTAGTTAAGTTCTTCTTTCATATATCCAGGTCTTATTTATCATCCTTTACGTCAATAAAGACTCAACTCAATACTTGAGCATACAAAGAGAAAAATATGTAACAATCATGAGACATTACTATTGTAAAAGAAAGAAACCCTTAGATGGTATTCATTGAGTGAGAATAAATAGTCCTTAGGGGAAATCTTCAAGAAAAATACAACACCATTGAAGAGGATAGAGCATGGAATCAAAGGATACAGTGACAAGTAAAAACACCATGAAGACAGAAACAAAGCAATGAGCAGACCCAGGGTAGAAAGAATGAGGGTTTTACAAGGCAACAAAGGGGTAGTGTCGTAGGAGGATAGAAAGAAGTCATAGGGGACAGGACATTGAAGATCTTCTCAAAGTTTGTGCAATGCATGAAGACTTCTTAGAGTCGAGTCTATGAGAGACATGAAACAAGTGAAGGGTTGAAAGGAAATGAAGGCATCATTCAGATATCCAATACCAATGATCTTAATCTTAATCTTTCCTTTTGATGTAGGAGGATCAGCATATGAAGAGGTCGATGGTTAAATACCATCTGAGAAAAGTCCTCAATATTTTAGTATTGGCAAGGCTATTGAAAATGAAAAGTCAGGGAAATGATATGCCTCAGGAATGCATTTGTTTTTTGTTTATTATTTAACATTTGAGTGACCATATTCTGACACAAATCTGGAAGTTGAAACAGCTGCATATAGGCAGCGATGAAAATCAGTAAACCAAGAGGCGTGAGGAAGTCAAATGGGCAGCGCCAAGGCAAGAATAGTAATGGGAAAAGAGAGAAAAAGTGGCTGCACAGAAGAGTTTAGGCGCCCAAAGTTTGAGGAAAATCAACAGCAACAATTTGTAAAAGAAAACACATCATCGACCCCTTAAATTGCTAGAAAAATTCTGCTATTATATACATTAAAATGAGGCATGGCATGTAGAAGAAGAGAAAAGGAATTGAAAGTGGAATATAGCAGGTGAATCAACTTTTCTTGGATGGAGATTTCTGCAATGAAAAGAACAGATTGAAGTGTGGTTGTTTGAGAAAGGCTGGAGTGTTGGAAGGAGTGGAAGTAATTGTCAAAAAACAGAGGAAGCAACATGAATGTTGCAGAATTTTATTTGAACTTTGTTTATGTGTAAAACTGAACAAGAATAAGTAAATAAAGGGAAGCAGATTTATCTTTATGTTTGTTCCATTAAAATCAGATTGGAATTCTTGGTTTAATTAATTGATTTTGCTGCAATTGCTCTCCGTCTGGCAAGACACAGAGCATTGATCTGCATCACCTTTTAGGCTCTAAAAGCTCTGTATTCCTCTCCCATAAGAACACTGACATAAATTTGGGAAGCATAGTGTCAAATGTGACTATAGATGCCGGTGTTGTAGGAGCTTACTTCAGAGATGAATTTAATGTTAGAGCTTGGATTGATTATGATGGGGTTAATCAAAGGATGGAGTTGATCCTTGCTAGAGATGATGGGTCCCCAATGCCCAACAAGCCACTTTATTCATCTAAATTTGATTTATCCAACTATTTGAATGAATATATGTTTGTGGGATTCTTTGCATCTATAGGACATGCATCACAAATTCATAAAATCCTTTCATGGATTTTTTCTTCTAACAGTTTTGCATTTATGAGACTACCTAATGAGATGACATGTGAGAGAAAGATGTTTAGAGAGATTCTAAAATCACACCCAAGGAGCCTCCTTAGGCATTTTTTATATTCCTTGCAGTGGTTGCAATGTTTCTGATGGTTTTGGTCTACTTTCTTTGCAATAGGAAGCCCAAGAGATTCTATGACTGTCAATACCAAAGTTGACATAACCCCTATGATGAGTTCTATAACAAGGAAATCCAAATAAAAGGCAGCCATACCAATTTTTAAAGGGGCAGATTCCTTGAGACATACCAGATTTAAAGTATGACAAAGCCTTTAAAGGAATTCACAAGTTACAAGATAACAAAGGCAAGGAAGAGTTTAGAAGGTTTCCTAAGCATGAGATAGAGAACAGATTTTGATAAAGACAAATATTTTAAAGGATGTGGAGGAGGGTCAATACTTAAGTATGTTGTTGTGCCAAATGAGTATGACATTGAGGTTATGAGGATCATTGAAGAAGACCGTGGATGACAAGTTAAGGAAATACCCTAAAGCACAGTCTAACCCAACAATGCATGGCAGGTCAAGGAAAATATAATATGATAGTCCAAGTGACAAGCCTAAATGATAGGGTGGTTGTAGGCTAGTCAAGTGCATGGACAAGGTATTGAAACATATCAATGATAGAAAGGGGTTATGAGGTTCATGGAAATAGTCCAAGAAATGATACTCCATTCATGAAAAGAAAAGATAGACCTATAGATGACAACATCAAAAGTTTTCAAGGTAAAGATGACAGTAGAAAGAGTGGGTGATCATATGACATTCCTTAAGAATAATTTCAGTTTGTCAGGAAGGTAGTCCATAAGCATATGTTCCATATGACAATCAATGGATAGTGTTCTCATAGAGATGATCTAAAAAAGAGTAAACAGGCTTTGAGAGAAGAGTTAGAGGGTAGTCAAAAAAGTGGTGAAGTCATTCAAGGAAATTAATATTGAATGATAATTCCTTATGAAAATGACATATTCTATAGAAGGCCTCTATACTCCTCAACATGTAAATTCCTTTCATGATAAGTATAAGAGTTGAGTAAAGAGGAAAACTCATGAGAAAAGTCATGATATTGAATCAACTATCATGATCACAAAAGCATAGTTCAAGGGTAGCTAGACTATGTAAAATGAGACAATAATATTCAAATGACTCTAGCGCCAAGGTGAGATTGCAATATTATAAGTAAAGCCATAAGGGTTAAGTGTATCAATCACATGATTGTTAATTATTAAAAGGTACTTAAATTATAGTGACAAGGATTTCATGCCTTAAGAGTTTTATGGCAAGAGATAGTAAAACCAAATGATGCTCCTGTAGAGGACAGTCTATCGCAAAGTATGACAAAGCATGAAGGGGCTATGACAGTCCATACACAGACAGTCTAGAGACATATATCATTCAAGATTCAAAGAAGTTTGGGTATTAAAAAACACCTTCTATGAGCTAGAGATTGTTTATGTGGACCATTTGAAGAGTTATATTGGTAAACCTATGTATGCATGGGAAGCAAACAATTGTTTTGGATGTTAGCATGAGCAATAAAGTTCAAGTGACAAAGTGCAGAAAGGAAAGTTTAGAAGGTGATGAGGTAGTTAAGAAACAAGGTTTACTTAGTAACAATTGAATAATGCATGACAGTTAGTGAGCAGCCCATGAAAGTATAACAGTCCAAAAAAGGAAAGTCATATGGAGAAGGCATGCATTGTTCTTTATGATAGACATATACCCATAAAAGATCTCATAAAGAATAACGAATAGTGAAATAATGTAGTTCCAAGTATATTCTAATCATAACTAGCAGTCATGAGAAGAAAAAGGCTTGTGACAAAGATAATTTGTACATGACAAAGGTTTAATGGAAGATTAAAGGATGTTTGGAGTAGCTACACATTACAAGTAACTAATACTTGTAATGACTGAAGATATGAAGAGAAAGAGACTCTTAATGAGAGTCACATGTGGAAAAATCTAGTCCTTAAGGATCTCCTACACACTCTTAGGGCTTATAATCACCTTCAAGGCACCTACCACATGTCCTATAAGCTAGGGATAGTTGCATGTATATAGGTATTAGTTGGGAGACATTATGGGAATATTGAGGATATATAGGAGTAGTTGAAGATATATAGGGAGTAGTTTGACTAGTCATCTTCCTTCCTAGGCATCTAGAGACATCTTCAATCAAGAGAAGTCAAAGTACTTAATGTTTGCGCCTTTATTCAACATCATCATGGAGTCGCTTTTAAGGAGCTAAATTAGATGGCAAGTCAATTGGGCGCCCAAGGAGAGGTTAGACCTAGTCAACATATATCATTATTGTGAAAACATGTACCAAAATGTTATGAAACTATTGAAATAGCATAATAGATGTTGAACACCCAGAATACTGAGAGGGAGGGTGAATTAGTATTCCCTAAAATTTATTAACTTAAATGTGCATTCAAAGCATCTCAATGAACTTGCAAAAATGGAAAGGAACAATTAAAGCATGCATCACAACAATCAATGCAAGAACACCAAATTTACGTGGAAAACCCTTAAAAGGGAAAAATCATAGTGAGGATTAGCTCACAATATATCATAACCGATTGCAATAGATTACATGAGGCTCACTGCCTAAAGGACTCACTTTCTAAAAAATAGGAGGGCTCTCTACCCAAGGAAGACCACTTCTTCCAAAATTACAAAAGATATACAAAAGGATGGGTCACTGCCATAATTTGAACTGCTTACAATGTACCTACTACATGTTGAAGGTATAGTTCTAGTTAAGCTCATAAAACTGACTTTACACACTTCATTCCTCACTGTCACAAGATCATCACTATCACATTTCACACTTCACTACACACCTCACTCTTATCTCATCTCATCATACACACTGAATTGTCCTATATATATGCATATATTCCACAAACAATCATATTATCAATTAGGTCAGCCTAATTAGATGAAAAATGTGACACCATAACCTGTCGACTCAAAACTCCATCATACATACCTTGCGGAAGTAACTGAAGCGTGTTCTTCACCAAGATAGGTCGACATGACCTATAGATACTCCTATGGTTTTGATCCATACACAATTTAGTTATGCACAACCCCAAAACCCCTAGGTTGGTACCACACAAAAAATGGTGAAGCAACAACTGAATGAACCAATTGTTCATCCAAAAACTTGACATGCGGACCACCAAACCACTTGACACTTGAAGTGCATACACATTTGACATCTTCAAGCACTTCCTGAAATCCACACAACATAATGATCATCTGTGGTGGAATGCAACATAAACTCTGCAACTATAACTATGTCTCTGCTTAGCTCAATACTCTATCATTAATATCTTCTATTGTGGAAGATATACAACCCTAAAACTTTGGACATAGAATTCTTCAATACGTACCATTATCACCTCAAAGCCGCATGACAATATATTGCAATGTGGAGCAATACAGACCATCAAACTATTCCTCTGTTACATCAATATCTCAGTCAAACACAACTAATTTCCCAAAAACACTTGGTCTGGTCTGGACTATATACATACTGATGAACCATCACTTCTACAATTGGTTGCCATCAATAACAATATCATACATCATCATGCTCATGTTTCCAACAATCTCCCCCTTTGTCATTGATGGAAACACATTTCTTTGCTTCACTCCCCCTTTGACATCAATGGCAAAGGGTGGTAAATCAACATTTCATCCCCTTACTAATCTATCTACATGAGAATAGTCCCCCCTATCTATGGTATCCATCACCCAAACGACAAAACTGTACTACAACACCATCTACTAACTCTGCATATGTACTTTGATACTAAAAGTTGACTATACAATTCAAAAATGTACAACTTAACTGGATGAGGGTAATATACCTTGATATGATGCTTTTAATTTTGCAAGGTGTGCCTTCCAATCCTTATTGGAAAAGGAAATCATGTAACTCTGATTTTCAAACTGAACATAGAGATCTTTTCCTTCTCCTTCTTCCAGAGAGATAGGCAATGTTGTCTTTTGCACAACCTTCTTTGCATTAGCTAAAAATCCAATTAGAGAAGTAATCCTTATACTTACCATAACTCAGAGCTAACTTTACTACATTATGATTTTCTTTTTGTTCTTGTGGTAAAAGGAATTGACCATGCATATTTTCAATGACCACTCTAGTTGCTCCATCCCCATCATTCACTAGATCATACACACTAGAGGCCTGAGCAATTTGAGACTCAATTGAGTCCATTTGATCCTTTATGCTTTTTGTACACTGGTCACTTCAAATAGAATTGAAACAATTGTTTGGCTTCCTCGAAACACTTTTGAACATCCTCCAAGTTTCCTTGCAACTTCTTTGTTGCTTCCCTTTCAATCTTCTCTTCCAGACTGACAAAGTACTCCCTAAAAGAATCTAGCAACAACTTCAATTGTTGTACACTTGATAAAGAAGTATCAATGGATACTCTAGGAAGGCTTTCTTGCAACACCTTGATAGCTTCATCAACCAACTCTATGCTCTTCTATTGAGTTTGAAGTATCTCCTTTCTTGCAGAGGCATGAAATACATCACCAAGGTGCAACTTATGGAGAGGAGAGATCATATCCATATCCACTTGACGTTGTTGCATAGGAATTTTTAACAGTTGTGCAGACACCATTGGTTGGAACTGTAATTGCATATCTAGAATATCTTTGAATGAATCTCTCGAGGATTTGGAGGATTCACAACATGTTTTAGTGATTTCTTCTGCTTGTGTATCACTCTTCTCCTTCTCTTCACTGCCAGAACACTCTTATGCAATCTTCTCAACTTTTGGAGGAGGCATAGTTTGTTCCTTTTGAGCTTTAGTCTTCTCCGGGACTCCTTTCTCATCTTCTTTTTTATGCTTAATAGTTATCTCCACATCCAGAGGGGTGTTATTTGTCAACATATCTTCTTCCTCATGCTTCTCATTGACTAGTTCATTGCTTTTTGGGAGGGATGTATCTTACTGCATTTGATCTTCATCATCTAGAGAGGCTCCCAATCCTTTACGAATATTTTCAACTATTTGTAATGTTTCTTTCCTTAGCTTCTCTATATCATCCTTGTCTTTGCCCATTAGAGTATTTACTCTTTGTTTTGTCTTGAATTTTTGGGCACACAACTGAGACAACTTAGCTCTTTCTTCATGAGACAATGAGGAACCACTCTTCTGGGTATGTGTAGGATCATTATGGAAAAAATAGGCCCTTAAGTGGCAATAAAAATTGAGAAAAATTAGAGTTAGACAACTTGACGTAAAAAATTGATTAAATTATCTATATTATTTCAAAATAATGTAAGAATAGAATCTGTGGCAAATTGAATATAGTTTCTAAACTACTAGGTTTATTTAAAAAAAAATCTATTTGGTGAAAATTTGAAATTTCAATATAGTAGTACTTAAATTTCAGGGAAAAAATAAGAAGTAGGTGTCTGTCTGACCACCCTAACCACAATAAAATGATAATATTTTTTTATAAGATTTTAGATATAAGTAGAGGACTCGTATGCGAGATGTGATGCATATTTTTTTTTGTAATTTTTTCCAAGTAAATAATTAATTATGAATTTTTATTACAACTTAAAAAAATATAAAACTCATATGTAATAGACCACCTTAATTTGGTCAAAACTTCATGATTTTTTTTTTTTAAAATCCTATAGTATGTGAAGCATAGAATGTGACACATGTTTTGGATTAAAAAAATGTGATACCGTTTGAAAGCTATAAATATTTTTTAATCAGGACTTTAGTCATAACTCTAATAGAAAATGAATAATAATTATTTATTAAATTCAAAGTAAAGTATAATTTATATTGATGGAAAGCTGAGAAGCTCCTTTACAAATCGTTTTCGTTTCATCAATTTTGGGTAAAAAAAAGTCGTTAGCCACATGGGCGAAGTCTGGAAAAGCAAGGTAAGCTGTTAAACACGTTTTTTGTATTGACTTCTTAGGATTGGCATGTCTGAACCAAATTCCAAAGCAAGCCCAAGGCTAATCCCTAGGCATTAAATTGTGTCAGAGATATCAGATATCGGATTCAAATCAGATATTCGATTTGAATCCGATATCTAATATGTTTTAGATATGAGTTTAAAAAATGTTATACAATTTATAGTATATGATTTAAAAAATGCAATAAAGTTTATAATTCAATATAGTTTATAATGTAATATATAATATACAATTTATGATAATCTCTTACCAAATTATGTATTTAATATATAATATATTATATCATTATGTATAATATTTAAATATTATTCCAATATTTTAGTTAACATGTATAAATATTTATATATATATATATATATATTATTAATATATAGAATATTTAAATATTATCTCTTTCCCTATCTCTCTCCCCTCTACCCTCTATCTCTCTCCCACTTCCTCCCTCTCTTTCACTGACTCCCTCTATCTCTCTCCCCTCTTCCCTTAACCCTTAACCCTAAACCCTAAACCCTTAACCTTTAAACCCTCTACCCTCTACTCTCTCTCTCTCTCAAGTCTCTCTCCTAACCCCCTCTCCCTCTCTCAGGTCTCTCTCTCACTCCCTCTATATCTCTCCCTCTACCCTTAACCCTAAACCCTAAAGCCTTAACCCTTAAACCCTAAACCCTTAAACCCTATACCCTCTTATCTCTCTCCCACTCCCTCTCTCTCTCTCTCTCTCTCAAGTCTCTCCCTCTCTTAGGTCTCTCTCTCAGTCACTCCCTATATCTCTCTCCCCTCTACCCTTAACCCTTAAACCCTAAAACCTAAACCCTTAAACCTCTCTCTCTCTCTCACCTACCTCCTCTCCCTCTCTTAGGTCTCTCTCTCTCAGATTCACTCCCTCTATCTCTCTCCCCCCTACACTTAACCCTTAAGCCCTAAACCCTCCTACCCTCTCCCTCCATCTCTCTCCCTCCCTGCCTAAAGCCTCTCTCTCCTCACTCTCTCTCTCTCTCTCTCTCTCTCTCTCTCTCTCTCTCTCCCCTCTGTAACCCTTAAACCTAAACCCTAAACCCTTATAACCCTATACCCTCTATCTCTCTCCCACTCCCTCTCTCTCTCAAGTCTCACTTAATCACTCCTATCTCTCTCCCCTCTAACCTTAACCCTCTACCCTCTATCTCTCTCCCACTCCCTCCCTCTCTCTTTCACTAACTCCCTCTATCTCTCTCCCCTCCACCCTTAACCCTAAACCCTAAACCCTTAACCCTTAAGCCCTCTATCCTCTACTCACGCCCTCTATCTCTCTCCCCTCTACCCTTGACCCTCTACCCTCTATCTCTCTCCCATTTCCTCCCTCCCTCTCTTTCACTGACTCCATCTATCTCTCTCCCCTCTCCCCTTAACCCTAAACCCTAAGCCCTTAGCCCTTAAACCACCCTCTACTCTCTCTCTCTCTCTCTCTCTCTCTCTCTCTCTCTCAAGTCTCTCCCTCCTACCCCCTCTCCCTCTCAGGTCTTTCTTTCTCCTCCTCCTCTATCTCTCTCCCCTATGCCCTTAACCTAAGCCCTTATAACCCTCTACCCTCTACCTCTACCATCAGCCTAAACCCTAAAACCCCCAAACCCTAAACCCTTAAACCCTCTACCCTCTACCATTAACCCTCCCTTTATCTCTCTCCCACTCTGTCCCTCTATCTCTCAAGTCTCCTCTCTGGCTCTCACTCACTCCCCTCTATCTCTCCTACCTAAACCCTTAACCCTTAAACCCTAAACCATTAATCCCTCAGCCCTCTACCCTCAACCTTAAACTATCAACCCTCTACCCTCTACCCTCTCTCTCTCCCCCTATTCCCCTCTTACCTTCTCCCTTCCCCCTCCTAATTCTCTCTCTCCCCCTCTTTCTATCTCTCTCTCTCTCTCCCTTTCCCTCTCTCTCTCTTTGTCTCTCCTTTTCCCTCTCTCTCCCTTCCCCCCTCTCTCTCTCTCCCTCCCTCCTCTCTATCTCTCCCTCTTTCCCTCTCTCCCCTCTCCATCTCTCCCTTTCCCTCTACCCTCTACTCTCTCTCTCTCTCTTGCCCAACCTCCACCTCCTAATTACTCTTAGGTCTATGTGTGCACAAATCAGATATCTGATTTGTAGCACTAAAATCCTAATGTTACAAATTTTTTTTTTTTTTTTTTCAATTTAGATATCAGATTTTATCCGATATCGGATTTGTGGGCAATAGAAAAACCCCATGTGGGTCGTTTTGGGCATCCCAACGGACCCTACATTCTGTTTGCAGGCTTTGTAAGTGACAAACACACAATTTTAGACAGGAAGAGACAAAGATCAACTTTTTGGAGCATCTTGTACTCAAATTTGTCATAAGCAATCATTTTTCAGCATCTTTTATGAGGTATAATGGGGAGTAGTAGTCGTCAGAAGCAAAAATGTAAGAGAAAGCTTACAAAGAATAAATTGAAGCATATAGACAAAGAGATAGAGAAGGTCATAGGAAGAGAAGACAAGGTATGTTAAATATTGGTGAACCTGAGCCTTATGGTCTTTCAAGTAAAGAGGAAATTGAATATGTTCAAGGTGAAAATGTTCAAGGTGAAAATGTTGAACATGATATTGAAATTGGGAATGAAAATGTTCAAATTGATATTGAAAATGTTCAATGTGAAAATGTTGATTGGCTAAGAGTTTTCTGATGCAAGAGCTAGGTGGCTTTAAGCAACACAATTACAATTAAAGATGATTCAAACTCCAATTTGATCCTCAAACCCAAACTTGGGTACAACTTCACTAAAACATGGGTGGATCACTCTTTTGTTGTCCAAGACCCCAAAATAGTCCCATTTTACAAAGAGACTCATATTTAAACACTTCCCAAACCTGAAATTTCAATGGGGAAGCATTAAACAGCCTATCAAACTACCAAAACCACAATTTTTTTGGTGAGATACACTTTCTAAAGCTCTATTTCAACAAACCCTCATTTTTAGCAACTTTCATGAGGTTTTTAAGGGAATCAATGCTTCCAACCTCGCCACACCCTATAAACTCATTAAACACGTCTATTAGGACCTGCACAAGCTTGATCCAACATTAAATCTTGCTACCCACACGTTTCATTAACATTAGCATGTTGTAACCACCATTTTTCACTTAATTTCACTCATTTTTGCCATGCATGGCAACTCACCAACTCAACTACAGACCTTTCCAGCTCTTTAAACCCACACAGTCACCTTATATAGTCCTAATAACATCTACCATGGCCATACCATCTAGCTAAAAACCATACAATAGATGGTATGGTCTTTTAGCACTTTGGACTCTTAAGGGAAATCGCCGGTCCAATGTAGCTCAGAGTGATTCTGAGTATTTGGGTGCAAAAGAGGACCATCCCTAGTGTAAATGTACCCATCCGAACGTGTTGGAACAGTTCATTTGATCATACAAGTTGCATAATGAAAGTTGCACCACTTTACAACTTTACACTACTTGCATCTAACAACTTTTTCCTCAATTGAAAACTCGTCACCATGGGAAAATGCCTTCGAGATAGCAAAAAATGAGAGAGGTTATTGTAGATGGTCCCAACATGATCCCATAGCCTCAAACAAAAAGTTTGTAAGCATCACAGTTTCTGAGAAATAGCCCTTCAAAGATTGCTGTCTTTTAGCACTTTGGACTCTTAAGGGAAATTGTCAGTGCAATGTAGCTTGGACTGATTTAGTGTATTTGGGTGCAAAAGAGGACCATCCCTAGTGTAAATGTACCCATCCATATGTGTTGGAATAATTTTTTTGGTCGTATGTGTTGCAGAATGAAAGTTGCACCACTTTGCAACTTTACACTACTTGCATTTGACAACTTTTCCCTCAACTGAAAATTCGTCACCATGGGAAAATGCCTCCTAGATAGAAAAAATTGAGAGAGGTTATTGTAGATGGTCCCAACATGATCCCATAGCTTTAGATGAAGAGTCTGTAAGTGTCACGATTTTCGAGAAATAACCCTTCAAAGATTGTTGTCTTTTAGCACTTTGGACTTTTAAAGAAAATCGTCGGTCCAATGTAGCTCGGAGTGATTCGATGTATTTGGGTGCAAAAGAGGACCACCCCTAGCGTAAAGTTACCCATCTGGACGTGTTGGAATAGTCTGTTTGGTTGTACAAGTTGCAGAATGAAAGTTGCACCACTTTGCAACTTTACACTACTTTCATCTGACAACTTTTCCCTCAACTAAAAACTCGTCACCACGAGAAAACGCCTCTAAGATAGCGAAAATCAAGAGAGGTTATTGTAGATGGTCCCAACATGATCCCATAGCCTCAGACGGAGAGTTTGTAAGCATCACATTTTTTGAGAAATAGCCCTTCAAAGCTTTCCGTCTTTTAGCACCTTGGACTCTTAAGGGAAATCGTCGATCCAATGTAGTTCAGAGTGATTCGACATATTTGGGTGCAAAAGAGGACCATCCCTAGCGTAAACGGACCCATCTAGATGTGTTGGAACAATCCATTTGGTTGTACGAGTTGCAAAATGTTGCACCACTTTGCAACTTTACACTTCTTGCATTTGACAACTTTTCCCTTGTAGAATAGGGGGATTCGCTATTAGAGCCTCATGGGGTGAACTTCCCTAAACTACCTCAATGGAACAATGCAAAAGTTCTAGAATCAGAAAGAGTAGGTCACAAAGATTTTCTAGACAAATTGACGAGCTCTCGGCCATAGGACGTCAGAGAAGAATACGGACGATAGCGCGATGCGTAGGCATCTCATACAAACCAAAAAGTGAGTTTATCTCAAAAAGTGCCTAAATGACCACTTCTACTCGAATTGCTAAGAAATCTTAAAATGAAGGAAAGTGACAGAATTGAAATAGAGTGAAATAGAACTAATAAAGACAAGAAGAAGAAAGGAAAACAATACTTACAACCACATGAATGATGAAGCCTCCAACAAGTGAATGTCTTCAAAACCTACAAGTGTGATATCTAGAGAGAATGTTGGGGCTATATAGGGATTTTCCTCAGTCAAACCCTCGTTTTGGTGTTCCCACCTCCATAGACAGCCAAGAAGATAGAGAAAGAGAGTGTGATGAAGAAAGCATGTGGTGAAAGCAAAACCTGCTCAGGAGTAGAACCTGCACCACAAAGTAAGCACGTGATAAAAGCAAACCTCGCTCAAGGAGGAGAACTCGTATCACAAAAGAGGTGATAAAAGCAAACCCCGCTCGAGGAGGGGAACCCGTATCACCAAGTAAATGTGCAATAGATGAGGGATATGGAATCTCAAGATGTTCACAAGCATAAGGCAAGGGAAATAAAGCTGCAAAGAGTGTTGTAAAGGAAGCTTGAGAGAGCTTGGAGTTGCTACAACAAGCTGTTATGAAGTTGTGCAAGCAAAAGTTAAAGAGTAGAAGGCTAGAGAGAAACTAGAAATGGAAGAAGATTTGCAAATGAAGTGAACTTATTTGAAAGAGAGAATAGAAGCAAAAGGAAGCTTCTTGGGCGGTTACAAGGAATCCCGAGCTGTTTCCATCGACAAAAATAGTTGACAAGTGGAAAACATACTTGGAAACAATCATATGAGCGTTGACATGTTGTAGGACGCTAGTGTGGCATGCAGATGTCTGTGCAACACACTAGTGTCTAGACATGTCACACTACAAAACAACACGAACGGGAAAAGCACCAAGTCTGATGTAAAGCTAATACGTGAAGGGAACTATTGGAAAGGGGTGCTGGAGCATCTTGGGAGAGAAAAAGGTTGATGCATGGGCTAAAATGAGCCTACTCAAGATGATAAGGGAGTGGACACTAAACCGGATGCAAGAATGTACGCGAAATTGTGAGGGGTGCAATTTTATGCTTATACATTTTCCCCCCACTTTAGCGGGCATATGAATTTACATTAATATGCATAGTAAAGGAAATCTATGAAATATAAACATCATATGCCAAAAAGATACTGTAGAGGAAGCAGATAACTCTTTGAACCACAGAAACATGCCCCCAGGCTGACGATTTGCAAAACCAATACATTAGACAAGAACTTGCACCAGACAACATTGTTAGAACATAAAAAGCTAAAGGATTCAAGTTAGCAAAGTAAAGAGACCTTGATGTAAAAGGTTGTCTCGGTACTATGTGTCATCCCCAAATTAAGAAATCACACATAAAAGAATTCTGAGATGAAGAAAAGAAAGAGCATATACTCAGGATGAAGAAGATGTAGATCTTCGATCTGGCATATACAAGAGAGAAGAGAAAGATAGAGTAACTGAAATGGATAAAGTGCGTGGTGAAAGAAAAACTCACTCAGGAGTAGAACCCACACCACAAGATAAGAGTGATAAAAGTAATCCCTGCTCGAGGAGGAAAACTCGTATCACAAAGTAAAAGTGATAAAAGCAATCCCCGCTTGAGGAGGAAGACTTGTATCACAAAGTAAAGGTGATAAAAGCAATCCCCGCTCAAGGAGGAAAACCCGTATTACCAAGTAAGTATGTAAGCGCCTCACAAGCCCGTAGACTTGCAAGGAGGCATCCCCCAAGATCTCTCACATGGAAGAAGTTGAGAAAGCACCTTACAGACCCATAGATCTGCAAGGAAGGTATCCTTCAAGAACTCTCACATGAAGGAAACCCTAAGAAAGCACCCTACAGACCCGTAGACCTGTAGGGGAGCCACCCCGAAGATCTCTCGCATGGAGGAAGCTCAAAAGAAGCGCCCTACAGGCTCTTAGACCTATAGGGAGGTATCCCACAAGATCTCTCACATGAAGGAAACCAAAGGAAGTGGACTCCACAGAGTCAAAAAGCAATGACACGTCTACCTATAGATAGAACATGTCAAAAAGTGGCCATGTACTGCTTCGGTTTATCAAGGTATGCTTCAGGAATCCTTGCAAAAGATCCTCTTTCCTTCTTCCGCTAGGCTGACTAATGCTAATGTGTTGATGGTGTATATTCATGTTGATTCACCAAATATTATGTTCTATCTGTAGGAACTCTCGCCTCTGCAAGTACAGAAGCAAGCATATCCTTTAATGATTATAGTCAACATTAATAAAATTGGCATTAGACGTACTCTCGTTGACGCTAGTTCAACACTCAATGTATGTAGCATCGATCTATTTCCCAAGATTAATATTGATTCATCTTCTCTTAATACTTATGTTATCATTTGTGGGTTCAATAATGTTGGGCGACAAGCTCTAGGTACAATAGTATTACCTTTGCAGCTTGGAACCATCACTGTACCCATTGTATATGTTATGTCATAAAAGTTACCTTATAACCTTCTTGTTCTACTAGCTGTGATGATTCAGTAAATGTGATCTATGTCTTCGCTGCCCCTCAAAGGCCTAAGAGACCGATCATTTATGCGACTTCGGCTAGTCCTTCTAAAAGGATTTTTTCTATTGATGGTGTTCCATTTGATGATGGTTCCCCTGATCTTTCTAAAGCTCCCTCTTATAGAGAGGCAACCCATACTTATGAGAATAGAATGAATAAACAACCAAGTATTCCTTTAGCTCCTAAACCTACAGCTAAAGCACCTAGTGATTATGATCTTGTCGAGCAACTCCAAGTTACTTCGACTAAGATCTTTTTCTTGGTAGACCGTGGATTCATGCTATGGGTGTAGTCCCATCTACCTTGCATAAATCTATTAATTTTATTTGTAACAATAAAGTAGTCACTGTTAAGGCTGACCCTGAGGCTATGCAGTTATGCGAAATGACAGATGTTGGTCAAGTCTCAGTTGTGCCTACTCTTATCCCTTCAATGTCTTCCAATGTGTCGATGTTTACTCCAGTAGTACTTACTACAAAGGGTACTCTCGAGATAAATGTCCCTGAAGAAGATCCTTCTAGAACAAGGAGTCCTAAGCGTGCTCCTTCTACCTCTTCTCAAAATAATTTATGTCTTGGTGATGATTGGGGTTCCTTAGAATTTACAAATTCCTTCATTCAGGAATATAAAGTCGACCCGATCCACTTAGACCTTCCGATGACATCATCCACACCTGCTATCGAAGATGGTTACTCTTCTGTATCGCAGGGTAAGGTAAATGCAAATTGTAATGTTCTTGATGTTGATCCTCCTTTTGAGGAAGATGATCACACTTATGTTAAGGAGGTTAACACTAGTAACCTTGTCAAGAAGGATGATGTCAGTCTCGTAGAGGAGTGTGATTCCCCTTGCCGGAATAACGCTCTCTATGGAGATCATCCTCCTTTGTCTTCTATCTTTGTGCCTTCTTCTTGTGAGAAGTCAAAATTTTCTTCACAACATAAAGGGTTACTTCTTGCTCCTCATTCTTTATCTAAGCAAGAGTGTATTTTGTTGCAGCTTCTCAAAGCCCACTTAATCACTCTTCCTTCTCCTACACGTAATAAATTTCATAAACATGATGAAGGAAAACATTCTTTCTATGCATACCATCGAGTGCCTGACCATTCCACTAGTGAATGTAAGACCTTGAAGGATAAAATACAACATCTTCGTTATTCAATTGCCATCACTCATGCACCTGCCTCTTCTTCAAATGACAAGTGATATCGAGGTTTACCCTTATCTTGCATGTTCTACATATCTATCATGGTTCTCCTCCCCTGCATGTTGGGGGCAGTGACAACTTGTTCTGGAGATGTGTATCCTTCTTAAGGACCCCCTCTCTTCTCTTTGTCTTTCAAATGAAGTGTCCCTTGAGTGGACCCCCTCTCCTTTAGAAGGGTTCCCGAGGGACCTCTTTGGAAGCTTTTCTTTTGAATGGATTCATCCACATCTAGCTTGGGGGTAGCTTGACTAGACCTCACTTTTCAAATAGCGCGTCCCTTGAGTGGACCCCTCTTTTTTTTCACGTTGGGTTCCAGAGGGACCCCTTTGAAAGTTTTACAACTTATTGATGGTCTGCGTGATTGTCTGCTTAATGTGATGCATATTTTTTTGTAATTTTTTTCAAAGTAAATAATTAATTATGATTTTTTTATTACAACTTTTAAAAAATATAAAAAATTGTACATCTAACCACCTTAACTTGGTCAAAACTTCATGAAATTCATTTTTTTTTAATCCTATAGTATACAAAGCATAGAATGTGATGCATGTTTCGGATTCAAAAAATGTGATACCGTTTGAAAGCTATAGGTATTTTTCAATCAACCTATCAATCAGGACTTTAGTCTTAATTCAAATAGAAAATGAATAATAATAATTTATTAAATTCAAAGTAAAGCATAATTTTTATTGGTAGAAATCTGAGAATCTTAATGCATCATCTTTGGAAGAGAGTGCATCAGAACGAAGTTGAGATTCATCATTCAAAAATGCATCATCTTCAAAAGAGAGTGCATTGGAATGAATAGGAGGTAGAGTAATATTAAGGAAAGTACCAATGATTTCATCTTCTTGCAACAAAACATCCTCTGAAGTAAGAGGACTTTCGTGAGAAGGATCAAAGACACCAAGTGACATGGGTAAAGCCAAGTCACTATCACATGCATTAAATGGAATATCATTTACATTTTGAACAAAGTTAGATACAAAAATAATAAAATAAGATATTAAATTCATTACGATTTTTTTGATATTTTCTATGTTCTAGTAATTTACGTTTTTGGAGGTCTCCAGAGCAGAATTTGAGGTCGGAACTTGTGTCGGTCCCTAAAATTTGACTACCAAAGGAACTTGTATTTTAGGTATTGAACTAGTTCTCTATGAGACCTTTCCAATGGTGCAAACGATTCTGAATTTCGAGCACCGAGTCAAAAGTTATGACCCCGCCAAGTAGGGGTAAATAAATTCCTAGTTTTTCTAAAGAACATTGTTCTTCACATCAGGTTCACCAAAATGTAGAATAGAGGGATTTGCTACTCACAAGTTCTCTTCATTCAGAGAGCCTCACAGGGCGAACTTCCCTAAACTATCTCAATGGAACAACACAGAAGTTCTAGAATTAGAAAGAGCAGGTCACAAATATTTTCTGGACAAACTGACAAGCTCTCGGCCACAGGACGTCAGCACATAATACGGATGACAGTGTAGCGCGCTGGCGTCCCAGAGGCGCATTGGTGTCTCGTACGGACTAGAAAGTGAGTTTATCTTAGAAGTGTGTAAATGACCACTTCTACTCGAATTGCTAAGAAATCTTAAAATGTAGGAAAGCGACAGAATTGAAATAGAGTGAAATAGAACTAATAAAGACAAGAAGAAGAAAGGAAAGAAATACTTACAACCACATGAGTGATGAAGCCTCCAACAAGTGAATGTCTTCAAAACCTGCAAGCGTGATATATGGAGAGAATGTTGGGGTTGTATAGGGATCTTGCGAGCAGTCAAACCCCCATTTTGGTGTTGCCACCTCCACGAACAGCCAAGAAGATAGAGAAAGAGAGTGTGATGAACAAAACATGTGGTGAAAGCAAAACCTGCTCAAGAGTAGAACCCGCGCCACAAAGTAAGCGCGTGATAAAAGCAAACCTTGCTCAAGGAGGAGAACCCGTATCACAAAAGAGGTGATAAAAGAAAACCCCACTCGAGGAGGAGAACCCATATCACCAAGTAAATGTGCAATAGATGAGGGATATGGAATCCCAAGATGCTCACAAGCATAAGGCAAGGGAAATAAAGCTGCAAAGAGTGTTGTAAAGGAAGCTTGAGAGAGCTTAGAGCTGCTACAACAAGCTGTTATTGAAGTTGTGCAAGCAAAAGCTAAAGTGTAGAAGGCTAGAGAGAAACTAGAAATGGAAGAAGAGTTGCAAATGAAGTGAAAGGACCTCTTTTAAAGAGATAAAACAAGCAAAAGGAAGCTTCACGAGCAGTTACAGGGAATCTCGAGCCATTTCCATCGACAAAAATAGTTGACAAGTGGAAAACATGCTCGAAAACGGTCATCTGAGCATTGACACATCGCAAGATGCTATTGCGACACACAGATGTCCTCGCAACGTGCTAGTGTCTGCACAAGTCACACTACAAAACAACGCGAACAGGAAAAGCACCAAGTCCAATGTAAAGCTAATGCATGAAGGGAACTGCTAAAAAGGGGTGCTGGAGCATTCTGGGAGGGAAAAAGGCTGATACAGGGGCTAAAATGAGCCTACTCAAGATGCTAAGGGAGTGGACACTAAAGTAGATGCAAGAATGTACGTGAAATTGCAAGGGGTGCAAATTTATGCTTATACATCCCTCAACTGAAAATTCGTTACCACAGGAAAACGCCTTCGAGATAGTAAAAACTGAGAGAGGTTATTGTAGAGGGGCCCAATAGGATCTTGTAGCCTTAGACAAAAAATTTGTAGGCATCACGGTTTCTGAGTAATAGTTCGTCAAAGATTGTTTCCCTTTTGCACTTTGGACTCTTAAGGGATTTTGTCAGTTGAGCGTAGCTCAGACTGCTTTGGCCTATTTGTGTTTGAAAGGGGACCATACCTAACCTAAACGTACCCATCTGGACATGTTGGAACAATCGGTTTAGTTGTACAAGTTGTATAACAAGATTTATTTATGCCCTTACAAGTAGTTTTCAGCCTCCAACCGTACTCCAATGTTGATTTTCGTGTGAAAAAAAGCCATAAGACCATAGCTTGTTGCTTACTATTATGCTTTGATTAATTTTTTCCAAGCATCCATAGCTTGTTCGAAATCACTTGTTTTAGGATTTTAGCCATAGTAGCAAGGCAGTGAACTATTTGATAAAACGCTTTGGTAGACATGTATGAAAAATGTGGTAGCGTAGACAAACTTTTGAAAAAAATGCCTCAAAGAAATGAGGTCTCATGGTGATGGAATGCCATGAGAATCAAAATTGCTTTTGATTGTCATGGCATTCCATTACCATGAGACCTCATTTCTTTGAGGCATTTTTTCAAACAGTTCATTGCCTTGTCTATGCTATTGCTTACTATTATGCTTTGATAGAATTTTTCCAAGCATCCATAGCTTGTTTGAAAGCACCTATTTTAGACTTTTAGCCATACTAGCAAGGCAGTGAATTGTTTGATAAAATGCTTTGGTAGACATGTATAAATTTGGTAGCATAGACAAGGTTGTGAATTGTTTGAAAAAATGCCTCAAAGAAATGTGGTCTCATGGTGATAGAATGCCATGACATGCACATTGAGACCGCATTTCTTTGAGGCATTTTTTTTGAATAGTTCATTGCCTTGTCTATGCTATTGCTTATTATTATGATTTTATAGATATTTTTTGATGCAAGGATAGGGGTGGAAAAGGTCACAGCAACTCAAACTAACACAATTTCAAACTTTCATGTTTAAAAAGGCCTTTTATGTTCAAGTTTGAGGTTGGAGAAACCAAGTTTGAAAGAGAATCAATAAAATCTTGTTATCTTCATGCAAATTTTTGTGTTTTTCCATAATTCTTGAAGTTTCTTGGTACTGTACAGTTTCGTAGAGTGTGGTTGTGCTTTCTTTTTAATGGAAATTGGTGGGAAGTAGAGTTAACTTCTTCACAAACTTGGTTTGAAGTAATTTCATTCATTTTTGTGCATTTAAGAGGCATTTTACAAGAGGTCGGTCTGTGAGCCTTGTTCCAAGGGTTTGAGTGCATTTAAAATGGAGTTTTAAGCCTTCCACCCACTATTTGATGTTGTAACTCGATGGATAGGCTTATTTAGGATAGATAAACATGTTTGCATTGTTTCTTGTGCAAGGGAGGTCAACATTATGATTTTTGATGATGCCCTAGCTGGCATTTAGGGTGTTTTTGAATTAAAAAAGTGAGGTTAGAGAGGGTAAAAGTGGGAATTGTTTGAGGGCAATCATTTTTCTTGTTCTTTTAAGCTTGTACAGGGTTATTCAAGGGTGTTGTAATTGGTGGTAAATTCTGGGAAAGTCTGCAAGTAGGTTTTTCAATAAACCCTTGCCAAATTTGACAATTTGAGGGTTTTGTGGAATAGGGTCTTAGAGGGCGAGTTCTAGAGGTTTTTCAATAAACCCTTTTCATCTGTTGAGTGTTGTCCCAACAAGTTTTAGGGTTTGTGAAGTGTTCCAAGGGTGGTTGCTTTGGAAATTTGGCCTATTTGGCTAGGTTGAGCAGCGTAGTTTGCATGATTTGTGAAAGTTGTTCCAAAGGAGTCCTATGTGAGTTGGAAGTATGTTGAAGGGGACTAAAATGGGTGTCTAGAATGATGATTAGTTGTAAGAGTTGTTAAAGAGATCTGAGAGTTAAGTTGAGAAAATTGAAGTTGCTGACCTACAAGCTTGTCTAGGTGAAAGATTGGAAAATAAGTCCAGATTGAGTTTGTAAAAATAAAGGTGTTTAGGAATCCCTTGTATTGTGAAAGTGAGTGGTTTTCCATTCTTGGTTGCATCAACTAACCATCAACTAGTCCTCTGTTTCCAAGGTGCTCCTACACTATTTTTCAAGCATCCATATAACTTGTTTGAAAGCACCTGTTTTAGGCTTTTAGCCATAGTAGCAAGGCAGTGAATTGTTTGATAAAATGCTTTGGTATACATATGAAAAATGTGGTAGCATATACAAGGCAATGAACTGTTTGAAAAAATGCCTCAAAAAAATGTGGTCTCATGGTGATGGAATGCCATGACAATCTATAGCAATTTTCTTGTCATGGCATTCCATCACAATGAGACCACATTTCTTTGAGGCATTTTTTTTAAACAGTTCATTGCCCTATCTATGTTATTGCTTACTATTATTCTTTGTTATATTCTTTCCAAGTATCCATAGCTTGTTCAAAAGCACTTGTTTTAGGATTTTAGCCATAGCAGCAAGGAAATTAAATGTTTGCAAGAATGCTTTGATAGACATGTATGAAAAATGTGGTAGCATAGACAAGGAAATTAACTATTTGAAAAAATGCCTCAATGAAATGAGGTATCATGGTGATGGAATGGCATGACAATCAACAAGGCAATCAACTGTTTGAAAAAATGCCTTGAAGAAATGAGGTCTCATGGTGATGGAATGCCATAAGAATCAAAATTGATTTTGATTGTCATGGCATTCCATCACCATGAGACCTCATTTCTTTGAGACATTTTTTCAAACAGTTCATTGCCTTGTCTATGATATTGCTTTCTATTATGCTTTGATAGAATTTTTCCAAGCATCCATAGCTTGTTTGAAAGCACTTGTTTTAGGCTTTTAGCCATAGCAACAAGCCAATGAACTGTTTGATAAAAAGCTTTGGTAGACATGTATAAAAAATGTGGTAGCATAGACAAGGCAATGAACTGTTTGAAAAATTGCCTCAAAGAAATGTGGTCTCATAGAATTCCATGACAAGCAAATGCAATTGACAGTTGCTCCTAGTTATTAGTTATGCAATGTGGAGTAATTGCATAACTACTCAGGTTGACTTTGTAAAAACTATATTGTAATTGAAATTTTTTCAACTATCAACATCTAGTTGTTAGTTATGCAATGTGAAGTAATGCTTTGAGTTTGAAAGATGTGCAATGCAATGTAATCGACAATATGAATATAAACTACATAATATAACCATTATTTTCTATTCTATTGTACATTGATATTTAGCCATTGCTCAAGATTACATTTTCAAAGAGTTTAATCATGCACATGAGGAAAAAATTATTTCGATTATCAACTTCTATATACCAAATTATCCAATAATTTGAAAGTGTATGTCCATATACAAAAATGGCATCAACGCCAACTCAAATAAAGTTTTACAAAATGTGGCATATGCCATCTCGATATCTATTCAAAATTTACATGCCAAAATGTCTATCTCATCCTAAACTACTAGTGGATCATCAAAATGGAGCCTCTTTGAAGCACTCTTTGGCTCTGAAGGTAGCTACACAAGAAAAATTCAAACCACAATTAAGATTAGTTATACTATATAATTTAAAATCAAATAATTAACATCAAAATCAATATACATTGAATTATAATTGAACTCTAAAAGTGAAATATTGATTACCTCAAATATACATCTCTTCAAAGGGTGAGGAGTCCTAGAATATGCCCCTCTCAAAGAACCAATCAAACCAACTTTTGAAATGTCAATCTATATATGTGAACAAAAATATAAAATTGATACAAGTCATCATACAATTGTCAGTAATAGGAACATATTTACCAAACACAAAATAAAATAAACACATACCTCTTTAGGCATCTCTTTTTCTTTATCTCCTTTAGGTGTTTCGACACCTCCTCGAGGTGTTTCAACACCTACTTCTTGAGGTGTTCCAATACCTACTCCTTCCGGCATTGTGACACTTGTCAACAAGGATGTATAGCTCATAACCGCATGTACATAAAAATGACAAGTACATATGAAACTACCAATCTATGTCGATGTATGTATAATCAATATAAGATCTTAAAAATATTAATTCAATCGAATTTGAGTTCAATTACCTTTCCCTTATCTAACATTGCGCCTCCATAGTCTGGATAGCATTGCACCTCACTCGCAGTAGGTGTTTCCTACAAGAGGAAAATAAAATAAACATATAAGTCAATATATAATTTCATTAATGACAATTCAAATGACAAGCAAGTATATAATAAAAAAACATAAATGAGTGAGTGCAAAAATATATACTATGGATGTTGAGGCCAAATGAAATGGCCCTAAGGGTGCTATCAGTCACCTGTGTGAGCTCCTCCTAAGACATCAATTGTTAAATAGACCACGTAAATAAATATTAGTACTTGAAACTCTCTTATTAATATTCATTTAAAAACAAATGCAAGTTATGAATTTACAACTTAAATCTTACATGTGTAACTATTCCAACATCCCCCTCTCTAGCAGGGGAGGACTATGTAGAGTGCGCTCTACTCCCCTACGTCTGATCTCCTATAATGTCCACATCATGGAGGTCATAATCAGAAGTGCCCAAGGAATGCTCAGTAGGTTGTGCAAGAGGACCCAAGCATATCTAGTGGCACACAAATATGTGGACCTGATGAGGATGATGTAACAACACTCGATCCATCACCAACATCGCCAGAATGTGGCTGAGCTACTGTAGAAGTATGGGAAACAAAAAGATCACTCAAAGAGTGAATAGCCTGAATAGTTTGTGTAGCTGCATCCTCGATAATATCTAGATTATCTATTGGAGGTGGCGAAGGAAGGGGAGGAGGGGGAACATATGGGTGTTGGACTACTCTAATTGCCCTTGGTCTATCCTGGGCATACCTCCATCGACGCCCTGGAAGGGTTTAATGTCAAAGTAATTAACATGATGCCCTAACACAAGCTTAGCATATAATTTTTTAATAAAGTAAAATGGTATATCACTATTGTTGCTCGGTGGTTTATCAAAAACCATACACCAACGATCCCAAAAGTTATCTATAAAGTCCTTATTTGTGCACCATTTTATAAAAAGTTTTGGTTTATTAACATTAATTGGAAAACTAGTGTGAGGGTTAACAAATAAAGAGGCTATTTGGGCTTTTGTTATTTGGAGGTTTTTGACATCTTCATAAGACAATCCACATGAGTAATATTCCCTCATGGTTTCTTGCCACGAAAGAAAGGAATTATGTTGGGTGGAGAGGGTTTCTATATTTTTAATTATTTCCTTCAATGTGTTTTTCATCTAGGATAATCGAGGGATTGTCTTATATAAACATCACAAATTCCCCTCAATTGCTCCAATTTTTCACCAATTAAGTCTTCAATTGATAGGTGTGAAGATGGTGGAGAGTTTGGCATTTGTGCATTATCATTCTTAGCCATAATACCTGATTAAAGTTAAAAACTAATTAATCTAATTGAAATTACACAATATAAATGAAATTATTGTAAAAAAACCCTAGTTTTTAATAAAAAATACATAAAAAACCCTACTTTTTAACAAAATCCATAACAAACTCTAGTTTTTAATAAAAATCCATAAACAACACTAGTTTTTAATAAAAATCCATAAAAAACTAGTTAAAATTATACAAAACTAATAGAAAAATTGATGAAAACAAAAAAAAACCAAAAACTTACCTTGCAAATCAGATATCAACTCAAATTGGATATCTGATAGCTTGCACGTCGTTCTCACTGCGCTCTAAGTTGTTTTAAAATGGTTGAAATGATTTTAAATGGCCACATGCATATATTTATACCCGACCATCGGATATCTGATTTGTAATTCTTTTCCTTGGGCATTGCTTTGGAGAAATGTAATGATGCCCAAGCCAAAAAAATGTCAACTCAGGATTTTCACATTTTTTGGTTGATGCAAAATGCAACTTTTTTCACATCACCACTTTTTGGCCCATCATGATCCTGCACATACCCTTCTCCAAGGAAAATTTTTTCATCTTTGCATTTTTTGCAATTGCCTCTTGTCTTCTTGCACTCAATACACCTTTGAAATCATCTGGCAAGTGATCCTCTATCTCACCTAGGCCAACATTTAATGTGATCATGTATTTGAAAATGGCATCTTCAATTGTTGCCTTATGTAACATGCCAATCATTCACTGGAGTAAATTTTCCTAATTTTTCACTGTGCAAGTAAATAAACTATGTAACAAACCATTGTAATAAAAATTTTCTTTTCTTTATTGAGAATATATGAACAAAGATGCTATAACAAAATACAATAAGGATTTCCATTTCAATACAATAATTTCACAAAGTACAATATTCCAAGAATGCACACAATTACATATATAGCTCCATCGAGCTTTAGAGCATAAGATATAGATGGTCCAGGAATCTTCCTTTCAAAACCTTGGTCTTTTGCGCCTACTGAGGAGTACAAGCATCACTCAAGTTCTTTTCCGCCAACCACGGACTCATATGTGGTCCCCCACACATCTACCAATGATAGATGGCCCTACCCTTCAACAAAGAGATTGGTTGGGTAATTCTGTATGACATACCACACTAAGCTTAGTGTTGTGCCCTACATGACTAGGTTTTACAAACCTACACAAGGTAACTATCATGCATTAAATGGACATAGTGAACTGATAGTGGAGCCCTAGGAAATCACACTACTTTGGCCAAAGTGTTATCACTTAGTACTTTGAGTGATGGTCTACCATTCACTTACACTTTTCAAGCTCATTTTGACTTAAGGCCATTATATCTATCCATAGGTAATCCCTCCCATGGGTAAGCTTAAACCTCAGAATTAACCTATCACCTTTAACACCAACTTAAGATATCTATACTCAGTTAATTATTTGAAAGTAATAGTTCCCTCCTTTCAATGGACAACAATCCCAAGAGTAACCTACTATCTATCTAGCATAATCAAATAACTAGCTACATGAGTATCCCTTAAACTATTCTAATAACATCTAGTATAATAAGAATACTTATGAAAAACAATCTCTCCTATCATGGAGCATCTACAAGCATTTCACAACAGAGTAAACAACTTCTACTTTCTTTCAAAGTAAACACTAATTTTCCCTAATTCAATTAATTAGAATAAACTAGTTAAAGCAATCAAGAAACAATCTTTCAAAAGCTAAGACAAATAAAGGAAGTTTATCCCTCTGCCTATAATAAGCTATCCAATTGACTGGATGCAACACAACTCTCCTAGAATAGCAACTAGCTTAGTTTCAATCCCTCCAACAAAGTCTCAATAACCTCTAACTCACAAGTTGACAAAATACTTCTCTCAATATACTATATTCTCACAACCACTCAAAACTCTCTCTCACATAATATAATAGATTTAAGTAGATAAGAATGCAGGGCTAATGCACATATAAATGTTGAGAATAAATGAATAAGGAATGTATCCCAAACAAGTGAACTTGCTCTACTATTTATACAACAGATTGGAGACCACTCAACCTACAGATTAGGGGTGAGTTTTGACAACAATTACCATGCAAATCAACACACAATCGTCTCAGCTAAAAGGTCACGCACATATAAGCACATACTTAGCTAAAACAAGCTATAAGTTGATCTCTTTAGATGACAACATCAAGAGACTATTTCAAATAAGCACACGATGAAAAAGGTGTAATTCAAATTTCCTTCACAATAGACATCTACAAAAAATAGGATTCGAAGGTGGTGCCAAAGCTTCAATAACCTCCTACAGAGTTGGCACAGTTTACATTATATCTGAATCAGTCACTATCAAATATGCAACACCAAACTTGCATTGAATAAGTCTTGGTATGAGTTGATTCACTCATTTAAATAGTTTTACCAAGGGTTGCTGCCACAATAATGGGTTACACTTTTTGAGACATCCTAATTTTTGCTTGAATTCACATATTTTTGGAAAATATAATGATTTAAGCCTTTAAAGGTTCCATTTAAATGATTTTAATTAAAGAGAGTTTGATCAAACCCCCTTAGAACAAACCCCCTTGGATAGAACCGCATTAGTTTTAAACCATACCTATAATGGAGTCTCATCTACATCTATCAAAATGCTGATAAAAAAACACTTTTGATTTACCTTTTGGGCTATCAAATAAATTCATTTAAAATTTATGTTTTGTAAGTATCTATCCCTTATTATAAGCTTCCCAAAAAGTATAATTTTAAATATATTTAATTTGATTATTACATTAATTTTTTATTTCTTGTGAATGTAGGTTTTTCAATAAACATCAAGTTCTTTGTTTCACATATATGAAAAAATAGGAATTTAATAGAGAATTTTTTTTAAAAAAATTCCATGCACACTAGGTATTGATGTCCTTATTCCAACAAAAAATGAATAAGTTAATTCAAATGCTTACAAAAAAATTTATGTGGTCCAAAGTACACCTCTGTCCAAATTATAATTACTCTAACTTGAAAAATTAATTAAAAAAATATGTAACAAAAAATTATGAAAAAATATTCATGCACTAGATATTGGTGTGAAAAATCTGTATTTTAAAAATTAGAATTGTATCCTGTATATAAAAAAAGTTATGTGGTCCAAAGTAAACATCACTTTTTTAAATGTTGTTTAGTAGAAAAAATAAGTTATTAAAAATTACATAAAATGATTCAAATTTATTTTTTAATTTTTTTAAAAAAATATAATTAGAATCTACACACAAAATCTCCCAAATCACTAGTTTGATTCATCTTCAAACTCTTAATGATTTAGCTGCTATAGGTGTAAGAAAGTGAAGATCTGGTGAAAAATGTTGATTTCAATGTCAAATTTAGCCAAAAAGTGTAACCCATTATTGTGGGATCGTCGTCGACTTGCTATTCATTACCTTATTCACATTTTACAAATGTTGATATTTTCTCAATGATATGGTGTTTATCTAGTTTACTAAATCCATGGTGTTTCCACAAAAGGCGTCTACGTAATCTTTCTCCATATATCGACTTAATGGTTACTCATTGTTTGTAGAATACTAACTCTTCATACATGGTTAGCAAAAGTAATATGCGGCTTTAGAATACAGTCACAAATATATCATACTTCGGCCTTGATTTACTTTATAAGATTGGCCTCTAATTTGTTTAATGATAATCAACCTCAAAGCTATATAAAATATATGTATATATATATATATACATAACATATATGTACATATACATACATATATATACATATATCGATACACACTATATGTATATATATGTTAGTATTGTATACGAGTGAATTTGCACCCCTTATACAAATTCCCCTTTTTCCTTTCTCCACTTTAGAAAACCAAGTTCAGAGGCTTAATTATACATAAGCTTGTTGCCTTCGTTCCACTTGGCACCTATTTTGAGCATTGGTGGGGGAATTTCTATCAGGGACGCCCATGCGACGTGTAGACATCCGTGCAGTACGCTTACATCCCTGGCAGATTCCTACGGTTGAACTTGCAGAGGTGTTACACTTCTCATTGGCAATCAACTTGCAACGCTCTCTTCGGCAAGCCGACCCAAATATGGTCATTTTCTTCACTCTCCTTCAAATTCACTATTCACTCTTTCATTTCATCTTCTAAGCATTCAATTGAACTTCTTCACAACTTCTTTTCCATTCTCTAAGTTTTCAGTCCATCACTCTCCAAGCATTCCAACATTCTAGCAACACTTTTGCATTCCATAGTAGCAACTACTTCACTCCACTTCATTAGAGCAAGTGTGGGACAACACCATTGTAACAGAGGCTTGAGTGCTCTCATTTTCTCCCCTATTAGCCTTGAGTGATTTTGGTGGAGGTGGTCAACTTCCCACTCCTCTCCTCTATTACTTGGTTGAGTAAGCACATTTACTATTTTGTAGTGTCTTAGTGTTCTTTATTACATTACTTTCTTTATCATACTCGCTTTCTTGGCTGTCAGTGGAGCTGGAAACACCTAAACAGGGGTCTGACTGAGGCAGGGCCCTATACAACTACCCAACATTTTTCCTCCTCTTTGTGTGTAGGTGTGGGTGCTTCCAAGAGCTAGCTAGCAAATGAATTCCTTTGTGAGATCATTCTTGCCACCCTAACTCTTGTATTTTTACTTTATCATATTAGAGAATATTTTATTGATGTCATAGCATTGTTTTGGCCCTTTAGTAGTAGTTAGCTTGTTTTCCTAAGTTCGACCTTGTCTCTTTAGTTTTCTGGTTGTATGAACACTAGTGCACTTGAGAGACGCCAGTGTGCCGCATTGTCATCTCGGGGCCACACTTTCATCCTCGGGCAGAGAGATTCCTGAGGCATAGTGTTGAACCTAAAAACTGGCTCGCCTAGCCCCATTATGTATTTCAGGACTGTAGAGTGATTGGAGGACTTTATAGTCCTCATCATTCTTGTCTCGCATTTCTTAACACCCCGATAAGCTGAGGTAAAATAGGTCAGCCTTCCGCTCTTGGCTCTTCATGACTTGGGGCCTTGAACCTAGTTGGTTCCCCTCTCTTACATTTTTGGTGAACCTGACGTGAACCATTTTAGTTCCGTCTTGCGATATTGACAGTTCCTTTCTTCGTACTCTAGGAGTGTTTTAGGTGTGAGTGTTGTGAGGTTGTCTCCTTACAACCCAACCTGCAACCCCTAGTAGGCGTAGTTGGAAGGTTCTGAAGGTGTTGCATGACGAAACCTTAATTGGGTCACCGTCTTATCCTTTAGGGACTCTATGAAAGTATCATCTAGTGTGTGTAATGGCTTCCTTCCTACATCAAACTATCCCCTTTGTACAGCCCGTGGACAATGGTACTGGTATGACCTTCACTTCATAGGACTTGCCGATGGGTTTTAACAAGGAACCATCTCCTCTCCATATCTCTGCATGGATCAATGGAAAACATCGTAATGGGTGTTCTCATTGATCCGAAGTCACAAGTGAACATAATAACTGAGGAGATCATGCTAATTAAATTTTTATATAAAGATGGGTACGATGCACCTGTGAGCACCATTCGCACACATGATGGGCTTTCTGTGCCCCCTTTGGGTAGTATTGTCTCGTCAGTCTTGGTTGGACCTAAATCTGTGAAACTCTTGTTTGACATTATCCCTGGGTCTGAGCTCTTTAGAGTGAAGTTGGGTATCCCTTAGTTGGTGGCTATGAATGTGGTACCCTCGGTCATGCATAAATGCTTAAAATTTATCCATGGGGGTTCCATACATGTATTTCATGACACTGGTTATAAACCACCGATTGCTCATGGTAGCTACTCCTTGGACTACTATTGGCCTAGGCCAATTGTTCTTCTTCTGCCTAGGACATACCTCCTATACTGAACATACGAGAATTATAAGAAAGGGCGCTTAAGGTTGAAAGTGAGATACCCTCCGTTGCCTTATGCTATTTTACATAAGGCTTGCTTAAAAGCTGACAGTGATGCCACTAAGGCATGTAGGAAGAAAAAAGAGAAGCGGTCCTGAGATCCTCCTTCTTCATCTTCCATCGGTCAGTCTAACACTTCTTCTCACTTTGTTGTAATACCATCAAATTCTGCTCAACATTTGCAGGAGAATCCTATGGTGCCCGCTTGGCGAAAGCCTAAGTGTCTTGCATTCGAACTTCTTGTTCTGTCGACGAAGCCTAGACCCATTCGGTATAATAGAAAGAAGGTCTCTTATGGAGAGTCCTCTCTGTCTTGAACTTTGCGGCCTCCTACTGCTCCTGCTCCAAAAGCAGTGAACAAGAAGAGGCCTGCTGCCGAGGCACTTGAGCCGACTCACCCCGCTGCTTCTCAATCTGCTCCTCCTGCTCCCATTTAGGAATCCGTTCCTCCGTCGAAGACGACTGTAGTGGATGTTCCCATGGTTGAGTAGGATCTTTCTGTTCCTTCACAACTTCCAGCCTCCAACCCAAAGAGTCATAGAAATCGCCTTGCGCACAAACGTAAGCGCCGACCTAAGGCTCTTCTAGCTGAGTAGGCCGCTTTGCAGAGGAAGGAAGAAGAGATGACCGCCCCTACTTTAGGGCCTCCTATAGTGTCTTACTCTCCCCTTCCCTCCACTTCTCTTCAGTCTAGTTCTGCGTTGCTTACGAGTTTTGCTGTGAGTACGAATGCACCTGACCCCAAGCGGGTACATGTGTTCATCACTCCTTCGGTGGAGCCGCCTTTTTTGATGTCTATTTCGAATACCTGCCTTTCCCGAAACCCATGGATATGACTAATATCTCAGTTGTATCCACTACGGTTCTTTCCTTCTCTTCCTTTGCACCTCTTGCCTCGTTTGTGGGGAGTTCGTCTCCTCTGATGAAGCAAAAGGTGGAGTGTGGTCCTTCTAGTAGTAAAGGACGTAAGAGGATCCCACCTTCTTCATAAGGTGGTCCCGCGCTGACTTGGTCCATCTTAGTGACAGAACCAGTCTCAACTTCCCCTGAGTTCATCACTACTCTCGAGTCATTCGACAAGCCTAGTGGTGAATCTCAGGCGCAACTTGCCCCATCCACTGAAGTTAAACACGACGCTCCTGTGGGGTGCATGTTTAACTCTATGGATGAAGTTCTGACCTTGTTAGTGATCTTTGCAAAATCGCTGACCTTAGCTCCACAAGAGCTCGAGGAAGAAGACCTTTCAAGGCCTTCTTCCTTAGCCCTTGTTGCAGTAGGGTCAGACACTTCTCCTCTTAACATCCCACCATTGTAGGCACGCCCTCCTTTCCCCTACGATGATCTAGAGTGGGAAGAAGATGACCTCTTGGTCGATCAATGTTAGGAGGAGGCCTCTTCTTGATCTTTTGTGTGTGTGTGTGTTTTGTGATGTGTTCCCCCATGATCGTGCTATGTGTTCCTGGATGACCCTTGTCACCCCTGTTGGTGCTTGGATACATGTGTGGTTTTTGTATTGTAAACCTTCTTCTATTTGTATCATCATTTTTTCCTGTTTGTGCTTGATTTTTGGTAAATTGAGGATGATGCAAAGCATTGGGGGCATTTAGGTTTCCCTTCCATGTTGACCCAATGTTTTATTTTTACTTTGTCTTCTCGTGCATTCTTCACATAATCTAATATAGTAAGGGGTTGATGACAGTCCATTTATATACTATTACTATACATACATACATGCATATATATATATATATATTTATGAGCAATTCTAACCCTGAAATATTAGACTACCCTTGTGCCCTTTGTTTTTGTTTTTCTCTTTTTATTTCTCTTTATTTTTCTCTCTTCTTTGCTTGAGTTGTCCCTCTCATGTGTGAAAACTCCTTTTCTTCAACATTTCAATTTTTAGAAAAATGCATTTGTTGTCAACGAATCTTTTCTCAAAAATCTCCACAAATCTTTCTTCGAAATCGCACTCTCAACTTGGAACCCTAATGGAACATGTTCCCTTCATCATGGGTTCATAAAGAAAGGACTTGAAAACCTTCCTCTAAACTGGGAACAACTTTGGTCTTCCCATCGCGTGGGGGCATATTCTTCCTTTCAAATTCCTTGATGAAGTGAACATCTTTCAAAAGGATTCCTTGATGATGAATCGATTTGAGAAAGAAAATATCTACTTTCGAACTATGCATCCATTGAGTGGACCCCTTCTTCACAACGAATTCCCAAGGGACCCCTTTGAAAGTCTTCCAAATTGTCGATGACCTATGTGACTGTCCGCTTACTTGCCTATGTGGCCACTTCCTGACTCTGTGGAGTCCACTTTCCTAGGTTTCCTTCATGCGAGAGATCTTGGGGGATACCTCCCTGTAGGTCTGAGAGCCTGTAGGGCGCTTCCTTTGAGCTTCCTCCATGCGAGAGATCTTGGGGGTGGCTCCCCTACAAGTCTGTAGGTCTGTAGGGAACTTCCTTAGGTTTCCTCCATGTAAGAGATATTGGGGGATACCTCCATGTAGGTCTGAGAGCTTGTAGGGTGCTATCTTTGAGCTTCCTCAATGAGAGAGATCTTGGGGGTGGCTCCCCTATAGGTTTGTGGGTCTGTAGGGAACTTTCTTGGGTTTCCTCCATGCAAGAGATCTTGGGGGATACCTTCCCTATAGGTCTACGGGTCTGTAGAGAACTTCCTTGGGTTTTCTTTATGCGAGAGATCTTGAAGGACACCTTCCCTACAGGTCTTCGGGTCTGTAGGATGCTTTCCTGGCCTCCTCCATGTAAGAGATCTTGGGGGATGCTTCTCAGGTATCCTCCATGTGAGAGTTCTTTGGGGACACCTTCCTTGCAGGTCTGTGGGCCTGTAAGATGCTTACTTCATGGGGCTTCCTTCATGTGAGAGATCTTGGGGGTTGCCTCCTTGTAGGTCTGCAGGCCTGTAAGACACTTTTTTTCTTCAGCTTCATAGATCTAAGAAGCTATGAAGTCCTTCGCTTGTCATGCACCTTCAGGTTTATCATATCGTGGTCTGCTTCCTCAATGGTTCAGGTATAGATTTCTAACCTTATTCATTATTCAATCTACTTTATCGAAGCACTCATCAGTATTCGTGCTCGCTAAAGTGGGGGAAAAATGTATAGGAGTGAATTTTCACCCCTTATGCAAATTCCCCTATTTCTTTACTCCACTTTAAAAAACCAAGTTCAGAGGCTTAATTATACATAAGCCCACTGCCTTCATTCCACTTGGTGCCTATTTTTAGCGTCGGTGGGGGAATTTCTGTTGGGGAGGCCTACGCGATGTGTAGACATTCATGTGGTGCACTTACATCCTTGGCAGATTCCTGCGGTTGAACCTACAGAGGAATTACACTTCTCATTGGCAATCGACTTGTAACGCCCTCTTTGGCGAATCAACTAGAATATGGCCGTTTCAGTCTCTCCTTCAAATTCACTATTCACTCTTTCATTTCATCTTCTAAACATTCAGTTGAACTTCTTCACAACTTCTTTTTCATTCTCCAAGTTTTCAATCCATCACTCTCCAAGCATTCCAACATTCTAGCAGCACTTTTGAACTTCATAGTAGTAACTAATTCACTCCATCACTTCAGTAGAGAAAGTGTGGGACAACACCATTGCAACAGAGGCTCGAGTACTCTCATTTTCTCCCCCATTATCCTTAAGTTATTTTGGTGGAGGTGGTGAGCTTCCCACTCCTCTCCTCTATTACTTGGTTGAGTAAGCACATTTACTATTTTGTAGTGTTTTAGTGTTCTTTATTACATTACTTTCTTTATCATACTCACTTTCTTGGCTATCTGTGGAGGTGGAAACACCTAAACAGGGGTTTGACTAAGGAAGACTCCTATACAGCCACCCAACATTTTTCCATCCTCTTTGTGTGTAGGTGTGTGTGCTTCCAAGAGCTAGTTGGCAAAAAAATTCCTTTGTGAGATCATTCTTGCCACCCTAACTCTTATATTTTTACTTTATCATATTAGAGCATATTTTTTTGATGTCATAGTGTTGTTTTGGCTCTTTAGTAGTAGTTAGTTGGGCCGTTAGCTTGTTTTCCTAAGTTTGACCTTGTCTCTTTAGTTGTCTAGTCATATGAACACCAATGCACTTGAGAGACGCTAGCGCGCCATGCTGTCGTCCCAGGACCACACTTTCATCCTTGGGAAAAGAGCTTCCTGAGGCATAGTGTTGAACCTGAAAACCGGTTCGCCTAGCCCCATTATGTATTTCAAGACTGTAGATTGATTGGAGGACTTTATAGTCCTCATCATTCTCATCATGCATTTCTTAACACCCTGATAAGCTAGGGTAAGTTAGGGCAGCCTTCCGCTCTTGACTCTCCATGACCTAGGGCCTTGAATGTGGTTGGTCCCCCTCTCTTACAAGTATATATCCATATTTTATCATATGTCAATAAAGCATGTCTATTTTTATATACATATGAATACAATTAAGATAGTGATCACTATTTATATATATATAGATATGTATGTATACATATATAAATACCTTTGTATGGGCATGCCCATTTTCCACCATGCGCGTATATTGATACATACATACATATGGATATATGTATATACTTTATATATATATATATTCACATTCGATTCACACACCAAAATCATACACAATTACTATTGTATTGATAAGAGCCTACGAGTGATATACTTTTACGTACATACATATACATATCATTAGATCCATTGGATAGTTCCATGCATATAAGAAACTTGTGCATAAGCATGCATGGATACGTTTGCCTATGTACCCTTATGTACACGTTCCTTCATACGTATGGTCTATCATTGACATGTCCTTGTGTGTACATATACATATTCCTCGTATGACTTACTCATCGATACAATCATAGTAATAAGGAAGAACTCACAAGCTCAAACATATAATATCACCCAATAATGCACTCAGAAGTAAATAAGACTTACTAATGCAAACATTAACTAAAGATGACTTACCAACTTTTTACATAATAACCTGACTCAATTATGCTACTGTGGTGTGTGTAAGCTCAGATAGGTTACGTTACTAGTTACTTGACCAAGACCTTCTCTTGAGTGATACTTCCCCTCGGCTTGGAGGAACTTAACATGTACCTAAATCCACTAACATATGCCCAAGGTAGTTAGCTATTCAACAAAATATGCATTACACATAATGCATCTTCAAAGTTAGAATATCAACCAATATCCATTCATTCACATATATGCATTTCTTCATATAACATTAAATGAAATAACATTCATTCATAACACATTGATAAAAAAGTGCAAGTACAATTTATTTATCCACAAAATTCACATTACACTCACATTTACCCTACATAGTAATAGTAAATAGTAATTACACAATTGGGGTGTAACACCTTATTTATAGTTTGGCTTGCAGATACTTTTCAATTGTATCCTTTAATATTCCAAACTTTGCTACAACACTGAATAGTGCATGTCAAACTTCATAAGATTGTGCTTATAGAATAAAGGGGTCTCTTCTTTATTCTTTCCCTTTTCTATACCAATCTCTTCCATATATACTTTTGATTTCCTTTTCTAGACCAACTGATGTTCTACCTCTTCCTAGATTCTTCTTCTTTTGGATTGATATATGTAACTCTTGTTGCTTTTTTTTTATTTCTTCTCTTTGGATCATTTTGTTTCTTTGGAAGGCTAGATGTGTCTATCTTCTTAGAACCACATGTTGGTTTTATTCTAGAAGCCTTTGTAATAGTAGGTGTGGAGATTGAGGTCCTCCCTGACCTTCATGTTCTCGCTGAAGTTTGCGAAGGAGAAGATGTTCCTTTGGATTTCTCTGTAGGGTCCATAGGGGTGCCACACTCCTTCAACTCATCTTTCATATTTTCAACCTTTTCTTCAATATCCTTCTTTTTTATTTTCCAGGTTCTCTTTACTTGATTTCTCTTTATAGGTACCAAACCTTTCAATTTTTGTATCTCTAGGTTTTCTCAATACAATATCTACAAGACCAATGCATTTAGACTCATATACCTCATAAGGAAGCTCCAAAACCCAAATAATTATGGGTTCAACTGCTTCCATGTAGCAGTAATCTCTAATAACCATAAATGTTAATTCATTTTTATACTTATCCACAACTTTACTTGGAATCCTTTCTCTCTCTTACATCCGAGCTTGAAAAGGTTTAAAGAATCCCCACAAAATTGAATCACAAGACTCTTTACCATGAAATCTCCTCAAATGATTTCTAATTTTAACAACTATAGGAATATTATCTTGCCATACTACATTCTTCACTCCGGGAAACTCATTGAGAAAGTAAAACATTAAGCAAATGATAAGAGTACCATACCAAAAAGGGTATTTTAACTCTTTTGTCTTCTACAAATTTTCCAACAATTGTAATCTCAGGAGCTCACAAAGATCAATGTCTTTTCCTTCTTTCACCATTTGATAAGCCATGTGTATCGTGGTAGTAGTAAAAAAATTCTCTCTATTTATATAAAATACCTTGTAACCAATCATCATTGTAGCATATTTGACAGACGAATCTTCAATGTTGTTCACTGTTAGGGCACACTTGTCAAACTTGGCTCTTGTACGCTTCATAACCACTTCATTCTTTACCACCTTCAACGCTGGGATAGGTCCTGAGGAGCTCAAACTAGTAACAACCTTAATTTTCTCTTTGGTTATCGCATGTGGCATTTCCAACCACATGAATTTATCATCAATTCTACTCAGAACATACTTCACCCACTCATTATCATAGCAGAACAAATGGAAGACAATAGAGAAATATCATCAATCTGCATATTGATATGTTTGTTTCAATAATATAATAATAATAAATGTATATACCAAAAAAAGTTACATTATGGAGAAATATATGCCTAAATTAGAATTAATCACATTTAAAAATTAATAATAACATTTTTTAAAGCATGTCTTCAACATAGTATTAATAATCTATATTCAAAAAATAATGAATTGATCTTTATTTGCACCCCAAATCATGTCCTATGGGAGATATTACTTATTAAAAATACTATAAATTATTAGAAATAATTTATTAATATTTATATTTTTAAAATAAAAATTATTTTTTGAAATAATTTATCAAAAATATTTAGAATCTATCCATGATTTAAAAAAAAAATTACTTTGTAACATTGACTTCAAATTCTTAACAATTTGGGTAGTGGGCCTAGCTCGATTGGCTAAAGCACCCTGTTGTAGGCAAGATGTAATGAGGTCTAGTCTCCCCACCATCCCCATGGTACCGAAGGGTATAGGGGGACGAATACCCAACCGATTCCTTCAGTCTAAAATAATAATAAAAAATCTTAACAATTTGTTTCTTACAATTGATATAAAATGGAATTTATTTAAAATATTAATTTAAGTGACCAACTTAAGTCAAAAATGAAACATGCCTTTATTCTACCATCCATGTATAGAAACTACCATAAGTGAAGGCAAATAAAAATAATAAGGATTAGGTCATAAGGAAAACCAAGCACTAGAATATACCACTTCTCGCTATGTTATTGTATTAAGACATTGCACCAAAATTTACACATTTAACTAAATGATAAATGACATGGCTATGTTGATTTTGTTAGAATCGCCAAGATCTGATTGCAAACCAAAGATGACCTTCCACAGAAAGGAAAACGAAAAAACAAAGCTTTGCATAAAAACATGCAAATTGATATATTCGAAAAGTCCAATTAATTACAAGAGATTATTTGCTTTATAAAAGCAAAGATACCTAAACCTAATCTTATCTTGAGCAACAAGATAGCTCGATAAGATAAAGATGAAAGCCTAAAACTTAGGAATTAAATAAAGCTTAAGTAAACTTATGCAAATGTGTAATTAATAATTAATTACACCAACACCCCCCCATAAGTGCAACTTAGGGAGAAGCAGATTATTATGCAAATATGAGTCCCAGCAACAAGGCCTGATCAGGTACTCATGTACAAATGTAAAGAGAGATAAACCCCCCTCAGTGAGATGAACTGCTGCGAAGAAACACTAGAAGAACTCTGATGAAGCAACACTGGAACCCCAAATCCGGCAAGCAAGGAAAGATAGTTCTGTTTGCAAGATACCAATCGGAATCACAAATGCAACAGCAGACCTGATGCCAAGGAACACTGGAAACTCACATACTAGATCAAATCTAGAATATGTGAACAACAGTAGATGAAAGGATGAATGGACCCATAATGGTGACAAATATGGAAGCTGTCTCGAAGCCAATGCCAAGCTGAAACTAAAACTGCCCATAGGACGAGTACCATCAAGATTCTGGAACATTAACCATAAAACCATGGCCTTCAAATGAGAAAGATCTGAACCAATGCGGATCAAGAACTATAAAATCCCAATGTGAAGTGTGAACCGAAGCTAACCAACGATGTTTCTAGCTAAGCAAGAAAGAAGCTAGAAGGAGACAATAGGAAACCAGACAAACTCATGCGAGTTGTCACCAAAAATGAAATATGGATGCAATAACCCCCCTTACTGGAACTTTATATTAGTTCGTTATTACAATACCCAATGATTGCATAAGGAGATGATGCAAAAATACACAAACATAATTGAAAATGCAAACCTAACACATGAAACAAAAATGAATGCATGCCTAAAAAAAGTTACAATTTTTTTGGAAATGACCTCAGATCTGCATAGAGGCCGAAACCAGCTTTCCGACACCACGAAAATTGCGAAAAACGGATAAGTGAATGAAAAGATATGCTTCACGGAGTGAAAACGGAAACATCTGACTTCCGAGGCAGAAAAAGATATCAAAAATGAAAAACCAGAAAATCTCACCAGCATCAATGAGTAGAGCTCGGAAACAGCTTTCTGGTGATATCTCGTTTGCAAAAAAATGACATCGTATGTGAAAGTTATGCTCGATTTGGTGAAACTGGTCCAAAACTGTCCAATATGGCTCCTTGCAGCCCTCAGGGGCTAAAAAAATTGGGCCCCTGCTCGCATGAAGGACCAGAGGCTGGTGGCTAGCTCCTTCGGCGTAGCCCCTGGTCACCCAGGTGACCGGGGCTGGGGGCTGGAAGCGTGGCGGGGGGCTCTGGGCTGAGCGGCTGGTCGCCCATATGACTGGTCTGCAATGTTTAGGGCCCGCGGGGGTTGCACTGGCTGGCGGGGGCTGATCTCGGCGGAGCCGGTGGTCACTAATATCACCACCTCGGAGCCCTCTGCGGCTGAATGGAGGAAGCGGTGGATGGGCGGTGGAGAGGTGCCGGTTGGGGGCGGTGCTCTGGTGGCCACCCGTGTGTGGGGCGACGCTCTCCTTTTGATGAGGGGCGCTGATTTTCAGTAGACTTTTGATTTTTTTATTTTTTTTTTATTTTTCAAAAAATATGCCTCGAAATGCGTGCTGGGGAGGCTGTACGGCCTCCCTTCAAAATTTGTTTGCTTCTCCAGATGATTTTTCCCAAACTGGACAAATTTTATATGGAAATAGGGGTTTTTGGGCGCTACGAATCCAACGACGAGGTCCGTTTGGGCCCAAAGTGCTCCAAAAATTAGGTGACCCCCAGATCTAACAGATAAATCACCGATCTTACAACCCTCACAGATCTGGCAAACGGTGATGAAAATCAATAAAATAAAAGTCATTTATGACTTTTTCCAGCACTCTGAATCCAACGAAAAACCCTGATCTGATCCAAGATGCTCCAGAAATATGCTCAAGGATTGAAACCCTTGAGGGACTCCGAACGAGCTCTGCAATGAAATCCTCCAAAAACGTTGAGAAGGGGCTGCGAATCGAGGCTCTGATACCATGTTAGAATCGCCAAGATCTGATTGCAAACCAAAGATGACCTTCCACAGAAAGGAAAACGAAAAAACAAAGCTTTGCATAAAAACATGCAAATTGATATATTCGAAAAGTCTAATTAATTACAAGAGATTATTTGCTTTATAAAAGCAAAGATACCTAAACCTAATCTTATCTTGAGCAACAAGATAGCTCAATAAGATAAATATGAAAGCCTAAAACTTAGGAATTAAATAAAGCTTAAGTAAACTTATGCAAATGTGTAATTAATAATTAATTACACCAACAGATTTCACCATTACACTTATATACAAGCATATTTAGCCGATAGTTAGCCGATAGGCTATATATAGTGAGAGGTTTCAACCTGAAACCTGTCTCACGCCGGGAAACAACTAAATTTCTCAAAAAACAACGCTGGTAAACTACAAAATTTTCTCAAAAACAGTTAATTCTCCAAATCAAATTAGATTTTTGTTCTCACATTTAATATTCAAATCTCGCAATCTAAGCGGATTTCCACGTGCAAGCCCTAATTTCCTGATATTTTTAGATCCACTTTTCATTAAAAAGATTGAAGCAGTGGCTATAGGGAGATTTGTTTTGGTTCATCTAATTTAAAAGAAAAATCTGCTATTGTAGGGCTTCTTAAAATTTTCCTACAAACTCTGCCGATTTTTTCTCTCATCGACATCATTGTCAAACGACTCAATTTGTACAGAATCTCGAGGTAAGTCACTTGCCATTGGGTTTTAACTCATTCAGCAAGCTTCATTACAGCGGTGAAAGCCTAGTTTCTGTAGAAAATTGGCATGGTCCAAGCTTTAAATTTTTTATCCTTTCTGGCCATTATCTGAAGGAGGGCTACTACCTAAAGAGCCTTGCTGTACATTCTGGTGATCCTTTGTAGGCTTTTCAAATTTTATTTACTGGTTTACTCATGGCGACATTAGTTTCAGGCATTCTTTTGAAGTTTCTACAGAACATGAATGTGAACTTCGAAAGCATCCACATAAGGGGTTGGGTTATGTATAATATAGCCAGTCACAAATAATCCATATTCACAGAAGGGCTTGGGTTGTCACCACATACGATTTTAAACCCATGTAGACCAAGTGTTGGCTCTGCAGGTGAGTATGGATAGAAAAGTGACCACTATGAGCATTAAAATATGGCTCTGTCATGGGGGATTAGATGGTTTTTTCATGTGTTTGTGTGTGGTATTTTCCGCCATTTGAAACCTCTCAACTCATAGTTATATGACTAGCCTATGTGTGGTGAAGTCTTTAAACTTCTTGTTTGTCTCTACTGAATCGAATATGACATGATTGTATTTCCAAATATATAGGGTGAGGCAGGGTTTACGAATGAATGTATTGGCAGAGGCAAGATTCTAGAAATCTTGAAGAACTGGTATGAGAAGTGTATTGAGGCTATTGTTGTTTTTGATGGTGAACGCATTTTGAGACTTGGGGATCTTGGTTGCTAGGTAAATTAAGAACTATAATATGTTACATCGTATTTTTGTGTTCAGAACAAACTAAAATTTTCTATATGATTTAACATTTTTATGGGTATGGTGCAAATTGTGATCTAGTACTTTGTATGGTTTATCTATCAATGAGTAGACCTAATGGATGTCTTTATTTTCTCACTCTGTCTTTCTTCTTTTTGGTCACATAAATTAGAAAAAAGTCATAAGAGTCAAATGTTCATAGGAAAATATTCAATGTTTGCATTAAATTTTTGTTGTTTCAGACTTTATTATCTTCTTTTTATTTGTATTTTTCGCATTTCTATATTAGTATATTCATTCTATGTCCATCCTGTATCTCACAATCCTTATTCTTTTGGTCTATTGTTAGGGTATGGGCATACCTTATTCTTTTGGTCCATTGTTAGGGTATGGGCATACCTGTTGGAAAATTAGCTTTGTACACTGTACTAGGTGGTATTCGTCCTTAAGCGGTATGTTGAAGCATATATAGTATTTGGTTATATTTTCGTATCATATCAGTAGGTTGACTTTTAGAATCTAGAAACAACAAGGTCCTATGTGGTTGGTCAATTAATTCTATTTAGCAGCCATTTCTCAGTCATCAAGATTCAAAACAGAACATCAAAAAAATATTTCATTTCATTTTTCTATTTCATCAAAAATAAAATTAATTTCTTGCATATTTCCTAGATCAAAAATATGTGAAATTTGGTTCGGGGACTACACACTAAAAATTGAGGTGCTGAGGCCAAAATCATGGTTAAATAAACAGTTAACTATAGAAACTTGAAACGTAGTGTCTGCAAATTGTCACTGCCAGAATGATATAAATTTCCAACCCCATACATCTTAAGTGATTAAATTTTTTGTATGCTCTTCCTACCATTCGACTTGTAGTGGCTCCATATTTCGTTCTTGGATACTCAAAACTAGGCTAGAAAGCAGTTCTTATATGGAATTTCTTCTGTTTCCTTCCTGTCAGTTTTTTATAAGTTTCCTTCTTAAAAATGTCAAATCTTGAAGGATGATGAAGGTCTTGGAAATCATTCCCATCATCGTTCTATACTTCAATTTCTTCACTGATTTGAATTTCATGTTTTCTTCACAATTTTCTCTTCTTCCTCTGTTTTTCAGCTTGATGCTCCTCTTTCTGCTTTTCATTCAGATCTAACTCCACCTCTTCATTCTCAACATGTGGTAGGCTATTTTCCAGATCTTCCCTCCCTTGCTCTACATTTAATTATGGAGTGACACATTCATACTCAACAACTCCATCTGAATGAACATTCTCAACCTATATCCCTAATGGTGCTGCTTCATCTGGGCATACAACCTATGGTCCTTCCTCATCTTCATTAAGATTTTTAGGGCTCTACATTTATATGTTGAGATTTGTGTCAATGACAATCAGGTTAGCATCTTGTTTCTCAAATTTTCTGGTGTATTGCATGTCTGTTCAGAAACCCTTCGGTCTATATTGGACTCTTCTATTCCTTGGCATGTTGGGCATCTTAACTAAAAATAGAAAAAGTAATTTATTCAATTTTTCCAAAATATTGCATATCTCATCACATTGATGATATTTAAATGATATCCATTGGAACTACCATTTATTTTGTCTTGGCATAATGATAAAAGTATTAATGAGGACAGACACTTGGTAATCAATTCAAATCCTTACGAGACCATATACTTAATCAAACTTGGGCATGTTCTCATCCCCATGATGATTGAATTTTAAAACTAGATGATGTTATGGGTCTTACAAAATGAATCTTGTAAAACTCCTTCACTGTTATAACTATAAATTGCTCATGGGAAGGATTTGAAGTTCGACACATAAAGTTCATGACCAAAGATGTTCAATAAAGGCAACATAGGCTGCCTTCTCCCTACTTTATCTTGAGTACTGGAATTACAATACAAAGTTGTTGAGTCCTAACTTATAATTGTGTTTCTACATAGATGCCTGATTTCATGTGATTTTGTCCATTCACCTTTGGTAAAATTAGCCACCAGATTGTTGAATGAAACAATAATGAAATGGTGTAAATTGCAAACAAAATCGGTTGCCAATATGGCCGTACAAGGCCTATTTTCCTTTTCTTTCAAAAGTTATTGCTACCCGCATAAAAATTAAACAGCAATTTTCCCTTCTCACATAGTTAAAAATAAATAAATAAAACAATTCTTAATTTAGAAAATTTTAAAAGTATATTTTCATTTAGATTTTAAAAAAATATATACGTTGTTTTAGATAAAATATCATGAAACAAAGGAGTTAAGGTTATTACTTATTAGAATGGGAAACACATAATTTTTTTTAATTCTAAGATTTGATTTTTCAAGCCCAAAGTGGAAATCACCATTCTTGCCATCCAATGGATGCTCAAAGATGAATTTTTGTTTATTGATTACACATACAAAGTAAACTTTGATATTGTGTTGATGCTTGTTAGGATTCTACTGGACTTGCGTGTAGAGTAGGAGGTACGTATCATGGTAGAGACTAGAGACTTTGATAATAAAAAAAAATCCCTGGGTGGGCTTGACTCCTTGGGGGAAAGGCTTAATGTTTCCTAATGCTCCCTAGGGCTAGTGGAAGGAGTCACTAATATGGGGTTGTGGATCCCCTTCATCAACACCAAGGAAGAGTGGAATGAATAAAATCAAAGGAGAAAGGTTGGAAAAGCATCGATGTTTCTAAAATAAGTTGTTGGTTTAGTGGCCCTGGGTGATGTGGACTAGAGCTTTGTTTAACACTTAATTTCTATGTAGATTTTTTAGTTATGCCTCTTTGCTTATTATAGATTATGAGCCCTTTTGTCCTTTCTGGTTCATGCATAGGTATAGAAGTTGTTCTCCCCAATAAGAGGTTTTTATTTGTAATAAAAATCAAACCTGATCTTGGGCTTCAAACATGTACTTATTGCTTTTTGATATCACTAATATGGGAAAAAATTATAAGATTTGATTTAAATGTTTTTTAAGTCAGAAAATCGTGGTCTAGGGGATCTTACCCATTTACTAAAATTAGCAAAACATAAAATACAATCATCAGAAGTTTGTCAATGGTTTAGTGTTCTTTTAATTAACTACATTATAAGTTCAATAGTATCAAAATCAAGAATGCCAAGAACTTGTTTCAGTTCCATGGTTCTTCAGACCGGATGTCAAGGACCAATGTTAGAATTTGTAGGTTATTGATAATGGGAGCTACCTATACAAACTCTTCACACGTTGGACTGACCTGTGTATGCAGATTTATTACCATAATCTGAAAGCAACATCCCATTAATTGAAGTTTTGCACTGAGAATCTATTCCTTACAGACATATGCCAGTCAGATAAATAATAAAATGTTCCCAGTTAATCAGATCTTCTGGAAAATAGTTCCTCGAGTTGTCTACTTCCAACCTTTTTATGGTTATCTATATAAGTTGAATTCACATACTATTTGAGCCTCAAACTCAAATCTTGATAGAGTTGCAATAAGTCCAATATCTGCTTTCCAAATCTTTCTACAACTACGATAAGATTAGGTACAAGCCAGCTCTCAAATGTACCTGGATCTGTTAATTTCTTGCTGAGGTTAATGGCAACTTGCATTCTGTACCTTCTCATACAATGAGGTTGATTTCATTGTTAAAGCAAGGTATCTCTATCATGATAGGGATTCCATCTTTTTGATATGTTTAATGGCCTCACCCTATTTATTTGGAAATACAATCATGTCATAATCAATTCAGTAGAGACAAACAAGAATTTTAAAGAATTCACCACACACAGGCTAGTCATGCAACTATGAGTCCCTCATAGGGTAAAACCCTAGTTCTACGATTTTAGAGCCATCAATAAAAGTTGTATATTGCAAGAGATTCGCCAACAATAATGCATGAGTTTGGTTCCCCTTAATTGTGTTTATGAATGTGTTATCATACCATGATAACAATTAGCTTCTAAGGTAGCAATCTTTCTAATGTTCTGTATAGTTTTGTCTTCTTTACCTTTGGTTGTTTTCATTAGTGGTGGTTATTTTTTGAAGGTTCTTCAAACTACATTGGGTCAATTACTTTTGCATTGTTGTAGTATTTGATAGGAAACTGACTTGGCTGTATTATATCTACATATTTTCTTTGTTCATTTTTTCTTCTACCACGAGTTGTATCCATTTTTAGTCAAGAAAAGGTGTATGCACAAGCAACCATGATTTTCTAATGTCAGTCACAAGATTTATGATTACTCTATGAAGAAACCAAATATCTAAATTTTATTTTTCTCAAATGATCATATATTGTTTAATCAAGTTTCATGCAAGACAACAAGGATGTGTCAATCATTGTGGTTATGAATATTTAGCATGTGGTAATCTACTTTGTAGCACATTCTGCATTTTTTTGGTCTCTTGCTTAGTTTCATTCATTGCAATTTGTGATTATTTAGGCCCGAAGCACTAAAACTCAGTTGTACTTTTCCAACATTCATTATTATTGTAATTTTGGACAATATAATTGTCTAATACCAACTTCATATATCAAATATTTATTGTCTCAGGGTCTGAGCTATCCTTAGATTCTTTAACCTGAAAATGTATTTCCAAACATTTGATTCAATCTTAATGTTTAAGATTGCTTATCAAGTGAGATTATTATTGTTATGGTTAACCAAATTATAATAAAAATGAAATGGTATATATTTTTAAAATATAACGTACTTGGGAATTGTTGTTTTTTTCTTATTTTGGAGAGACAGAAATAGGCTTTGTGTATAGTTTTAGAATCAATACAAACCTGAATGTATTTCCAAACATTTGATGTGATCTCAATTAGTAATATGTAGTTTTCATAGTTCATGATAATAAAAATCATACACATATACAATCTAGAAATCTCGACATTGTGATGTCAATATTACATATTTCTTGGAATGCTTCACCAATCAAGAAGGGGTGTATTTCTCCTCCAAAATTTTTACTTGTGCGTGTTATAATTTTACTCTTGTATCACATTTCTTTTTAAATGCATACTTGCAATCTTATCGTTGATATTATTCTGTGTATATTATACATTTGGATCTTGTATGCATGTATAATAGTTCCCAATGAATGGCTTAATGCTAGAAGATTATTATATCATAAAAGTAGTGCTTAGGCAACATTGTTGGAAATAGTATGAAATCTTCATAATTGCTCCCAAATGTGATTGTAAAATTGTTAAACATTATTAAGTTATAATTTCTAGGCTACCTCCTTGTCATGCGTTCAAAAATATTGGTCACCTCATTGCAGTGGCAAGAATTGAACTCGAGTCATAGTGATACAAATGCTCTATGCTATCATTACATTGCAATTCTAAAAAAAATCTCTTTATATAAACTTCAAAATAAGGGGAAATAGACAAGAGGTAGCAAGAAAAAACATAAATGGTAAATGGATATTTTAAGGTCTAAACAACCTAGGATATGAAAACCTTTTGTGCAGACAAGATTGATCTATTTGACATCGATACATATAGTGGGGGATAAAACATGGTGCATTCTAGGTAACTATGTTCAACATTTCAGTTTTAAATCCTAGTGGTACTTTGAAGAAAATATGTGAACATCGAAAGAAAAGTTGTATGACACCTTTGAAGGGCTTTGAATCCCTTTTGAAGCTATTTGTTTTATTGCTGTTTTATAAGAAATATTGTTGATTCAAGGACATTTATATAGACCTCAAATTATAGAGAAGATCAATTTAGAAAATCCAAGATATGTGTTGTAAATCAAAATTTGTTTGGATTTAGCTATAGGGATTTTCCTTGTTCTTGCCTTGAAATGTTGCATCTGAAGGTAATGCTTCATGAGAATTGCGAAAAAAAATCTAGAAAGGATTATAAACATATTATTTTCATGGAAATAGAAAGTGGTAAACACTAGGTGCTAGAGCTTAGCTAAAACAATCATCTCTATAGGCATTACCTATTCACATGATGTTACTATTAGAATCATAGCTTTGTTGCAAAGGCAATATCTACTATTTTTAGACATGGAAAGAAATGAAAAACAAAAACAAGATTAGTTTAGTGGAGTAGGAAAAGTTTTATTGCTTAAATCACATTGGGGATTAGGTTTAGGCTATGTGAAGATATTAATAGAGGATTTCCATCAAGATTCCTATGGAAAACTCACGAGGTAAAAAGGTAGCAGAATCATGTAAATACAATGTCTAGATTCTCCATGTAGCCTCTGACACTTCACTCAAAAATCTTGATCGAGGGGCTTGACCATACTTGCTTTCTCATGAATAAGCAAGATTAGATGGATAAATTTTGCATATAATTTTATATAGAGGATAAAATAGTTATGTACTGCTGGTTTGGACTCTTGTTACAGGAGATCCACATATGGTTATTGATTTTTCAACATAAACAAAGTAAACTTGTCAAATTATCAAATAAATTAACAATCAATTTTTTTTCTCAAACGCATTGCATACAAACATAGAGAATCATTGACTACAAAATCCTCAAAATAATTATCTATCGGCGTAACCCTTGCACCCCTCCTGGTGCAAGTGCTAGTAATAATTATGCTAAGATATTTTACAATGTCAATAAGAGATGGAGTTTAATAGTGTGACCATGTTACTAAATCTTACATGTTAGAGTAAATGCATAGTTACTTAAGTTTTACTTAGGTAGACTATAGTTTAGTTGTGATTGAGTCCTCCATCCATGCCTCATTTTTGTTTTTCCTTTTCTCTCTTTTGGAGAGGGGTTTTTCCCCACAGGGTTTTTCTCCTTTTCTCCACTTGTGAGAATTTTTTTTTATGCATTATAAATGGGTACCTAAAATGGTTGTGTAGCCGGGACCCATATTGCATTCATTCTCCCTAAGTTGCACTTAAGGGGGGGTGTTAGAGTAAATGCATATTTACTTAAGTCTTACTTAGGTAGACTATAGTTCAGTTTCATTTAATTTATTAAATGGGGAAATTAGTTTTCTTTCCCGTATTCCCGTTTTGGGTGGTTGCTTACCCGTTTGGCCTTTTTCACGGCTTTATAAGCCTATATTATAATGTATTTTATCATCTCTATTGAGCATTCCTATTCGGTAAAATAGCTTTGCTTCTCTCATTTGTGAAGGTTCCTGGGAATTTGTTGCTCTATCATTACTTTAAACCTTAAATTTTATATCCATTTGCATATTAAAAATATTAATATTTAATAATAAACACAATCTTTAATAATAAAACTAATAATAATAATAATCTTTACCAATAAATATAAATATAAGTACATGACATACAAAAGAAATATGCTTTTGTTTTCATCCCTACCACCATGTTATATTTCTTCATATAAGCACAAATTTAATAATAAAATAAATCAGAATATGTTTGAACCATCAAAGTATTACTCAAGCTCTAATTTATCATAATTCACAATGACTGTACAACCAATTAAAGTAGAAGAGGGAAACCAATGTTTGAACCATGAGAGAATTACCTGCTCAATTTTACACTTATTCATCATGATTGCAACCTATTCAAGTAGAGGGGGGAAACAATGAAAAGAACATGGAGTAAGTGGAAAAAAAGAGAGGATAAAATGATTTACAATTATTGTGAATAAAATGATAGTATAGTTAAATTAGAATTTTGTTGGTTAATTTTATTATATGTAAATAAGACTTAAAATGAAATATTCTATCTTTTGATAATGATTTTCTAAGTGTAGCATAAAAAAGTGTTAAATTACTTTCATAAGAAAATAAAATAATTTTATCTTTTTTCATCTACTTATTTTTTTGTGTATCTATAATAGTCTAAATTAATTAATCTCTTATTTAAAAAGAAGATAAAGATACCAAGTAATAATTTTTTTGTTTTCATTTAACTTTTTTAAAATTATAGAAAAAATAGCCCAAGTAAAAATAAATATTTTAACAAATACAAAGATATGTAAAATTATTGAAATAGTGTGTTTTCATACAATTTTAAAACTATTAATAATGTAACTAAATATAAAGTCAATAAAAACACCAAACACCAAACATCAAGAAATATCATCTATATCAGTAAATAAAATTTATCATTTTCAACTATATTATAATTTAGACATATAATTCAAATAATTACGTTTCTTCATTGACCATTCAAACAGAAGAGATGACAATAACCAGAAAAAATAAATGATTAAGTCCGTCCAGCCAAAAATGATATTCAGATTGATCAGATATTGAATAATTTACATAGATCTGGTGATGATATTCCTACTATTGTAGATCTCTGACTTTTTATTTAAATGATAATATAGACGCTATTCATCACAAAATAAGAAACTACTTTTGACCAGTTAACAGTAATATAATGATTATTAAAACACTGAAGCCTCTGGCATGGAGTGCCAATGAAGACTTGAGATCTCTAACAAAGATAATGAAGAATTAAAGTGGCTGTTTCAAGAGCAAATTCCAAATGGGCATAATAATAGCAGACTTATATGATTAAAAACTCATTTTTATCTCTGAGTGCCATGTTTACAAAATTTACAGTAAGCCATTTTCACAAGCCTCTTACCTCAGTAACAGTGCTCCCATATTAAAGTTCCTGTTTTACCTCCCTTTCACTCCCACCATACAATCACATCAGACCCAGCGATGAGAATAATTTATAAAGCAGAGCAGGGCCCCCCACTCCCTGGTATTATGGCAGAATATCAGCTCTCCGGCCATTACATTCTAACAAGTATACGTTACCATGCCTATGATTATGTTCCCGACACAAGATTCCAGGTCATGTGGGCATATAGGACCTGCAGAAGCATTGATAAAGAAGACCCAACAAAGATACGGAGGATAAGGGAGCCAAATCACAACAGAAATTGAACGACCATAACATCAGAAACCGATTGATTTGGATTTGGGAGATAAAATCGATGTACTGGCGAGGGAATCATGGAGTCTGGTGGGGAAAACTACATACAGATTGTGAGTTATGATTTTGCATTTACAAATGAGATCTCACTAATAATTCATCAAAGTAATCAATTATTCCAGATTGTAATGAAAGCTTGTTTAAGGTCAGTGCTCCATGTGAACATGATCTGTTTGTTGGCTCAAAGTTTGGTCCGTTGTCTATCAAGGACCGTAATGTCATTCTCAAGATTATGAAGTATCGGATCCAACGATTGTTACAGGTAAGCTGTCATTTGAATATAAGAAATGTTTTGTACCAAACTGAATGATTTAGCCGACCAGAAGAATTTCAGATAGACGATATGACGTCCCAAGGAAGGAATGCCTCGTGTCCTCTTGCACGTACAACAATGCCCGTAAATCTCAGGCCAGGTGTCAAAGAAGTAAAAACTGGAAATCATTTCAGAGGAGACACGTGCACATGAACATTGTCGATAATAATTTTTTTTATGAATAAGTGTCTGGTTTATCATTTATAGAAAGTAATATTACATATTAAAAAAATTGGATGGATATTAAATTGCATTTCTAAAATCTAGAGGGGACTATGATCTTGATCATAAAACATATAAAAACTATGAAATCAGATCTCTAAAGTCTATATGAAACTAATACCTCGATCAAAATACATATAAAAACTAGTTGCCAAGCAGCAACAATAGTTGTAGAGGGGGGAGGAGGGGAGTCTTGATCATCTGTTCTTGGTAATGAAATGAAAGCCTTACGTAAATAAATGAGGTTGAGTTGAATTGGATTAATTTTTTAAATGAAATAGATCTCTATAAATTATTTGTATAGATAGATAGATAGAGGAGTCACTTAATTTAGGTGAAGTCTAGGATGAAAAGTGGTTGACTAGGCAATTCAAAGATTAAGATGTCAAAATATTATATAATTTTTTATTTAAAAAGAATAGTAATAATTAAAAGATCTTTATGAAGAGGTCGATCGTGATCATCTATCTTGAAGTTTTATCTACCATTTAATAAATCTCATCTAAAATTAGGTATTTAATTTATATTGTTATCGTTTATTTTTTTCTACTCTTGTTCTAGTGATTTCTAATTGTCTTCATGATAAGAAAAAATAGTCAAAGCAAGGTGAATTTATTATCCTCGCATCTAGTTGAGCCCAACCACATTATTAAGAAGACATAGAAGAATGTTGATCAAATGAAGGAGACCATGAGAACATCTTGCATACTTGTGAGAGAGTCAATGAGCATTTTGAGTGTGGCATTTTCTTTGGTCCCTACGTAGGGAATGGTTATAAAGCAAACATAAGTGGCAAGGTAGGTGGAACATGAGTAGCAGTGTATGGTACATTACCCCAATGATCCAAAAAGTTTGCAAATGGACCATGTTTAGAGCCACCATGTTGCCTTGAACTTGAATTTGTAAAAAAAAAATATCAAATATAACAATAGCTTTGCTAGAAGTAAGAATTTGATTATCAACTGGTTTCTTAGTAGATATAACATAATTTCTTTCTTTCTAGATAAAAAAAGGAGCTCAACTTTTACACCCTGGTTTTATATCACTTTCCTTAGATGTAATAAACATGGCGTCTAAATACTCAATTTAATTATTTTGGTGCACTAATGTAAAATTACGTTTGTACCCATTAGCCACATGCATTGTAATCCACATCAACAAAATTTTCATTGATACAACTATATTGTATAGTGTGTCCTAGTCTATTTATATCAAATTCCATGTTTTCCTCCTTTAAGCTAACTTTCCTAGAATATGACCATTATCCATAAACACACACCAAAATTCTCATGATATACATATGGGAAATCATATTTATAGACATCTCCTAGATCATTAGACTCATCAATAGTTTGTTAATAGTGTTTCTTTTAAAACTCATGTACAATTAAATTATTCTTAACCTTGAGTAAATAGTCTCAAGTTTAATTTTAGAAATCTCAAGTTGTAATCCCAAGGGAGAGTTTTATAATAGATCAATAAATAGAAACATATAATGGAAGTATCAACAAGGTAATTTCACCACTTCCCCTTTATCCCATTTAATCGTGAAATAAATAGAAAATCCCTCATTTATTTCTCAAGTATACCCCACTTGGAATAGAGTAAATTTCAATTTTCATAGAGAAACTTGTAACAAAGGACACTTTCATGTTTTTTTAAGACCATTTTTAACCCAAACACAAGAAACAAGAAATATGTAGTCCATAATTATCTTTTGATATATAGTAATTATTAGAATCTAGTATATTGATTTAGAATCAATCATATAAATAAAGTCTAATAAATGAAAGGTTGTTGAATTAGAAGTTCCAATAGTTGTAGAAAAAAAGATAGAGATATTAGAGACCAAATATCCCAAAAAAAAATATGGGAATTAGAAGTTCCAATAATTGTAGTTATAAACTACAATTAGAACATGCAGTTGCAAGACTATCTAATTCCTTAACCACCCTTCAAGTGTTTTGTATTGTGTTCTTTGATAATTATGAGAAAAGCAAAAACCTAATATGTACATTCTATATGCATAATTTATTGTAATAAAACTAATTTGAATGGAATCCTTACCTTTGTGCAGAGGATATTTAGTACAAAATCAATTAAAATGGGGAAGGTATAAATCTTTATTCAACATCAAGGAAAAAGATTAAAAAAATATATAACAAGAGGTGAACATGTACTCTTGTGTGAACCATTTGCGGAGATGTGCATAAATTTATAAATAAATTAGAGAAAAATTAATTGATAGAAAGAACAAAACATGAAATTAGTTTAAGGAAAAATGAGAAATCCTCTCCAAAATTACAAACCCAAAAAACATTACTAAAATAAGTGTTGGAAATTAACTCCAACATGTCAAAAATAAAATAACCCTTAGGATACCCTTATTTTCATTAGCTAAATAAAGATGATATTAAGTGTAAATTATGGAAAATATGGACCTCATTCTAAGATGGAAGAAAAATAATCTAGTAGGATACAATTTCTCCCAATAGAATAGAATAGCAACTTCATTTGTACCAACAAGACCCTATGGGATATTTGGGTTGAATATGGAGCATTTGCAGACTTACTGAATTGATAACACTCTAGCAGTCCACTTTCTTAAAATATCTTTCAAATTATCTTGAGGTTGCGAGTACCTGATATATGAATTTTACAAATTATTGTACCCCTCCCAAGTGTCTTCAAGTCTATTAACAATTTTAGACAATCTGTGAACAATGAGGTCATCTACCAAATTACTCACCCTTTTGTTCCTATCCTCCTCTTCTTCCCTCAATTTCTTTGTGAGATCTTCAATTTTCACATATAAACCCTCCTTGCCTTGATCTGATGTATCTATTGAGTAGGGAGGAGCAGTGATAATTGGCATATCAATAATTGGCGGAATATCAGCTCTCCTGCCATTACATTCTAACAAGTATACGTTACCATGCCTATGATTATGTTCCCGACACAAGATTCCAGGTCATGTGGGCATATAGGACCTGCAGAAGAATTGATAAAGAAGACCCAACAAAGATACGGAGGATAAGGGAGCCAAATCACAACAGAAATTGAACGACCATAACATCAGAAACCGATTGATTTGGATTTGGGAGATAAAATCGATGTACTGGCGAGGGAATCATGGAGTCTGGTGAGGAAAACTACATACAGATTGTGAGTTATGATTTTGCATTTACAAATGAGATCTCACTAATAATTCATCAAAGTAATCAATTATTCCAGATTGTAATGAAAGCTTGTTTAAGGTCAATGCTCCATGTGAACATGATCTGTTTGTTGGCTCAAAGTTTGGTCCATTGTCTATCAAGGACTGTAATGTCGTTCTCAAGATTATGGAGTATCGGATCCAACGATTGTTACAGGTAAGCTGTCATTTGAATGTAAGAAATGTTTTGTACCAAACTGAATGATTTAGCCGACCAGAAGAATTTCAGATAGACGAGATGACGTCCCAAGGAAGGAATGCCTCGTGTCCTCTTGCACGTACAATAATGCCCGTAAATCTCAGGCCAGGTGTCGAAGAAGTAAAAACTGGAAATCATTTCAGAGGAGACACGTGCACATAAGCCGTCATTGACAATAATTTTTTTTATGAATAAGTGTCTGATTTATCATTTATAGAAAATAATATTACATACTCAAAAAAACAGGGTGCATATGAAGTCGCATTTCTAAAATCTAGAGGAGACTAGTATCTCAATCATAAAACATATAAAACTATGAAATCGTATCTCTAAAGTCTGTACGGGGCTAATACCTTAATCATAAAACATATAAAAACTAGTTGTTAAGCGACAAAAGTAGTAATAGAGGGAGGAGGAGGGGAGTCTCGATCATCTATTTTTGGTAATGTAATGAAAGTCTTACATAAATAAATGAGGTTGAGTTGAATTGGATTAATTTTTAAATGGAATATCTCTATAAATTATTTATATAGATAGGTAGAGGAGTTGCTTCCTAAAGTCTTGTAATTTAGATGAAGTCTAGGATGAAAAATAGTTAACTAGACAATTCAAATGATTCAAAGATCAAAATATGATATAATTTAATTATTTAAAAGGAATAGTAAGAATTAAAAGGTCTTTATGAAGAGGTGGATCGTGGTCATCTATCTTGAAGTCTTATCTGCGATTTGATAAATCTCTTTTAGAATAGGCATTTAATTTCTATTGTTATTTTTTACTCCTTTCTACTCTTGTTCTAGTGGTTTCTATTTGTCTTCATGATGAGACAAAATAACCAAAGCAAGGTGAATTTATTATCCTCACATTTGGATGAGCCCAACCACATTATTAAGAAGACAATAAAAGGATGTTGATCAAATGAAGAAGACCATGAGAACATCTTGCATACTTGTGAGAGAGTCAATGAGCATTTTTGGTGTGGGCTTATCTCTGATCCCTACATAGGGAATGGCTATAAAGCAAACATAAGGTGGCAAGGTGGGTGGAACATGAGTAGCAGTGCATGGTACATTGCGCCCTAATGACCCAAAAAAGTTTGCAAACTGATAATCTTTAGATCCACCATGTTGCCTTGAACTTGAATTTGTAAAAAAAAAATATCTTGAATAAAAAAATAGCTTTGCTATGAGTAAGAAATTGTTTATCAACTAGTTTGTTAGTAGATATAGTAGAACTTTCTTTCTAGATAGAAAAAGGGATATCAACTTTTACACCTTGGTTTTATATCACTTTTCTTATATGTAATAAACACATCGTCTAAGTATTCAATTTGATTCTTTTGGTGTACTAATGGAAAATTACCTTTGCACCCATTAGCTACATGCATTGCAATCCTTGTCAACAAAATTTTCCTTGATAAGACTATATTGTATAATGTGTCCTAGTCTATTTATATCAAATTCCATGTTTTCCTCCTTTAAGCTACTTTTCCTAGAATATGACAATTATCCATAACCACACACCAGAATTATCATGTTATACATATGGGAAACCATATTTATAGACATGTCCTAGATCATTAGACTCGTCAATTTAGTTTGTTAATAGTGTTTCTTTTAAAAATCATTCACAATTACATTAGTCTTAACCTTGAGTGAGTAGTCTCAAGTTTAATCTTAGAAATCTCAAGTTGTAATCCTAGGGGAAAGTTTTATAATAGATCAATAAATAGAAACATATAATGGAAGTATTAATAAGGTAATTTCACCACTTTCCCTTTATCCCATTTAATTGTGAAAAAATAGTAAATCCTTCATTTATTGCTCAAGTATACCCACTTGAAATAAAGGAAATTTTAATTTTCATAAAGAAAACTCAACTTGTAATGAAGGACACTCTAGTTTTAGTAGAAGTGTCATATTTTTGTTAGGCCATTTTTAACCCAAACACAAGAAACAAGAAATAGATAGTTCAGGCCCGTTAAGGGGCCTTGCAGAGTTAAACCAACATCTTGTTTGTCTGAGTTGGTGATTTGGGAAAAGCCTTCGAAAGGATGGTGGAAAATTAACTTCGATGGGGCATCAAAAGGGAATCCTAGACCATCAGGAGCGAGATTCATAATTAGAGATTGGAAAGGTGGTGTTTTGGCATTAGGGGCGAAGAATCTAGATGAAGGGACAAACAATACAGCTGAAGCCATGGCAACTTTAATAACGATCAAGCTTGGAAAAAGGTTGGGAGCCACAAAAATACATTTGGAAGGAGACTCTTTAATAATAATACAAGCAGTGATAAAAGGGTAAATAAATGTGTGGCATTGCCAAAATGTAATAGAAAAAATACAAGAATAGTTAAATTCATGTGAAAATTTTAAGGTAGCCACATTAGGAGAGCGGGGGACGTTGAAGCGGATGTCCTTTCGAAATGGGCATTAAAATTTAGGCAAGTTGGTGACTTAAATTTTGAAGATTTAAGGAATATAGAGTTGGCAGATTAAGTTTTCGAAGTGGGAGTGCATAGCATTAAATAGACAAGATAGACATCAGAGTGAAGTAGATTTGAAGTGATGGGAGAATGGCTGGAAAAGGTGGTAGTGGCATCTCAATATGTTGAAGCATTAAAAACATAATCTGGCAATAAAGGTAATTAAGTCCTTCACCATCGGTTTGCTTATCACTTTGTGTTTGGTGAGGAACAAAAAAGCTGAGGAGAGAATTTTGCAGTGACGATGGTGGAACAGGGTAATCATGGAGGAAAATTTAACTTTCCTCTCCAAACGGAAACTTAATCCTCTTTATGGGGATGCATAGTGGAAACTGTGAGGGAAGTGATGGTAGCGTTGGTGCATGAGGATTTCCTGGTTGGGATGGAGAGTATTCTTGAATGGGTTGTTCCAGGTGTGGGGCTAGACATGAATGAAGGAATAGGAATAGAAGAATTTGAGGAGCCTATCAAATGCTTACCCTTTATTCGTTGTCCAAAGGGAAGATTCAAGGCACAGTGCAGAGAAGAAGCTCGATTGGGATGGAAGGCATTGAAGCTATTCATCCAACTGATGAAACTTGAAGCTTTCATTGCTGAAGTGAAGGCAGAAATGGAGCGGATGGAGAAAGTGAAGGAAAACCAACAGAAGCAGAAGGTGAAAATAAAGGGAAGGGCGAAGAAGAACCCAAGAAGTGAAAAATGAAGCTAGTGAATGTTTTTGGTCTTTTTGATAGTTTTCAATTGTTAATGGTTTAGTTAGTTGTTGAAGTGTCTGAATTGTATAGAGTAATCTAGGGTTTTCTATTTTGTTTTCAAAAAACTATTAAAAGTTTCAAGTCATCTTTTTGTAATGACAAAATGATTGATAGATGATGGATGTATGGGGATGGTGAATGGGTTTGTATCTATGCATGTTACTATGTTTGAAGGCAGGATTTTTAGGGTCTCAAAAATTTTTGGTCCAAAGGAGATGATTTGGAATGATCTAATGTACTTTTTAATTTTAAATGCAATACAAAACACTCTTATTACTGACCAAAAATAAATAAATAGATAGTTCATAATTATCTTTTGATATATAGTAATTATTAGAATCTAGTACATTGATTTAAAATCATTCATATAAATATATTCTAATAAAAGAAAGGTTGTTGAATTAGAGGTTACAATAGTTGTAGAAAAAAAGATAGAGATACAAAGGACCAAATATCCCCAAAAAAACATGGAAATGAAGGAAAAAAGGTGTTTTATACATGATAATCAATAAGAACAAATAAAACTTTGAAGAAAAAGCATAGGGAATTACTAAATATTAGGAAGAAATCAGGATTAAGGTTATTCTCCCTACTTCTTATAATCTTGCATGTTGTCATCCACCACCTAGGTTTTCTACATATATCTTCATGAATATAGTTACAAGGTACAATTAGAACATGCAGTTGCAAGACTATCTAGTTCCTTAACCACCCCTTAAGAGTTTTGTATTGTGTTCTTTAATAATTATGATAAAATAAAGAACTCAATATGTAAAGTCTATATGCATTTATTTATTGTAATAAAACTAATTAGAATGAAATTCTTACCCAGGTTGTGTAGAGGATATTTAGTTAACATCTATATCTTTTGTACAAAATCAATTAAAATGGGGAAGGAATAAATCTTTATCCAACATCAAGTGGATAAATATTAAAAAAATATGACAAGAGGTGAACATACTCTTGAGTGAACCATTTGAGGAGATGTGCATAAATTTGTAAGTAAATTAGAAAAAAAATGTTCGATAGAAAGCACAAAATATGAGATTAGTTTAAGAAAAAATGAGAAATTCTTTCAAAAATTACAAACCCAAAACAACATTACTAAAAGAAGTGGGGGAAATTAACTCCTAACATTAAAAATAAAATAACCCTTAGGGTACACTTATTTTCATTAGCTAAAGAAAGAATAAGATACTAAGTGTAAATCATGGAAAAAAAGGTTATGTTGGATAGGATTTGAAACTGTTTATATCTATAATATGGACCCCATTCTAAGATGGAAGAAAAATAATCTATACATATACCTTAAATACAATTATTTGAGAGCATGATGGATTATGGGAAAATGAAGGTTACCACAAACTTGGGAAAGCATTTTACTCTATCCCTCATGGTTTAGTCAATATGATAGGAAAACCTAGGCTTTGATTATATAGGGATGTGTAATTAGGTAACTTAGGGGGATGCTGAGTTTATAAAAGGGATCATTTCTTTGATCTTTCTCTTTCTTTTTATCTTTTCTAATGACTAATTATGCCCCTAAAACTAATTAATACTATTTCAATGTTTTTATTATGTATAGTAAGATAAATAGTAGGAAAAATAAATATTTTATCTAAAAAAAATTCTTCAAGAGATAGAGTTACCATACATTGTGATAGAGAATGTGGTAACTAGCATTCCAAACACCGTGGATTTTCTCTTACAAAATTAGCAATATGAATTTTTAGAGGGTCAAAAAATTTCCTTATTAGATGACCCTTTGTAGTTGTTGTGCATTGGTTTGTCACTATGCCAGTTAGTATTATAAAGCTGGTCTAACCATTATGGAAATCTCTCTTTTATTTTAATGAATTGGTCTATCATTGAACAAACCTTTTTCATTCCTAGATACCTTATAGATTAGGTTTTTTAATGCAATTAGGACCTTATCCAATTTACCCTCAAATGATGACACTTTAATTTTTTTTATCCTTTAGGATTTTGTAAAATTTTAACATCATCCCTTTTGTGCATTTTACTTAAAAGCATCCCTCGAAGTCTAAGGATCATTGTCTCTCAATTGGCAACTGATTTTTTCATCATAGGAATTGCAATGCAATACGAACCACATGTTAGGAATTGTAGGAAAATAATTACCAATTAAATGCAAATAACAATTACATAGTAGAATCAAAATAATACATAGAAAAATAGCAACAAAAGACAACACAATATTTTAATGCGGTTCAACCAATTTATGGGATACATCCACAAACCAGAGTCCAATATTATTATTAATTTTATTAAATGATATTTACAATTAACTTGCAGCAACAAACTGAATCTTAATCCACTACTTTGTTCACCCATGCACAGTGCTGCATGCACCTAAAGCTTCAACTTGTGTTTACATAGTCACTACCCACACATTATTTCACACAACCTATAGCTTCACCCATGCACACCACACAACCTGCAACACCAATCCTATGTAGTGGAAGGAAAATAACAGTCAAACGTAACTATTCAATGTCATGGCAATTCGTTTTCTATTCACAATAAATTGACTATTCAAATTTGGGCAGTTACAACTTAGTTTTCAACAGTTCTTTAATTGTATTTCAAATACAAATTGGCATAAAATTTCCTTTACTAAAATACATTCCCCTATTAATTAATTTGGGTGGAAAACGCATCGACAAAAGTGGGGAAATTTAAGCAACAAGTCTGATTGGGCTCCATATTACAACAACACATAGACTCATTTAGCCTAAGATATGGGGTGCTCATGACCCTAGTAAACTTAGCATTAAATTCTAACACAAAATCAGTAAATCCTTTGCTTATGCTAGTGAACACATTGATAATAAACCTTGGGTTAGTCGTGTCCCCATATTATTCTCTAAATACCCTTTTAAATTCATCCCAAGAACCAATACTTGCATTAAGCAAACTCCTCTACCAATCTTTGTCTTCATTAGACAAATATGACAAATAATCTTCACTAGATAAAGCATTTTTTTCCAAAAAAATATGACTAGAGAAGCTCTTACCTTGTTTGGCATTACATTTGGGTATCCTAGGATGCAAATTAAATATATTTTTTGGAACCTTTCAATTTAAAAAGGACTTCTACCTTGAAAATTGCCACCCACCATATTAGTTTGAATATTTTGTTGTACAATAGGTATCCAACCACCCAACTAATTAATTCCTTTCCCACCAACATATCCTCCTCTATTAAGATTATGCCCATGTTTTAAACCTAGTCCTCCAACATGAAAAATTATTGGAGCAACATTAGCACTGACATGGGGAATATTTTTTGGATTTATAGGATGGTTTGGATTCACTAGGTAAATTGGGGTAGTAGAAGGAATTAAGATATTTCTTGGTTTTAGAATTGAACCTCTAAAACTTGCAACAAAGAGAGTCATGGGTACACTTGCAACAAGATTACTTGGGGCTAGAGTCCCTAGTCATATAGAGTTACTAAATTTACTCATTTTTCAAAGAAGTGATTATTCTTCTCAAGTCATCGCAAGTTCTCATTACTCCAACCCTATCTACTTACATGATTTGAGATCATTCATCTCTTTGAGAAATTCATCTTCATTTTCAATTTTCTTACCAAATGAATATGCCTTTAGATAAATAATGTGAATATTTACATCACTATAAAGTCTACTACTAGAAGTAGTAGGATCTCTATAGAAATAAGGATCACCTTACTATCTTGAGGATTCAACAATAGGATTTACAAAAACACTCTAAGTAAGATTAATTGTTTGAAGATTAATTTGAGAAGAAATATTTAGGTTATATTCCATTTGAATTATTTATCTCTTTATTAAGGTTATCTAATAATTCTTGATACTTTAGACCCTTCTAATTTTATTTATCTTTTAAACAATCAACACCCAAAACATGGGTAACTACACCATTGCAGGAGGATATAGCCTTACAACCCCTTTCCATATTTTGTGTTGGAAAAGAATCAATAGGGGTGGTAGGTGTGCCTATTTATTTAGGCTTCCAAGATTGGATGCTTAGAATTGAAGCCTACAAGTACCACTAAAGCCCAAAAATTGAAACTAAATGTTGAGAACTACCCCAAAATTTTGTGAAGACTAAAAATATCATTCTCTTTATCACGTGTATAGTGTAGAAAAATGTATCCCTCTATATTTTCACACTTGTTTGGGACCTCCCTGCTAAAATTGGGCTTCTTTATGCCTTATTTGGTCCTATTTTTCATCCACAAGCCATATTTAATGTATCTCTTTGAAGATAATCTCGACACTTAACTAATGACCAATCATAATTTAATGTTTTTGGGTTTTGTGTTCTAGATTTAGTGATCTGGGACTCATACGCCACCTCGGGCATATGGGTCCCACCTAAGTTTCAGAGCATGAACCTGAATTTGGAATTAAACTTAACTTTTCTTGAAATCTGTGTCCCAAGCTTAGCCTACTCAGACTCATACACCCCAACTAGCGTATGAGTCCCACTTAGCTTTGACCTATTTTAAATTCAAATTCTTGGCAGGATTTTATTCTCCTAGATCTGATGTCACCTTGTAGTGTTGGAATCTTAAGAAAATTGGCATAAACAAGTACAAATACAAGGTTATTTCACATATTTTCTCCTAATCTTTCAATTATTCAAGCCCTATAGCAAATTTATGACCAAGAGAGTTTACAAGAGCATTCAAGAGCTGATTGTCAAGAATTTTGGAGCTACATTCAAGAATCAAGCATCTTGTCAAAGTCATCGTGCATCATGTGTGTTTTTGAGCTAGAATTTGTGATGTAGGTTCTTATGATTCAAGCAAGCATTCAAGTCAAGATCCATAGCCTTCATTCAAGACTCAAGATCTACATTCATGCTAGTCATTTCACATAAGTTTGCAACCTCTGTTACAAGGGTTTGGGTGAGTTGCAACATAGCTTATTTGTTCATTCATCATTCCTTCATTCTATTTTATTTCATTTCAAGGTCTAATTACCAAAATGGGGTTTGACCTTGAAGGAAAGCCCCTATCCACTAATAAAACAGCATTTTCCCCTCTATTTGAAGTGTGATTTGCAAATTTAGGTTGAATATCCATTCAAGAGAAAGATTGGAAAAAGTTGTCAAAGTTGTCAAAGTTGTAAAGTTGTTAAAGTTGGGAAGTTGTCAAAGTTGTCACCTTTCTTGCAAGAATACGGAAAGTCACCTACAAGATTACTCTGGTTTTAAGTTTCATTTCCTAGATTACATAGTTAGGTTTTGCATGTTACTTTCATTTCTTGTCTTTCTAAGCATTTGCTTAGTGGTGAACCCCTCCTTTATTTAATCACACCCAAGGAGACCTTGTAACAACACCTTCTCTCAATTCAATCGCTAGGTTGTTGCTCCTAGGGTTTCCTTGAATGAACTAGAGAAAAATAGGAGATAGGTGGGATCCATCCATTCCCTTCACTTATCCCCTCATTTTCCTTTGTGTTCATTTTGGTGAACCTAGCCTTTGGACACCTTATTTCTTATTTGTATTGCATTTCAGTCCTAGATCTAGCTTACATTAACTTTGCATTAGGTCTTGCATTAGCTAATTCGTATCAAGGGATTCTAAATCTTGCATTAGTGTAAGTGCATATATGTTGCATTTTTGCATCTTGCATCATTTAATTTTATTTGAAATCTATAATTTCACATAGTCAAGACGTCATATAAACCAAAACCCTCAAAATTCACTCAGAATTTACCAAATTTAGTGCAAAAACCCAAATTTGGGACTCATAGACCCCTCTGGGTGATTTAGTCCTAGTACAAGTTGTTTTACCTAATTTCTGGGAATTTAGTGTTGACTATTTTTTAACATTTAAACCTTTCAAAAACCTTAATTGGGACTCATACGCCCCTCTAGGAAATTTAGTCTTGTGTCAAACCTAAAACTATATTTTCTAGCATTAAAAATCATGTTTATGCGCTTCTGTTTGTTGTTGTTTTAGTTTACCGAGTTTCTGTTTCATTCATTTCATGCATTGCTTAATTTCAAAATTATATTTACACATTTCATTCTAGGTTATTACATTGCTTTCATAATGATATGTGCTTTGGTAAAATTTGTATGTCTTTGAAATCATTAGTGGATGTTTCAAGCTGTGCTTTTGGAAATGATCCTAATAAAATTGAGCTCACTCATGCTCAATCAACTCCTAATGCATGTCCTCCTCATGATGTTGACATTATTGGAGAAGATGATGACATCATGAACAACTTCATAAATGATTGCATTAACAAACTTAAGACTAATGCATCCTTTTATCCCTCCATGAAACAACCAACACCCCTACCATCCCACCACTTGAGATGTTTGGCATTTTACATCCTAAAAATGAATCACAAGATAAACCTAAACTCCCTAAAATTAGTGATCCTAGTTCCTCTAATCAAGTGCATCAATCCTATGTTAACAAAGTGACCAACACTCCCATCAACCTAGAAGAGACATATGGAAAAGGATTCACGATCTTAAGCAAACAAGAATGTGAGACAACAAGTGAGCATGAAATTCATCAACTCTTGGAATAAATACCAACTGAAGATACCAAAGGGGTAGGATATCAAGATCCTCCTCTTGACATAAGTGTCCTCCTTCCTAAAGAACAACCAATTCCTCATAATGATGATAAGGATGATAGGATCATCTTAAAGGTCCTCCCCCTCTAGAATTTGGTGAATCTAGCAAGAAACAAAGGCCTTACAAAATAAAGAAGTTGCAATTCCCTTGTTCGCCATCTAAAACTGAAAGAACTTTACATATACTTCTAATTCAAGGACTTATCACATTAACACCCATAAGAGAAAATGGAAATCCAAATCCTAAGAGCACAAACACATCACATTGTCAATATCATAGAATTTTTTGGCATAGTACTGATAACTGTCATGCTTTAAAAAACATTTAAAAAGTTTGATATCATAGAAATAATCCCTTAAAGCATGTCCTTCCCCTCCTTGTCATGTAATAGTTGAAGGATTATAATATTCTCACTATTACATGCTTTACATTCATTGCAAATAATTTCAAAATGCAAGGATCTCTTTCTCATCACCTATCTCGGCTCATTCTTGTCTTGCACATAGTGGGGGCAAGAATTAGATAGCCTTGTCCTAGTAGCGCATTTTAGTTGTCCCTTTGGCTAGTTTTCCACCTTTCATATACAATGAACAAGATTGGGATGTGGATGACTTGCTATAGGTTGAATCGCATGTGCCTTACTAGTCTTGTCTTTATTTTTATTTTTCATGTTTCTTTTATGTGATTGCATGTGCGTAATGTGATATCCCCATACCATTCTATTTCATGTACTCTCTCTCTTTGCGACATTCCTCTATTTGTATCTACATTCTTCTCTATATTGTAAACCTTTATCTTTTTATTTATCTTGTGTTTTCCTTTTGGGGATGACACAAGGTGTTGAGACATTTAGGTCTTTTCCATGTTGACCCTTCTTTTTTTTCACTCTTTTTGTCATTCTTTCTATTCCATGAGTATTTGGGGAATGATGATGTTTCCAAGCTCTCTAATAACATTGTAGCAAAGACATACTGACCCTGAATCCATGGATCCCTTATGTGATTTGGGGATTTCATTTTGGGGGCAACCCCTTTTCATGATGTAGCTTCATTTGGAAACATATGAATTTCCATAGGGCTTTCCAAATAATCTCTCATGTCCTCTTTATTGTTTGCATTTAAAATTTGCTACTTTAAAGTAATTGTTCAGAGAATGGTGTTTAGCAATTTATTTAAAGTGGGGGCATACATTGGCATTATTCTTTTGCATTTTACAACTCATGTTTCATTGTGTATTTGGTGTGATGTCATTCAAGAGTGTGATCTCTCTTAATTATATTCCTTTTAGTGGCTTGATGCGACACACTGCATCCCCCAAGTTTTGAATATCCCATACTTCAATTGGTCCTCTCTTGGATACATTAGGAACAATGTTCCCTAATTTAAAACTTTACATGAACTAAGCAAAACTCCTTTGAACGTACCTTACACTACTTCTGCATTTCCAATATTGGTTATATGGCCACCTTGCATAACACACTTTTCTTTCCTGTGAAGCCATCTTGTTTGTTCATGGGTGTCAAGCATATGAAGCTTTGCTTACCTCATGAATCCTACTATTTGTGTTGTGTGGAACCTTGTCAAACTTATTAGGAGGTATAGCTTTGGTATGGTTATTGTATGGGAGATAAACTTAGGTGTGACTTTCCCATAGCAACTTGCTTGTCTGTGTGAGCGCATACTGAATGTGTGCATATGTGTCTCACTAGGGGCTCACCTAGTGGACAACCTAAGGTTCCACTAGCCCTTGTGAGCATGTGTTGGTTTGCATGGTAGACATCATGTTTCACTTGTAAGCGTATTTGGACAAACAACTTAGATCTGATCCACATCGTGATGGTAAAATGGTCGAGGCTTGATCCACCCCTTTTATTTTTGTTTTTATTTCTCTTTATGTCTTTGGTACTGTACATGCTTGTATCTTTTTATTTCATAGATCATTCACATGTGTGTTATTTTGTTCCTATGTTGGTTTACCATAGGATCTTGATCTTGGGGGCTTGTGTAACCCTCTTGATTGTTGTCATCCTATCTTACTAGCATTGGTACGCTTGGACCCCTCTTGATGCGAGTTTGTCTACTTTAGTGTGAGTTTGAAGCAAGTTCCTCCTCTCACTAAAGTGGGGACTAAATGTAGTGTAGAAAAATGTATCCCTCTATATTTTCACACTTGTTTGGGCCCTCGCTGCTAAAATTGGGCTTCTTTATGCCTTATTTGGTCCTATTTTTCATCCACAAGCCTTATTTAATGCATCTTTCTGAGGATAATCCCGACACTTAACTAATGACTAATCATAATTTAATGTTTTTTTGTTTTTTTTCTAGATTTAGTGATCTGGGACTTATACGCCACCTTGGGCATATGGGTCCCACCTAAGTTTTGGAGCATGAACCTGAATTTGGAATTAAACTTAACTTTTCTTGAAATTTGTGTCCCAAGCTTAGCCTACTTAGACTCATACGCCCCAACTAGCGTATGATTCCCACTTAGCTTTGACCTATTTTAAATTCAAATTCTTGGCGGGATTTTATTCTCCTAGATCTGATGTCAGCTTGTAGTGTTGTAATCTTAAGAAAATCGGCATAAACAAGTACAAATACAAGGTTATTTCACATATTTTCTCCTAATCTTTCAAGTATTCAAGCACTATATAAAATTTATGATCAAGAGATTTTACAAGAGCATTTAAGAGCTGATTATCAAGCATTTTGGAGCTACATTCAAGAATCAAGCATCATGTCAAATTCATCATGCATCATGTGTGTTTTTGAGCTAATATTTGTGATGTAGGTTCTTATGATTCAAGCAAGCATTCAAGTCAAAATCCATAGCCTTCATGCAAGAGTCAAGATCTACATTCATGCTAGTCATTTCACACAAGTTTGTAACCTTTGTTACAAGGGTTTGGGTGAGTTGTAACATAGCTCATTTGTTCATTCATCATTCCTTCATTCTATTTGATTTAATTTCAAGGTCTGATTACTAAAATGGGGTTTGACCAAGGAAAACCCCTATCCACTAACACAACGACTTTTTCACTCTCTTTCATGTGTGATTTATAGATTTAGGTTGAAAATCCATTGATGAGAAAGATTGGAATTTTTTTTCAAAGTTTAAAGTTGTCAAAGTTGTCACCTTTCTTGCAAGATTACGGAAAGTCGCCTATAGGTCAGAATTCAGAGTTTCAGACTCGAAGATCAGAAAGGAGAGAAGCTATAGAAGATCACTAGAGGATATCAGAGTTTCATACCAACCCTAATACTGGGACTAAATCACCACTTATGGCGTATGATTCTAGTATACCAGTTTTAAGCCATTTTCTGTAGATCCTAATTTAGTAGTTGTAGATTCTGGATTCAACTCGAAACCCTAAACTAGGACTAAATTTTCCATTCTAATGTATGAGTCCCAGTGTGCATCAAAAGTTATAATTTCAAGATTACAGACCTTTTTAGTGCTTCTTTAGTTTTCCAGGTGCACCTATATTCATTCTTAGTTTATTATTCTGATTTGAAGTTTCATATTCTAGGTTACACAGTTAGATTTTCACATTGCATTCATCTCTTTCTTTCTAAGCCTTTGCTTAGTGGTGAACCCCCTTTAGTCTTTAATCACACCCTAGGAAACCATCCTAACCCTATCCCATTCCTCAATCAAGTCAATTGGTTGAGGTATCTTGGTTTCCTTGAATTAAATACAACAAAATAGGGTCCCTCTTGTGTGTTCCATCTCCTAAAAGGTGAATACACCCCTATTTTCTTGGTTTCAACATGTATGACTAGGATGTTGACAATAAAACCATATGACCTATTAAAAGAAACATAATTCACTTATTTATTGTACTTCTCGAACTAGGAGGCCAAATTTCTCTTTGTATGCCATTGGAATGCTAGCACTTTAGTCATTTTATCTAAATTTGTAGTATACATAGCATCCAATATTGTTTTGGAATCTTAATTGAAATTGTACTCTAGGCACAATTCCAACCTTATGAGATCATCAATTGTGTCGTTGAACAATGAAGAATATAACTCTCTACTTGTACAAATGAATTAACATAGAGAAGGGACGGTTATGCCAAATTCACCTTTCCATTGGCTAAGAGGCTTAATGATTCCATTAGAATCCAAAATATTTAGCATAATCCTCTTCTCAATATAATCCAACATATTTTATTTTCCTTTGAGTTGTTTCTCCAATTTTGACTAGTAGGATACAATTTCTCCCACTAGACTAGAAACTTCATTTGTACCAACAAGACCCTCAAGGATATTTGGGTTGAATATGGAGCATTTGTAAACTTATTGAATTGATAACACTCTAGTAGTCCACTTGCTTAAAATATCCTTCAGAATATATCTTGATGTTGCAAGTACTTGATATATGCATTTTACAAATTATTGTACCCCTCCCAAGTGTCTTCAAGTCTATTAATAATTTTAGACAATCTATGACCAATGAGGTCATCTACCAAATTACTCACCCTTTTGGTCCTATCCTCTTTTTCTTCTCACTATTTCTTTGTGAGATCTTCAATTTTCACATATAAACTCTCATTACCTTGAGTTGATGAATCTATTGAGTAGGGAGGAGTAGTGACAATTGCCATATTAACAACATGAGTTATAGTAGTAGTTATTTGTATCTTATTATATTCTTGAATCAACCTTGTCATGCCCACATTTTACTTTACTAAACAATAACACAACCACCAAAAATGTTATCATTACAGCATAAATCTAGACAACTTATGGAGTAACCCTTGCACAAATAATGGTATCATGTTGCATTACCATCATGAGCATGTCACACAAAGTGTAAAGATATGGATACTACAAAATTGGGTGTGATATATCCCTTATCCACACCCTAATGATGGTGGTCCTCCTATTAGGTTTAGGTGTATAAACAATCAACCTTGAAAGCTAATATATTACTTTGTATAATTTACCAAAGGTTAACTAATGGAAAAATGTGCATTTAGTCATTGAGACTAATCTTGAAGGTGTTACACCCGAAATTGTGAATTTACTATTTACTATTACTACATAGGGTAAATGTGAATGTAATGTGAATTCTAGAGATGAATTAATGATGCTTGTACCTTGTTATCAATATAAATGTTATTGCATTTGATGTTATCTCAGTTGATGATATTCATGGTGAAATACTGCATAAATGAGAATAGATGGTTATTGAATTATTTTTTTCTAACTTTGAAGATGTTTATATATGCTGCTTATTGTTGTGACCAATTGACTGCTAAGGCATGTGCTAGTGGTTGCAGGTAAATGTCCATTTCTCCAGGGGGAGGGGAAGTAGCATTGGGGAGAAGATCTTGGTCGGGTAACTGGTAAAAGTAAACTATTTGAGCATACACACACCACCTTAGATTGAGTGACTGAGTCAATTTATGGGTTATAGGTAAGTCATCCATAGCTTGTTTGAATGCATTAGGAGTCTTGTTTACTTCTGCATACTTTTACCAGTGATGTTTATCTGTTTGGGGTTTGAGTTCATTCTTGTGTTATTACCATCATATGGATAGGTGGGATGTAGGTGGAAGTATGTATATGTGTATGCACATGCATGTCAAGAGGATCTAACAACATGTATATGCATATGTATAGATATACCACACGTACACACCTATCAATATGATGGCAACATAAATGGTTGTAAGTGAATCGGATGTGGACACATATATATGTATAGTATATACACGTATCCATATGTATATGCATATCGATACAAGTGTACGTTGAAAATGGATATGCTCATACAGATGCATCGATATGGTATACCAACACATACATGTACATAGGGGTATATTCATGTATACATATATATATATATATATATATATATATATATATATATATATATATATATGCATACATCCTGTATAATGTGGATATTATAATTATATTGCCTTACGAATATGTATATTGAATGAATGCTGACTATCTTACGATATATATTTATTTAATGAATATATATATATATATATATATATATATATATATATATATACTGTGGTATTTAAATATATTGAGGGTAGAAGATGTCATATGAATCCAAATTTTGACATCTTCTCTCATTGACACCTATAATGATGTTTTATTTTACTTCCTTATAAATTATGTCATATATATGTGTACACAAAATGTGGAAGCATACACAAGGTAAGTCAATTGTTAAATAACAAAATGCCTCAAAGAGACGTGGTTTAAAAATATAATTGGCAAGTGTATAGAATTTTGTAATTTAAAATATGCATTGACAACCTAAGGTTATAATGACAAACAATCAATGATCAACATGGAATATGCAAAATAACAAAAATGAAAGAAAGCCATAATAGAATGAAAGAAAATGTGTAAAGACTTCACATACCTAAAAAATCATAGTTTCAAATGGAGGAGTTCTACCCAATTATATAGCCTTTGCTTCTTCTTTCTTCAAACTCTTCAACAATTTGACTTTTTCAAAAGCTTGTTCCCCTCCAAACTTCAATTGTATATCACTTTTGAATGGAATTCAAACTTGAATTGATATTATATTCCTTTCAATGTGAAAAATCTACTATTTCATGCAAAGGTGGTGGAAAGATCATGAAAAAGGTGGTGGAATGTGAAAAACATGCATGCACACTTCACAACATCATCAAAAAGCTACTTTTTGTCAGAGCACGCGCAAAACCAGGAGAATATACAAAATGTGGGCCTTGAGATCATGAGTATATTGAGTTTTTAACCATTTTTAGAGAAAGTCAAAATGTGCTCGTGTTATAACGTGAGCGTGTAATTTCTTGCTAAAAACACCCATATCTCTATTGCTTCAAAATGCGCTCACGTTATGAGAAAGTTGATTTTTTTATAGATTTATTTTCTCTCTCTTTGTCTATACCCTCTCCCCTCAACCCAAAACCCTTAATCCCTCTACCCTTAAGCCCTCAACCGTCTACCCTCAACCCTCAACCCTAAACCCTAAAACCTATACCCTCAAACCCTAAACCCTCTACCCTCAACCCTAAACCCTTAAACCTTCTACCCTCTATCCTCAAACCCTAAACCCTCAACCCTGATACCCTCTACCCTATACATTGGACCCTCAACCCTACTCCTTCAACCATATGTACCCTCAACCCTAATCCTTCAACCATATGTACCCTCAACCCTAATTTTTCAACCATATGTAGGTCCTAAACCCTAAACCCTAAACCATCAACCCTATAGTTACTCAACCCTATACCCTCAACCCTTATACCCTAATTCTATCTCTCTCCCCTCTACCCTCTACCCTTAACCCATGGTATATGTATATATATACATATACATATACATATATAGAGGGTGTCATGCCATGACTTGCAAAACAACTCAGTTGAATGATGTGATTTGTTGGTAATCATAAAGGGAATTTATGGTTCACTAAGTTTGGAAGGAATTGGATCTTCAAATGGAGTTTTGTGCAATTTTGGAAGTGAAGTGCAATTGCTACAAGCTCAAAACAACAGTCTAAAACTCCATGTTTGACATCAAATTTGGATTTACAATAATGTTGGAACTTTGCTTTAACTTCAATTTCAAAGAAAATTAAAAAGGGAAAAGGGATAGAAGAGTTCCTAGACTTGCAACTAATGTTGAACAATAATAATGGAGGATGCTACAGTCAACAACCTTCCCAAAACTAAGTTACATGATTATAAATAGGGGGATCTCCTCTCATTTTCAAGGGAGAGTTGAGTTGTTGTGTAAAGACATGCTACATAAATTTTAATAAGAATTACATTGTTTTTGTGGATTCTTGTGTTTCTCCACATGTTGCATGATTCATCTTCTCAATAGTAGATTTTAACTTTGTTGTTTTACTTAAAAGTTGATTTTAGTGGTTGCTTCATGTTGCACATTGATAGTGAAGAATGTTATTGTTTTGATGCCTTCCATGTTCATGCTTTTTGCTGTTTGTTAATGATGAACAACAGTGTAAAGCTAGTCTAAACATTAATTTGTTGCTACAATTAAAATTCATATATTATTCATGCTTCATGGTGAATGGATAGTTGAAAATATGCAAACCTTAGAAGATAACACTAGTTTCATGAGACTGTAAATTACTTTGGTTAAGTGGGACCTCTCTTGAAAGATAACTTTCTACAAACAAGTTGCAGAAAATTAGCCCAAGGTCTCTCGGGTGTCAAGTCATGACTTGCAAAAACAACTCAGTTGATTGATGTGATTTTTTGGTAATCACAAAGGGCATTTATGGTTCACTAAGTTTGGAAGGAATTGGATCTTCAAATGGAGTTTTGTGAAATTATGGAAGTGAAGTGCAACTGCTACAAGTTCAAAAAAGCAGTCTAAAACTCCATGTTTGACATTAGATTTGGCTTTACAATAATGTTGGAACTTTTCTTTAACTTAAATTTCAAAGAAAATGCAAAAGCGAAAAGGGATAGAAGAGTTCCTAGACCTGCAACTAATGTTAAACAGTAATAATGGAGGATGCTATAGTGGACAACCTTCCCAAAACTAAGTTACATGATTATAAGTAGGGGGGTCTCCTCTCATTTTCAAGGGAGAGTTGAGTTGTTGTGTAAAGACATGCTACAAATTTTTTAATAAGAATTACATTTTTTTGGTGGATTCTTATGTTTCTCCACATGTTGCATGATTCATCTTCTCAATAGTAGATTTTAACTTTGTTGTTTTACTTACAAGTTGCTTTTTCGTGGTTAGTTCATGCTCTGCATTGATAGTGAAGAATGTTATCGTTTTGATGCCTTCCATGTTCATGCTTTTTGTTGTTTGTTAATGATGAATAGCAGTGTAAAGCTATTTTGAACATTAATTTGTTGTTGCACTTAGAATTCATCTATTATTCATGCTTCATGGTGAATGGATAGTTGAAAATCTACACACCTCTTTGCTAAGCTAGTTGAAAGTGAAATACTATTGGAGGGCCTCTTTGCTAAGCTGGATTGAATTGGTTCCTTCTCCCCTCGGAGCTTCCAAAGAGTGTTAAGATCTACACCAGACAAAGGGGAGTTTCAATAGCTACCATCCCCTACCAAGGCTAAGAAATCTAAGAAAGGGGAAGCATCTTCCTCAACTCCATCCAATCAGCCCACTTCACCTCCATCCTCACCATCTCCTTCCATTCATTCACTCCACTCTTCCTCTTTGCTTTCAGATGCACCTTCTTCTTTCCAGCTACTCCAAACTACCTTCACCTCCCATAGCCAATTCACTGTCCCTACCCCAGCACTTCACCTCCAAGGCGTTTCCCCAACCACTAATGCTCCTTTCCAACCCTAAATAATTGTAGCACAACCAGTGCAACCTCCAACTCCCATCATGGCTTGGCTAGGTAATAACCTGTATCCTTTGTCCTTCAATGATTACCATGATATGCCAAAGAATCTAGAAGTCTTTTTCACTAAGTTCCATCCTCATGATCCACAGAGGACGATCGAAGAACATATTAAGATCTTCCAAACATCCTTGAAGGACATGCAAATAGAACATGGAGATGTGGCTTGTAGGCTCTTTCCCTACTCATTGGGGGAAGAGGCCTTTATTGGTACATAGATCTACTGACAAGGTCTATCACTACTTGGGATCAATTAAAGAACACTTTCTTGCAAAAATTCAAGATCTCATTCAACCCCTCTAAGTTATATCAATAGTTTATGTCTATTCGAAGGGAGAGTTGAGTTTTTGTGTAAAGACATGCTGCATAAATTTTAATAAGAATTACATTGTTTTGGTGGATTCTTGTGTTTCTCCACATGTTGCATGATTCATCTTCTCAAAGTAGATTTTAACTTTGTTTTTTTACTTACAAGTTTCTTTTAGTGGTTAGTTCATGTTGCACATTGATAGTGAAGAATGTTATTGTGTTGATGCCTTCCATGTTCATGCTTTTTTTTGTTTGTTGATGATGAACAATAGTGTAAAGCTAGTGTGAAAAATTAATTTGTTGTTGCACTTAGAATTCATCTATTATTCATGCTTCATGGTTAATTGATAGTTAAAAATTTGCAGACCTTAGAAGATAGCATTAGTTTCATGAGACTGTAAATTACTTTGGTTAAGTGGGACTTAGTTTTGGGAAGGTTCTGTAGCATCCTCCATTATTATTGTTCAACATTAGTTGTAGGTCTAGGAATTCTTCTATCCCTTTTCCCTTCTGACTTTTCTTTGAAATTGAAGTTAAAGCAAAGTTCTAGCATTATTGTAAAGCCAAATTTGATGTCAAACATGGAGTTTTAGACTGTTGTTTTGAACTTGCAACAATTGCACTTCACTTCGAGAATTTCAAAAAACTCCATTTGAAGATCAAATTCCTTCCAAAATTAGTGGATGGGTGTTTTTTCACTTTCTCAAAAATATTTTTTTTCCTCCATCACATTTCCTTACCATTTTATGAGTGTCAAAAAATAGAATGGGTCACCAATATCTAGACCTTGGGGTCTTATGAGCAGTTATTTTTTCCATTTAATGTCCACCACAAACTCCACTATGCATCTCCTCAAGAATCTTTGTAGCATGTTCTTTATCAACACATCTAAGCAAGACACTATTTTTGTCTCTCCAATATAGACTATTCTATAATATGACATATTTATAGCTTGCAACTTGAAACTTATCTTTTGATTATCAGTCATGTGCTCTAGACAAGACATGTTTTTCAAATAATGCAAAATATCTTTATACCAAGAAAAATATTGCAAATTGAATTCCTTCAAAGGAGTATCATCTTGTATTTGATTGATTTGACTTGCATCAAGGTTAGACTTAGCCATAAGCTTAGCTAAATCTTCTTGCAAGGTGTGCACCCTTGGTCTCCTTGTGTTGTGTAACATAGCACTCAGGTTTGTGACATGGCTTAACCACCTCCTATGGATTCATTAACTCTAGCGATTGTATCAGCCAGTAATAGGTCAATTTTTTGGTGCAATGAAAACCATCTATGCAATAATTGGTATCAGCACCTAGGTCATAGGTTTGAACCCCTCGCTTGCACTGGGGGGGATTGTTGTAGGGTGTGCGCCCTTGTTCTCCTTGTGTTGTGCAACACATCACTCACGTTCATGACATGGATTAACCACATCTCATGGATTCATTAACTATAGAATTTGCAGTGGGCATTAATAGGTTGATCTTTTGGTGCAATAGAAAATGTCTATGTAACAAACCTTGTCCTCTGACTAGTTTGGTTATCTAGATGTCTATGTTGAATTCCTAAATTTTTTTGATCCATCTACATCTTCTCCCTATTACTTCTTGTTGATTGAAGATGTCATTAACTATAGTACTAGGGACATTGGAAATTATTTTGGCTCCCACTAAATAGGGCATGAAATTCTCTACAGCTTTGACTAAAGCATATGTTTATTTTTGCGTAACATCATACTTTAATTCTACTAACAAAAGTGACTTTCTATAAAATGCAATTGGTTGTTCATAACCTTCATCATTTTTTTGTAATACTATAGTAGCAATGGTATGAAAAGAAGAAAAAGAAAATATCTAAAAAGGATTTGAAAAATTAGGTGACTTAAGCACTGGTACTTGTTTGATAGCCTTTTTTATATTTGAACCCTAGGAAATAGGGTTCCACCTTCTAGGAGATGGAACAAAGGATAAGGGCCTATTTCACTTTAGTTCATTCAAGGAAACCTTAGAGATCTCAATCTAGGGATGGAATTAGGGAAAAATATCTACAATAAGGTGTCCTAGGGTGTGGTTAGAGACAATAAGGGGGTTCACCACCAAGCAAAGGCTTGGAAAGACAAGTAACATGCAAAACCTAACAATGTAACCTAGAAAATGAACTCAAATCAGAATAGAAAACTGAAGGACAGAGGTGCGCCTGGAAAACTAAAGATGCTCGGGACAAGGTCTGAAATCCTAAAAATTTGAATTTTAAAGCATATTGGGACTCATATGCCAAGCTAGGCAATTTAGTCCCACTTTAGGGTTTCTTGGCAGAAACTGGAATTTCATAGTGGCAAGTTTGAATCCTCTGAAATTCAAAAATGTGCTATACTAGGACTCATACGCCACAAGTGGCGTATTAGTCTCGTTCTTCTTTTTCAAAAATTTAAGATCTAAATCTATTCTCCTATCTCTGCTCTTCCTTCCAAACTTGGTTTCCAGATCTGAACATGCTAAAAACCTACAAAATAGAATATTGTATCGATTTGCTTATGGTGGGCTTTCCTCTATCAAACCCCTAGTTTGGCAGTTAAACCTTGATAGAAATAATAGATCTCTAAAGAAAATATGAGTGCAAGCCCTAATCTCAAGTGCACCTAAGATTAGGAGATCTAGAATGCAACAAAACCCTATTCTAATGTGTTATAATAAGATGCATGAATGAAACATAAAGATGATGAATCACTCTGGGAGATCTCTAATCACCCTAATAAGCCATAATAATACATGTACTTTCCTTTAGGTAGAAATTAGAATTATAATGGAGGATGGAATCACTTAGGAATCAAGTCATTAGGCTTTGTTCGATGGCTAGTTGCATCTCCCCAACCTGGAATCCATCATGATTATCCATAGGCAACCATCATCAATCCTCAAAAATGCTAGATCTTTAATTGAAAGTGAGCTTGAAGACCTACAAAAACACTATAATGTTGCTCCAAGACTTCAATTTTATGTGATCCTTTCTCTTCAATGCTCTATGAAAGTATGCAAGTGAGTGCTCAAGTTGATATTATGAATGCTTAGTTCTTGAATTACTTCTTAGGTGAAATAATGATTTGAAACCTTGTTTATATAGGAACTTCATCTAATCTACCATTTATTAGATCCCAAATGCTGAAATCAACCAAAAATTTGAATTAAGAACCTTAATTTTTCACTCACACCCTAAAAAGGGGCCACCCGAGACTCATACACCCAAGGTGGCAAATGGGTCCCACCTAGGGGGACTCATACGCCCAAGGTGGTGTATGAGTCCCAACCTAGTTTTTCGGGGTGAGAAAATGTCGAGATGTTAGAAAATTGAATGCCTTTGTTGATTTTGTCGGGATTTCATTCTAAATAAGCCTTGGGATCCAAAATAAAGGGTCTCAGGGGCCTATTAATGATGATTTAAAGGGTCATGAATGTAAGGGTACTAAAATAGGTCCAAATTAAATGTGAAATTGTACCATCCCTAAGAAGGGAGTATAATTATCTACACTACATTTAGCCCCCACTTTAGCATCCATATGACTCTACGTGCATATGCAAGCTAAAGGAATTCGAACAATAAACATTTCATAAAAGGATACTCATATGGATTTATTCGCAAACATGGGAGAATGAAGCCCCATTGTAGCTATCTTCAAAACCACAATGTTAGGAACCACATCCTACAAAATCAATTCATTAGTTATTCAAAAATCCTCTTATCTAACTTCTTTACGAAATCAAATTTAGGGGTAGATGTATGCCCCCACTTGATTCCACTTGCATTATGGAGGTTGAATCAAGGTAGTATTCTAACCACGTCGAACTACATAAGTCACATAGGGTATTTCCAAGTACCATACCGCATAGTGATAGAAATTTGATGATGAGGGGAGTAGGATCATGAATCCAATGCGACAAACAACATCGAAAATGAAGCCCTCTAGCCCCCAATATGCTAGTTTTAATGAAAAAGTACTTTTAACCCTAATGTGCAAATGACCTAATTTAAACATATATAAGAGTAAAAAGTGAAGTAATTTGTGATCATTTTGTCTTTTACCTTCTTGTAGCTTGATTCTAGTGGAGATTGAGTGATAATGTCGAGTGTACGAGCATACGTGCCTTTGAGACTCGATAGCCTACACGAGGAGGTAGTGCGAAGCGACCTGCAACATCCAATGAGTGGATTCTTATCTACCTTAGCTTCATTTTTACACATTTATTTTATGACTTATGTATTTCTAGATAGATTTAGGATCCTAGAAGAAAAATTCGCAAAGCATCCTTTTTTTCAGAAAGTGTCTCCTTTTTTTCACAAAGCGTCCCCTTTTTTTTGCAAAGTGTCCCACTGTTTCGCAAATTGTCCCAAAAAGGGAATAAAGTGTCTAGGAGCCTTAGAAAAGTACCCTAGAGCAAATTTAGCACACTTTTTGACTATTAATGTATAGATTTAAGATTTTATAATGCTTATAGGAGATTATTTTTATTTTTTGTTAGATTCCTCCTTGGTCATGATAATGTCTCAATGGCAGATTATTTTGTCAATTACGAGACTTAGTCACAACACTATTAGAGGAGGATACACATAATTTACAGTATATTGGGATATATTGGGTGTATCTCATGCATCCTATGAGATACCATGATGCCATTCTAATGGAATTAGCAAAGAGGTGGGATGCAGATACTTGCATATTTTGGCTACCTACTAGCAAGATGACGATCACTCTAGAGGGTGTACATCGTATTATTCAAGTTCTCATTCTAGGCAAGACTGTTCATTTCATAGAGGACTGTACATATAGGTAGATGAGAGAAGATATACAATACTATCTTGGAGGATTGGTTTTAGAGGAGATTGTAGGGCCACACATTGAGCTACAATGGCTACTCTATGCATGATCGCCACTTTTGAGATAAATTATGATTTTCACCATAGCACTAGTACTAGTCCCAAATGGTCGAGGAGCACACCTAGATGGAGGCTGAGTTCATATGATACAGGAGATGGAGCATTGTAGTACTATCTATGAATGGGGTCGCAGCATGCTTGCACATCTTTACTATGATTTAGGATGGTTCGCTTACCGCAAGGTCAAGAGCATGGTGCATTGTACACTTCTTCAGGTTTGATGCCTAGAGCATATCACATGCATTAGGCCAATAGGATTTTCGTCTATATGCACCCTGGGATACCCCCACTCCTTTAGTTATCCATTGAGACGAGTGTAGCGGTATGGAGATTTTCTATTCTGGAGAGTCAGATTTGACCACTTGGATTAGGAGGAGATCTTATGGAGACCCTACCAGTTGATACAGTAGTGGCCAGATGAGACCTGCCAATTGAGGAGGATGTAGAGGGGTAGGTTTTTATTGGGGATACATGAATATGTAGTGAGACCATTCTACTACGATCACGTCATGAGACATTTCAGACAGGTACAGGTGCCACTAGTAGCATGCCCATTTTATAGGTGATCAATGCGGAGTGCCCAAAGGCTAGGAGATATGAGATGACTGATAGTGGATGATGTTGTACCCAATGATTTAGATGTCTTAGATCTCGATATGCCCCCATTCTCTAATGTTGATGACATGATGCTACAAATGCATATGAGGAGTGGTGGGCCGCAACATGACTAGCTCTGGTGTTTCCTATAGATCAGCCTATAAGCTTTTTGGGGCCTCTTCCAGATCAGAGGGATGAGGAGGAAGAGATAGGTGAGGAGGCAAGGGTCAAGGTAGTAGACCTATTTTTCAGATAAGGTAGAGGAGGAAGATTCAAACCATGAGGAGTAGGATGAGGATGAGGGACAATTGATGAGTGATGGTAGTGACACATTAGATGAGGATCCAATTTCCCATGAGTGGAGATATCTAGCTCCCACTTGTGTTACTAGATCACAGTCAACAACCACAACACACACCAACACATATGAGCATGGAGAGGCTAGCACATCTTCTATTCCTCATACATAGGATGAGGCTATTTTTACACAACCAGTTGGAGATCTAGGTGATGACATATTATTTATGATTATGCTTATGCTTTTATGATTATTCTTATGCTTATGCTTTTGATTTGTATATATATCATGATGTGTATTGATTAGCTTTATGATTTCTATCTTGCAGGGTTCGTGAGAGAGTTACAGGATCTCTACATATGGGAAACCACATAGATAGTACCTCCTTCAGTCTTAGATTAGGCTATCGGCACAAACTACATGCCCCCACCCATCGTGGAGCAGCATCCAGTGTTTTTTGAGCCTTATGTTAGATTGAGAGCAACATACGAGGGTGCTACTAGGTGCATTGATTGAATTGAGGGTGATCTATTAGCACTCCAGGCCACCTATGAGGAGCTTTGGTCATCTTGAGATCCAGCAAAGGTTGAGAGACTTCATATAGTAGTTGTCAAGCTACAGATGGATAGAGACCGCATAGAGCGAGAGCACCTAGAGGCTATCAGATGGGAGGTTGTAGTTGTTGGTTGAGTAGGGGGCCTACAGTATGCACTGAATTCTTTTATTAGTTCACGATCACATGCCACCATCTCTTGACGGATGCAATCACCAGTTCCCGAGGGATCTAGTAGCCACATGCCACACTAGCATTTTATATTCTATGACATGTACTATTTTTTTTTGATGATATATATGGTTATTTATGTTTGACTGTTTATGCTTATGTGTTTATATTAGATGGCAATGCGATTTATCAAATAATCTTTATAAGACTATTTAATAAATGTCTCCATGATCTAACATGCTTTATGTGATCTAATTAAAACTTTCCTAGTTTCTTTTAGATGCAACATTACAATTAAGTATGTTATGATAAATTAAATGCACCTATGATCTAATTAAAGAACATTAAATGTATATAAGGATCTAATCTAACACAACATACAAGATTATCTTGAATAGTATGAAACCTAAAGTAAAAAATCCAAAATCAATTTGAATAATTACCTTAGTGTTCAAGACACACAAATGATTGTTTGTCAAGAACAAAGCAATGCGAGAGAACATAGAATGTCATCTACTAACTCTAACATCATTGATTTATCATTCACACTATTTAAGAAGATTAGACATAATACCGACACAAATGCATGACATTAATAGGTTCTGTAAGAGGTGTACCATCCATTTTTGTTAACATGTATTCTCCAAACCCATAACTTTCATCAATTTTGTAAGGTCCTAACCAATTAGAGCTGAATTTTCCTTTTTCAGTTAGGGCGGCATTGACATTATATTGATTCTCAAATAATACCAATCACCCTTAGTAAATGCATGAGGGATGATGTTATCATTGTAACTACATTGCATTCTTCTATAATAAGCTTGGAGATGCTCAAGAGCGTTAATGCACTATTCGTCAAGCATTTCAAGTTGATGCAATCATTCTTTATAAGTATTGTCATCAATAAGTCCTTGAAGAGTGATTCTTAATGAAGTAATCTCTAACTCCAAGGGAATTATTGCCTCAGTACCATAGACAAGGTTATAAGGAGTATTTCTAGTTGATGATCTAATACTAGTACGGTAAGCCCATAATGCATATGTCAACTGTGTGTGCCAATGTTAATTATGTTTGTTTACTATTTTCCTTAATGTTTGTTCAAGAGTCTCATTAGTTGATTTAGCTTGCCCATTATATTGCGAGTAGAAGGGTGTTGAAAAATGAGTTTGAATGTTAAACGTCTCTAAGAATATCTTCAAGTCATTATTCTAAAATGGTGTCCTATTGTCTGAAACTAATGTAGAAGGAATTACAAAGTGAGCAATAATGTGTTATAATATGAAACGACATATTCCATTGGTAGTTGTTGAATGAAGGGAAATGACTTCTACCCATTATGTGAAATATTTGGTTGTGGTGATTATAAATGTATGTCCAATGGAAGAAGGTGGTGATATTTTTCCAATAAGATCCAAACCCCATACAAAGAAAGGACAAATAGGAACTTGGGCACAAAGATTAGAAGCAAGAGCATGAATCAAATTTCTATGCTCTTGACATTTGTGACATTTCTTACCATATTCAAAGCAATCTTGTTCCATATTCCTCCAATAGTAACCTATGCAGATTAACTTTTGAACTAATGATCTTCCACCAAAATTCCCCCCACAAGCACCTGCATGAGCTTCCGCAAGTTCTATGGGGATTTTGGATTGCTTAAGGAATCTAAGTAAAAGACCATCAAATGACCTTCTATACAGCACGTCAACGAGGATTATATATCTAGATGCAAGTTTTTGAAGGCAGGATCAAATATTCTTAGTTGTCGGCTCAAGAAAGGTACCTACTTTTAAATAGTTAAATATCAGTGTGTACCATTCACTAGAGCTTTTCATGATCATTAATAACACTTCTTCGACCATATATTATATTGATGGTTTCATAATTTTATGGACAATGAATGTGAAATCTTTTGAAGTGTCTAGAGGAGATACAAGGGAAGTCACACTCGCCATTGCATCCACATGTCAATTATCTTTTTGTGGGGTGTTATCAATGGTATACGAATCAAGGGTGTTTAACAAAGTCATTGTGAGATCTTTATATTTTGATAATTTTTTATGCTTTTCTTGATACGATCCGTTTATTTTCTTAATAACTAATTTTGAATCACCAAATATTTTAATATTTCGAGCTCCCAAAATTAAAGTTGTACGTAAGCCAACAATTAACGCTTCATACTCTATTGTGTTGTTTGGGCATAGGAAGTTTAAGTGATAGGATAAGGGAATATTCTTTCCTACATGTGGGACTATTATAACCCCTATGTTGGAGCATGTTCTACATTTAGAGCCATCAAAGTATAACTCCCATGTATTAGGTTCAATCATCAACACATTATCATTAGGGAACAAATCATTATTAGGTAATGTGAGGGGGGAGGGAGCATCAACTAATTCGTCATTCAAGGCTTGTCCTTTAATTGTGTTTTGTGAGAAAAACTTAAGGTCAAACTCAGTTAACAACATAACCAACTTAGCTAAACATCCCGATAAATCTGTTTTGGTGAAAAGGTGCTTTAAGGGATTGAATTTTTCCATCACATGTGTTTCAACATTTAGTAAGTAATGTCTCAATTTACTAGTAGTGAATACAAGAGCCAAATATTTTTTTTCTATTATTGTGTATCATATTTCATAATCAATCAGATTTTGGCTAATGTAATAAATAGGATGTCCTTTACCATTTTTGTCTTGTTGGGCCAACAATTCTATGAGAGCGTGGGCTAATGCCATTGTATAAAGGATGAACAATTTTTCTTGCATACCGGGTTGTAAAATAGGTATCGAGGTAATCTTTCAAACTCTTAAAATCTTGTTTACAATCCTTATTCCAATTAAATCAAACCTCTTTCTTAAGAAGATGTGTAAAGGGTAATGTTTGGTCTGTTAGGGATGCTACAAAACAACAAATAGCCTGAATTCTTCCTTGTAAAGTGCACAATTGATAAATTTTTTGAGAAGGTGGCATGTTAACTATAGCATCAATTTTCTTCGTGTCCACCTCAATGCCTCTATGAGATACTATAAAACCTAAAAACTTTCCACTATCTACGCCAAAGAAACACTTTTTTGGATTCAATCTCATGTTATATTTTTGCATTCACTCAAAGATTTTTTGAAGAATATTCACATTGTCTTGTCGATTTAAATATTTTTCAAGAATATCATCAACATAATCTTCCAAAATCTTATGTATGTAATCATGAAATATCAAATATTTTTTGAAGAATATTCACATTGTCTTGTTGATTTAAATATTTGGCAAGAATATATCATCAACATAATCTTCCAAAATCTTATGTATGTAATCATGAAATATCAATATCATAACTCGTTGATATGTTGTTCCTGCGTTCTTCAAACCAAAAGGCATGAGTACCCAACGAAATGTTTCCCAAGCTGTAGTAAATGCTATTTTGTATTGATCTTGAGGGTTGATGAAGATTTGATTATATCCAAAAATCCATCCATGAATGACAATAAAGCATGTCCCACAGTCCAGTCCACTATCATGTCAATATTAGGAAGGGGAAAATCATCTTTTAAAGATGCTTTATTTAAATCATGAAAGTCTGTACACATCCTAATACAATTATCAAGCTTCATGACTGCAACAATGTTTGAGATCCAAGGAGAATAATCTATAGGGTGTATAAAACCAACTTCTAGGAGTTTCTCAATCTCGACCTTAACTAATAAGGCTATCTTAGGATTCATCTTTCATATCTTTTGTCTAACTAGTTTAGCATTTTCTACAAGGAATATGTTGTGCGTCACTATCTTAGCATCAATTCTCAGGATATCCAAATAAGTCCAATCAAAAAGTTTGGGAAAGCCTTGAAGTAAAGCTGCATGGTCTTCTTGTTCATCTTCATCAAGGAACTTTCATATCTTAATAACTTTCTCCTCATTAGTGGTATCCATCGGTATGTTAATTGTATCTCCCAAAGGAAGTGTGGTTTGTTTCAGGAATTTGGGATTGTTTTCTACGTTCCCTTTATCAATCTCATTACTTTCCTTTTCTTCGTCTTCTTGCTTAGCACTAATCATAGCACATGTAACCCATTTCTTTTTAGGAGTAAATGGATTTTCATAAACTCATAACATTTCTTTCAAGGCTTCATCATTTTCAAAGTATTCCAATGATTCTTCACAAGTTGTATCAATCAATTCAAGATGCTTCAAGGTGAGAGTTGTTTTAGAGTTACACATGATGGCGTTGATGTTTAAGGAGGGTCTTTTCATTGCTTGTGTTATCTTAGAAGGGAAATACCCCAAACCACCTTTTTTCTCTTGTGTGTTAGATTCTATAGGAACATAGATGCCTTGTTCATTCCTTCCACATCCTCTTCCACTATAACCAATTTGTTTCATAAGCTCATAACCTTTTCCATAAAGTTTCTCCATTTCTTTCGAGTTTGGTGGTTGTTGATAGTCTATCTCATCAAATTTTTTTGTATAGCTTGTGTCTTCTTCTAGAGTAGATGAGGTAGATGCTTGAGATTTTTCTTCCAAATTTTGCATTGACATTACCATTGGTTTCTTTTGTGTTTGTGTTTCTTTGTTGTGATTGTGTATTCTCCCATAAACGAAGGTGTGAAGTCTAAAGAACCCCAGTCATATTTCAATAACTTCGACGCGTTTTCCATCTCTTCTTTCTCTTCTTTCATAAATTATATGTTTGAAGTTTGAATTAATGTGTTTAGAGGACTTTTCGTTCCTTTTTCAACTTGTAAGCTACTTTCAAGCTCGGGGTCTATTTCAACTTGGTACACTTTATTGTTATAGACATACTTTATGATACAATGAAGAGTTGAAGGCTCCGCATGCATCTCATGAATCCAAGGTCTTCCTAAAAGAAGATTGTATGAAAGATCATGAGGCATAACATGAATAGGAGTTTGTAATGTATCCATTCCAACTATAATAGGAAAAGTAATCACACCAAGTGGTTGTTTTCCTATGTTGTCAAATCCTCGAATCGATAATGAATCAAGTTCAATTCTTGATTTATCCATGCCAAGTATATCCAAAAGGGTCACACTACACACATTAAGGGTAGATCCATTGTCAACAAGGGTTCTTTTTATTCCCAGCCTATTATAGATAGCTATTGTCATGAAGGCATCATTTTTCTTTCTCATTTCCAAAGGAGGTAGCTCATGTTGATGAAAATTAATGTCTACGTTAACCGCATTCATTCCTTGAATTAAAGCTACCACATCACTTAACTTTGTAGTAGAGGAAAAAAAAACTTGTTGCAAGGTGGTTTGAAGCATAGTATGATAATTAGGTGAATTTTGAATTAGGTCCCATAGGGATATGTTCGCATGAGTATTCTTAAGTTGTTCAACAACATCATACTCCTTCCCACTATTTGAAGGCAAATGAGGAGCACTAGGCAAGATGGGTTGGGGTAAAGGGAAAGAGGTTGAAGTTGTTTGTTTTATTTGTGGATTGATTCTAGTGTTATATGTGTGAGAAATGGTATTATAACTTGATTTTTGTGAAACATTATTCTTAGGTGGTTCAAGGGTGAAAACAGTTTGTTTTGAGTTTGAGGTTTGTTTGAAAGTGGGTAAAGGATGAGTTGAGTTTAGATCACATTAACTTCTCTTTTTTTCAATTTGTTATAGCAAGCCTTAGTGGATGAACCTTGTGACATGAATTCCTCAAGAGCTTTGAATCTAACATGTTAAATTCATCACTACTAAAAGGATTGAGGGTTAGGTTAACTTGGAAAAAGAGATTTGACATACTCAAATAACTATGCTTTCTCCAAGTGGTTCATCAGTTTATCAGTGTTTTTGTTTTGTTTTCTAATGAATTACCAAACTATGAACTAATGATGGAAATGAAAAGTACACTAATCTAATTCTATCCACAATTGAAATAAAATTAAATTAAGCTAGATCTAATGAAATGCATGAAACAAAAACTCAGTGAAATGAAATATAAATCTAACAACAGTAAATTGAAACACAAAAATAGGGTTTGTAATGCCATTAAATGCAATTTTAGGTCTGACATAGGAATAAATCACCAAGAGGGGCATATGAGTCCTAGTTATGGTTTTTCAAGGGTTCAAATGCTCCAAAATAGTCCACACAGAGTGCCCAAAAATTAGGTAAAACAACCTGCATTGGGACTAAATCACCTAGAGGGGCATATGAGTCCCAAATGAGGGTTTTGACACTAATTTTGGAAAATTTTGAGTGAATGTTAGGTTTTCTGGTTTGAATGATGTCTATACTAAGTGCAATTACAGATATTAAGTGAAATTCAATGTTGCAAGATGCAAAAATGCAACCTATATGCACTTTCACTAATGCAAGATTTAGAAACCCTACATGCAAATTAACTAATGCTAGACCTAATGCAAAGTTAATGTAGGCTAAATCTAGGACTATGATGCACTTCAAATTAGAAATTAGGTGTTCTAAAGGCTAGGTTCATCAAAATGAAACCTCGAAAATAGGGTTCCACCTTCTAGGGGATGGAACAAGGGATAAGGGCCTATTTCACTTTAGTTCATTCAAGGAAACCTTAGAGATCTCAATATAGGGATGGAATTAGGGAAATATATCTACAATAAGGTGTCCTAGGGTGTGATTAGAGACAATAATGGGGTTCACCACCAAGCAAAGGCTTGGAAAGACAAGTTACATGCAAAACCTAATAATGTAACCTAGAAAATGAACTCAAATCAGAATAGCAAACTAAAGAAGGACAAAGGTACACCTAGAAAACTAAAGATGCTCAAGAAAAGGTATGAAATCTTGAAAATTTTGACTTTTAAAGCATACTGGGACTCATACGCCAAGATGGGTGATTTAGTCCTAGTTTAAGGTTTCTGGGTAGAAACTGGAATTTCACAGTGGCAAGTCTGAATCCTCTGAAATCTAGAAAAAGTGCTATACTAGGATTCATACACCACAAGTGGCATATCATTCTTGTTTTGCTTTTTCAAAAATTTAAGATCTGAATCTATTCTCCTATCTCTACTCTTCCTTCCAAACTTGGTTTCTAAATCCGAACCTACTAAAAACTTGCAAAACATAATATTGTATTGATTTGCTTATGGGGGATTTTCCTTAGTCAAACCCCTAGTTTGGTAGTTGAACCTTGATAGAAATAATAGATCTTGAAAATAAATATGAGTGCAAGCCCTAATCTCAAGTGCATTTAAGATTATGAGATCTAGAATGCAACAAAACCTTATTCTAATGTGCTAGAATAAGATGCATAAATGAAACATATAGATAATGACTCACTTTGGGAGATCTCTAGTCACCCTAATAAGCCATAATAGTGCATGTACCTTCCTTTAGGTAGAAATTAGAATGATAATGGAGGATGGAATCACTTAGGAATCAAGTCATTGGGCTTTGTTCGATGGCTAGTTGCATCTCCCCAACCTAGAATCCATCATCAATCCTCGATAATGCTAGGTCTTGAATTGAAAGTGATCTTGAAGACCTACAAAAACACTATAATGTTGCTCCAATACTTCAACTTTATGTGCTCCTTGCTCTTGAATGCTCTTGTGAAAGTATGTTTGAGTGCTCAAGTTGATATTATGAATGCTTGGGTCTTAAATTACTTCTTCTTAGGTGAAATAATGATTTGAAACCTTGTTTATATAGCCACTTCACCTAATTTATTGTTCATTAGATACCAAATTCTGACATCAACCAAAAAATTGAATTTAAAACCTTAATTTCCCGCTCAAACCCTAAAAAAGGGCCACCTGAGACTCATACGCCCAAGGTGGCGTATGGGTCCCACCTAGGGGGACTCATATGCCCAAGGTGGCATATGGGTCCCACCTAGGGGGACTCATATGCCCAAAGTGGCATATGAGTCCCACTGTAGTTTTTTTGGCTGAGCAAATGTCCAGATGTTAGAAAATTGAATTCCTTTGTTGATTTTGTCAGGATTTCAGTCGAAATAAGCCTTGGGATCCGAAATAAAGGGTCTTAGGGGCCTATTGATGATGATTTAAAGGGTCATGAATGCAAAGGTACTAAAATAGGTCCAAATTAAGTGTGAAATTGTACCATCTCCAAGAAGGGAGTACAATTTTCTACACTACAATATTATTGAATACTTGGACAAATTCATTTGCCCATGCAATTGATTCTTTATTTTTTGACATTTTAGAAATTGTCTTAGTTGTTTTTATAAATTCAATGATAAATATTCTAAAAATTTGATTAGTCTAAAGAATGAATGAATTCCTTTTATAATTTTGGGATTTGTAATTTTCTCAATTGTTGCAACTCTTTCAAGATCAATCATAATACCATCCTTTAAAATAATATAACCTAGTAGTTTACCCTCTGTGACCCCAAATGTACATTTATTAAGGTTTAGTGATATGTCATACTCAATAGCCTTTAAAAAAATCTTTCAAGATGAGTGCAATGGTCTTCTTCTTTCTTGGAGAAAGTAGTTAAGTCATCTTGATATACTACCATTATTAAATCAATTAAGTTAAAAAATTCAACATCCATGGCTCTTTGAAAAGTTTCTCCAACATTATTCAACCCAAATGGAATCCTAAGATAGACATATATATGCATTTGCATTGACCATAGATAAGGGTTAAATACATTCCACACTAAATGAAATGAATTCAATCAATGATTTATATATTGCGGGTGAGGAACAACCTAGGGAAAATCTCTAGGTGTTGTAAGCAATATTGTGGTTCACTAATTTAATGTGAGAAAATATACATTTTCTTGCAAGTGATAATTTAGATCTAATAATCAATTGATATAAATAGAGAATTAGATCTAGAATCAAGAGTTGAAAAATTGAGTAGCAACGGAACGATTAAGAGGCTTATCTATTTTCAATGTGGTAGTAAATTTGACTTGTTAGATCACTAGAAGAAATAAAACTTAGAAACTAAAAATCAGGATTATGATCAAAGTGTTATGATAAAACTATTCAAAGATTGGTATTATGCAAAAGGGTTGCATCATAGAGCATGGTCCTAAAGTGTACCATGTTGTGTAGTTCTCTCCAACTATTGTAACCTACTTTGTTATTAATGTTTCCTCAAGAACTCATTTGCCTTTACTTTGAATATATTTTTGTATAGGTTTGTGATGAAAAGCATAGTAGGACTAGCTTTAAGGTAAGAGAAATCCTAGAATTCTTTTAATAACTTTCAAGCCCTTAGATTGAATAAGTTTGTAGTCATGCCACACAACAAATGAAAATGTATGATGAACTAGTATAGTGGTGACATTTCTATATTAGATTTTAACTTTAGATGTTCTATAATTAAGTATATCTTTTAAACAATTATTGTTGGCACTTGATGATGATAATAACTTAAAAGATGCCTATAAATATGCATCCATGATGACTAGTTTCTTCAAGGTTTTGCTTTGGAACAAGAAATTTTAATTTTGAAGATGGACTAGACTTTATCATGTGGCCTAAACCAAAAACTAGGATGCAACACATGTCATGTCCCCAAATTTGTGTCTTCTAGTCAACAAAAGCATAATCTAAAAATTATTAATTTAATTGGCATTATAATTATAAATGTTAAAAACAATATTATAATTATAAATAACGCTATAATTATCAATATAATAATAATATCATTATCATGGATATTAGATACAATATTATTATGGTATTATGGAGAATGAAAATATATATATCATAAAATAATCTTGTAATTATTAAATAAAAATATTAATACAAAATAAATGTAAGGTATATAAATATAAAGAATAACTAATATTGAATAAATAAATGAATAATATTTAATCATAATAGCTAGCAATTAATATTGTTAGCAAAAGATGCTTCTCTTCGAAAGTCATCTCTCTTTATTAGAGTTTAGTGAGGTAAATAGATTTAAAAAGAGGAAAGTCGAGAGTCTAAGGGGGTATCGTGTATTTAGATTTCATCATTGAATGGGAAAGGATAGCAAGGGATCATTTCCATGAGAGAAAGCTGATTTGGTTTTCATCGTTAGCCTCAAAAACGAATGGTAAAAGCATTCGCACCGCCGCCTGGAGCCATTTGAATGTCGTGTGAGTTATCGAAAGTTTGAGCCGCTTAGGAGAGTAAGGAGTGGAGGCGAAAGCATAGGAAAATAAGGGAAGACGTCTATCTGCAATCCTATAAGGGAACACCAAATCCACACTAACCAATATATGCTATCTCTGAACCGCGACTTTGAATAGATGCAGATGGGTTGAGCTGGTCGCGGCTCTTAGAGAGTACTTGCTCTGCCAGTAATATATATATATATATTCCTGAAAGGATTCAATGACTCTCCTCTCCACCTGGATTACATCTTGATGGCGAAATAGAAAGGAGAAGAAAGAGTATATTTCAGAAGACATATAGATATTTATACATATGTTACCAAATGGGGAATTGCACTTAAGATATATGAAGAAGAAAATAGCATGTCGGGTTGAGGAGGAACCACTGAACCGAGTAATGAGAAATAGAGGGATAATGGCTGGTCAAGTCATCTACTGCAAGGACGAATAGGAATGTCAATGAGGAATCAATGAGCTGGCCAGATGGTCATATGACAAGGTAGTGAGCAGTAAGTATAATAACAGGTAAATTACTCATTATAGATATATCTTAGTTACACATCATGACATATGAATATTAATCAGAAACAATGACATATGCAACATTCAACAGAATCGTTTAGATAGAATACAATATACATACACATTCATATGAGAGGTCATGAAATGTATATTTGCAAAGCAGAGGTCAATTAGAAATAAGGTTACCTACAATCTATGTGAGATAATATATATATATATATATTATCCAATAATAATGCTTACAACAATTATTGTGCCTTATAATTAATATTGACTTTTACACATAGAATTTCACCTATTGATTAATATCTACTTATGAAATGTAGAAGAATCATTTATAGAAGTGATAAGAAGAAATGAATAATTCTTAACAAGAATGAAATATTTATATCATCTCTAGCTTTATTAGTTTTATCACTGAAATTGTTGACTTCTAAACATTCTAATGTCTCTTGGAGAAATACTTTGAATGCAAGATTTAAGCTTAAACACGTTCTCCAGAAAGGGGACATTACAAGTGGTATTAGAGCAACTTTCCTGCCATCCTGTGAAGATAATATATGCGAACTTACCAAAGCAAAGGTATACTCTATAAACATATAGAATGCATTCTGAATTATGTAGATCAGGTATGTCCTATAACCATTGAATGTAATCACTGTTGTGACATTCGTGTCATAGCTACTAGATGTAAGGGTAAAATAAGTATCAAGATATATGTGTGTGAATAGATAAATATCTATGTTGTTATTTTGCATATCTATGATTAGTCATTTGTTTGTATTAGTTTGGTGCATGGGTCATAGCCCGCCTAAAATTGTGAGATTTTGAATAGAAACAATGATACTATTTTATACATAAATATATGATGACTAGTAAACATATAACAGGCAATTGATCAACACGATTTATGCATGACAATATTTATCTAATCAATGTTATTTATTATCATAAGGCAACTATTATAGTGTTGCTAATATGTAATTTGAATTGGATAACTAACAATGACATGACGATCTATCATTCTAGTAAAACATAGTATAAGAAGGCGACATTATTGGTTGGAGGTTTCAGAAAATCGAAGTGGTAAGTATTAGCCCTAAATCAACAATACCTTTATATAGTTGGAAAACAATATTTGTTCCACATGTTATAAATGATTGATAAGGGATGGGTGATTGATAGATTTAAAGCATAAAGGACTAGTGCATATACATTCATATGATAAATAGATTATTAATATCTTCATGAATTCATGAATCCTCATAGCATGTTGTAATTTGGGTAACTTGTTAATGTGATAATAATTAAATACAATTGTTGTATCATCAAACAATAATGTAGTTGGTTGAGGGATGAAACCGATAGGTTGAGCAGATACTAGAGTCCTTTCAAGGTAGACCACCCTCATTGGATGACTGCAAGTCTGCCAACGAGGGCCGAGGGAGTCATTTCCACGGGTGTTGGTTGGCCGCTCTCGAGCTGAGAAGGGAGTGCTCTAAGGGCCTCCTACGGGAATCCTTCCTCCAAACTATCTCATGGATTGCGTGTCTACTTCATATTAACTGTGACTTGCATGATATTAACCGTAGCTATTGGCTCGGCCTAGATAGCATTTCCTGGAGGTTGCGGACCCTGGTATGCAATTATAACTAACATCTGAACATCATTTTCTTTGACTAGATTCTTGTAATATCACATAGTTAACTTTGAATGAGAAATATAGCGTAGCAATGTATTGATTGAATGACCATCCACCATTAAATTATCAAGTTCGGTTTATTGACTTAGGAATGAAGGGGAATCAGGAGCATACATAAGGAAGCAGACACTGGAGACTTTTTCTCAGTATGCCACCCTCCTTGGATGACTATAGGTCTGCCAAGAGGATCGAGGGGGTCATATCCACGGGTGTTGGTTGGCTACTCTCGGACTAAGGAATAGTGCTCTAAGGTAGCCTTGCGTGTGAAGCCCTTCTTGCTTCACTCCTATAGTTAAATATCAGAGGTGATAATTTGAGGGGTCCTATATCCTTGATTATTTAAGACCCTTAATTTGAGAATTGTTTGTATACATGGCATAAGAAACAATTGATAGTATAAAAGTTAATTTATCATTTATTCTCTATGTTGAGTATTTTTAGCTGTTGATTTGCTTATTCAGTGTAGTAATTTGGTATTTTAGGATAAAGATTAAGCAATCCTAGAAAGGGTTCATTACAATATGTGCTCCGTAACATATATTCATATGAATGCTTGTGCATGACATGTATTCGCGTGTCTGCTTCATGTTTATGTGTATACTTGATGACCTTGGGAAGGGGGATGGGTCCACGGTGTAGTATGGGATACATCAAATCCACCTTCTCGATTGTCTGACAACATACTTCATTCAAGTGTATTTGTAATTGATTGTACACCCTATAACTTGTGATTGTATTTAAGTATATACTCGCCGATTGTGTATACTTTATGATTTGTGATTGAATTTGTATTTGGGTGTATACTCTATAACTTTGTATTGATATTTGAGTGCATACTCTATGACTTGCATTTGAATTCGAGATGTATTTGTATTTGAGTGTATACCCTCTAACTTTGTACTTGTATGCTTTGCGACTTTGAATTCAACTGTATACTTCATGATGATGTATTCGAGTCTATACTCTATGGCATTGTATTTGTTGTGACTTGTATTCAAGTGTATGCTCTATGACTTACATGCATTCATATGTATGCTTTATGACTTCATGTACTCCATGTTTTACCTGTCTTATGGTCTTTTCGACATACTTAGCAACTGACTGATGTACTCTAATATATGATTATTCCATATTTTGTGTTTTCTTAATTCATGCCCTACATGTATTTGTTTGTAATTGTTGGGTGTATTTATGTTGCTTCCTACCTTATGGGTATTTACACATTGCATGCCTTGACTAAGTTTATGTGCTCTACGTATAATTACATGATTTATATTCCTTGTGTGTAAATTATTGCTTGTTGCCTCTATGTGAATTTGCCTCATATTGATTGTCTTGCTTCATGTATTTATAAGTGTATATCATGCTTCATGTGTAATCTATGATTATGCTCTATACATGTATTCATGTTTTCTCCATATCTTGTATACATTGATGGTTAATATATTCAACATGACTACTTTCGGATATGTCTTTCATGATTAGTGTGTTTTCAGCATATCTACTTGCGATTGACAAGCACACCCCATGCTTTATAATATACAAGTGTGAATACTTCATGCTTTATGTATTCAAATCTATGCTCCATATATTTATCCATACTTTTACTTCATGCTTTACTACTTTCGTGTGTTCAAATGTATGATTCATATCTTAATAAGTGCACTTCATGTCTTACATACTTGCTTTATGCCTGATGTGCTTTAGCATGTTTTCTGCATGTGAATATTTTTGTTATGAATGTTCTATTTCTTGAGTGTATACTTTTGATTCAACTTGTATACTTTTTCGAGTGTATTTGCATTCCTCGAGTGAATTAACATGCCTTACTTGTATGTATCATATTTTGTGAGTGATTATGTGTCTGTTGTATAGTCTATGTGCCTTTCAATGTTTTTCTTCCTTTGTATGCTACTGGCTTCATTACTGTTGTGATTGTGACTTACAATATCTTATGTGCATGCCTTGTGACTATTTCATGTATGATATGTTTTAAACATGAGTGCTTATTGCAAGTCGTTGATTGCTACATGTCTGAAATATCTTCTCTATGTCTGAAGTGTATTGGGCATGTGTGTTCTATGCGAATGCACTGAACATGTATGATTCTTACCTTGTATAAGTGTATGACTAAATATATATTCGTGTCTTTTGCTTTGGATACTGTGTTTATGTATTTCACACCTTATATGTATTGTGTGTATCTATTAAAGTAAAAGATGTTTGAAATTGTGATTGCTTGAGGACAAGCAATCTTGGGCAGGGTGGACTGTCATGTCCCCAAATTTGTGCCTTCTAGTCAACAGAAGCATAAATTATAAATGTTAAAAACAATATTATAATTATAAATAACGCTATAATTATCAATATAATAATAATATCATTATCATGGATATTAGATACAATATTATTGTAAACATTCTAGATATTGAACTAATAATAATATTACAATTATTATGGTATTATGGAGAATGAAAATATATATATCATAAAATAATCTTGTAATTATTAAATAAAAATATTAATACAAAATAAATGTAAGGTATATAAATATAAAGAATAACTAATATTGAATAAATAAATGAATAATATTTAATCATAATAGCTAGCAATTAATATTGTTAGCAAAAGACGCTTCTCTTCGAAAGTCATCTCTCTTTATTAGATTTTAGTGAGGTAAATAGATTTAAAAAGAGGAAAGTCGAGAGTCTAAGGGGGTATCGTGTATTGATATTTCATCATCGAATGGGAAAGGATAGCAAGGAATCATTTCCGTGAGAGAAAGCTGATTTGATTTTCACCGTTAGCCTAAAAAATGAATGGTAAAAGCATTCGCACCACCGCCTGGAGCCATTTGAATGTCGCGTGAGTTATCAAAAGTTTGAGCCGCTTAGGAGAGTAAGGAGTGGAGGTGAAAGCATAGGAAAATAAGGGAAGACGTCTATCTGCAATCCTATAGGGGAACACCAAATCCACACTAACCAATATACCCTATCTCTGAACCGTGGCTTTGAATAGATGCGGATGGGTTGAGTTGGTTGCGGCTCTTAGAGAGTACTTGCTCTGCCAGTAATATATATATTCTTGAAAGGATTCAATGACTCTCCTCTCCACCTAGATTACATCTTGATGGTGAAATAGAAAGGAGAAGAAAGAGTATATTTCAGAAGACATATAGATATTTATACATATGTTACCAAATGGGGAATTGCACTTAAGATATATGAAGAAGAAAATAGCATGTCGGGCTGAGGAGGAACCACTGAACCGAGTAATGAGAAATAGAGGGATAATGGCTGGTTAAGTCATCCACTACAAGGAAGAATAGGAATGTCAATGAGGAATCAATGAGATGGCCAGACAGTCATATGACAAAGCAGTGAGCAGTAAGTATAATAATGGGTAAATTACTCATTATAGATATATCTTAGTTACACATCTTGACATATGAATATTAATCAGAAACAATGACATATGCAACATTCAATGGAATCGTTTAGATAGAATACAATATACATACACATTCATATGAGAGGTCATGAAATGTATATTTGCAAAGCAGAGGTCAATTAGAAATAAGGGCACCTACAATCTATGTGAGATTATATATATATATATATATTATCCAATAATAATGCTTACAACAATTATTGTGCCTTATAAGTAATATTGACTTTTACACATAGAATTTCACCTATTGATTAATATCTACTTATGAAATGCAAAAGAATCATTTATAGAAGCGATAAGAAGAAATGAATAATTCTTAACAAGAATGAAATATTTATATCATCTCTAGCTTTATTAGTTTTATCACTGAAATTGTTGACTTCTAAACATTCTAATGTCTCTTGGAGAAATACTTTGAATGCAAGATTTAAGCTTAAACATGTTCTCCAGAAAGGGGACATTACAACACATGACGCAATCCCAAGAAAGAAAAGGAAAGGAATGAGGATTGATCTAAACTAGGGGGATTTGTCTAGTGGTGATTGGTTAATGGAGTTTGAGGTAGGAGTTTATTTGTATGCCAAATAGATTAAATCCAACATTATGATATTATATTTACATGTGCTCAAAGTGGTGTAATGAAAAAACTAGGTCACACAGCACAATCTAATCCCAAATAGGTAAATATTGGTAATGTAGAACAATTTAAATTAAAGAAGTCTAAAATAATAATTAATTTTGATGTAAAAGTCTATTTGAACACATTGTTCACAGCATAGTGTGATGGTTAACCCATGACATTTTTGTTCTAGCCACCAAGGTTCAAACCTCCATTGGGCCATTGTGATTGCACATACTTTGTTCTCGTTAATCCAATATTTTTTTTGGGTTGATCTTTCATGTTAAGTTATCGACATTCATACCCATGTCTTCATGCTCTAAACCCTCACTAGATTGGTGTATTTGCAATTCTTGTGCCCTTGTTGCCCTATTCAACTCACAGATTTGGACTATTTACATTAATGCAATGCATTCATGATGAGGATGAGATCCCCTTTTTGTGGCCTCACCTAACTCAGACCAACCTAAAAAAATTTATGTTACCGATGAAAAAATATATTTGAACACTAACAAATAGAATAAAAATCTATTCAATAATTAAAATAAAAATATAAAAACATACGATATGTGGAGAGTAGGGGGATTCGTCACCACTAAGGCTCCAAGTCATAGGAGAGCCCTAAGGAACACTAGTAGAATTTGGCAAATAAATGACTATGTGACTAAAAAATTTAGTCACAACAACTAAAGATGACTAAATTCTACTCATTTTTTTGCAACACAACTATAAATGACTAAACAAATGACTAATTTGATCATCATAAATGACTAATTTTCTCATCGAGTAAAAAACACAACTAAATAATTAGTCACACAAATAAAAAATTAGAAAATATGATATTAAAGTCGATAATTAAAAAATATATTTAAAATTGAAGGAGTGGGTTGTATTTGTAGACATAGAAATTTGGTCTAAGCCTACGACTTCAATTTCTTCATAATTCGTATTTTCATGGTCGTAATTAAATAATGTCAATTATTTAATTATTTTCTAAAGTCTTCATTTCTTTATTAATTAAATAAATCAAATTATTTAATTAATTCTCATTTTCCTTAATTCGTCTATTAATTAAATAATCTTAATTATTTAATTAATTCTCATTTTCTTTATTCTATCTGATTAATTAAATAGATGTTTTTTATTTAATTATGTTACTAATTAACCTTATCCTTCTTTTCAAATTAAATAAATTCTTATTTAATTTACCCTTTATCATATTTCAACTATAATTAAATAAATTCTTTATTTATTTAATTATTCATTTAACCCCTTCATCACTTAATTAAATAAATCTTATTCATTTAATTATTCTTCAAATATCAAATCTCAAATTAAATAAATCATTTAATTCGTAAAAATCTATCTTAACACATTCCTCTATATTTAGATAATTGTGTAAGTTATCTAAGTATTCACTCTGACTCGACTCGAGATCTATTTAAATCGGTCAGTTAACTCCTGATTTAATGTCTGAGTTGCTTTCGCAAGTAAACTTTTTGTCATATCAGTCAGTCATCTAGTTCTAACTTGTATGCATGTACATGCTTATTAATTAAATATCTTTATTTAATTAATTAAATATTGTGTGTGCGTTCGAATAGAACGTTGCTTTTATTTTATCTTTATCTTTGTCATGCAAAGACTATTCTTCTTTTTCAAATACCAAACTCGAAGGTTAAATCATTTATTTAATCTTTATCTCTATTTCTAGTTTTTATCACTCATGTCAATACTAACAGTTATCAAAATGCATGTCCAATCCCTTGATCTCAACCGTTCGTTCTTTCGATCTTGACTTGTCATTCGAATGATGAATTTTCTATAAATTTATGTCTTTCATCATTTCAACTCCTCTCGAAATGTTGTGACTTTTGGAGCAATTATCTTAAATCTTCGATGTTTTGTTATTATCACAATCCTTAGGCTATGCTTGCACAATCATTGAAAATATGAGGGCAAGTACACTACAAAAGACGAAATGGAGAAGGACAACAGAGGTTATCCATGGAGTTGCATCGATCTTTGGTGAGATTGTTTTATGTTTTAGCTTATTTCCTTTGTTCTTTGTATTTCCTGATGTTACAGTATTATAATATAATATAATAATAATATATTATATTAAAATACAATATAATATAATATAATATAATATGATATGATATAATATAATGTATATTATATATATATTATATAATATTATAATATTATATTTGAAGGGCGGGGCAGAGAAATTTGTTAAACCTGGCAGAAAAAAGGATGTGGAAAAGATTAAACTAGCAGGTGAGAATTTGGTGGAGTCAGGGGCAGTAAAGACTCTGGATGCTATTTTTTCAAGCCCCTTGAAATGATTGTTCTGTCATGGAATGTACGGGGCTTGAACAGCGGTCCTAGAAAAAAGGCTGTTCATGAGTTAGTTAGAAGGCAAGGTCCTGATGTCGTCTTTTTGCAGGAAACTAAGTTATCTGTTGAGAATATGCAAATTTTGGCACCTAAGTTGTGGAGGAGCGGGGAATGCCAGTGCATTGGAGCTCAGTGAGCTTCGGGGGGTCTGGCATGTTTTTGGAATCCTCGAAGAGTCTGGCCTCTTTGGTGGATTTCTTCTAAATCCTCTATGTCTATGGTTGCTTCTAGTTTTGAGTCAGGGGAAGTCATTTTATTTTCTAATATTTATGCTCCTATAGATTTTCAGGGTAAGCAAGGTTTGTGGTCCCATATAAGGCTGATTCGTAGCATGTTGCCTTTCCATCCTTGGATTTTGGCTGGTGACTTCAATGCTATTTGTGAGTTGGCTGAGAAGCGGGGTGGCACTGGAAGGTTGGAGCCCTCTGCATTGCTACTTCGTGATAACATCAATACCCTGAATCTTGTTGATATCAAACCCATCAACGGTTAGTTCACTTGGAATAACCGTCGGGTTGGTGAGTTTTGCATTGTAGAAAGATTAGATCAGTTTTTGGTCTCTTGTTATTGGATTGGAGGGATGTGGTCATCTTGTTCTGAGATCTTGGACTGGAGAGGATTGGACCATTGGCCGATTAAGCTGGCTATTGAGTCAACTCGTGTGCCTCGTATGCCCTCTTTTAAGTTCCAACTCATGTGGTTGCGGGATCCCTCTTTAAATGACTTGGTGTCTAATTGGTGGAAAAAAGGTAGACCTGCATATGGCACTGCAATGTATGTTTTTGCTAAACAACTTCAATATGTTAAATTTGAGCTCAAACGATGGAATTGCCAGTATTTTGGGAATGTCTTCCATGCAAAGGCGTCAGCTCAGGCTAATTTGGATGGTATCACAAGGAGGTTAAGGGAGGATGGGGTCACGGCTGAGTTGCTTCAGGATGAGGCTCGGGCTGTGAAAACGTTGGAAGAATGGGAACTGCAAGAGGAAATATATTGGAAGCAGAAGGCTCGTATTGAGTGGCTTCAGGAAGGGGATAAAAATACAGCTTTTTTCTTCAATTATGTGAAAGCCAGGTGCCATGGCAACTCTATTTCTGGTTTGGTGAATGACAGGGGAGATCATCTTTCCTCCTTCCCGGAAATCTCAAGGGAGGCAGTGCAGTACTTTGCTTCTCTTTTTAGGGAGGATTCACAAGGGGGGTCTCCTGAGGAAGCGCAAATTCTTTCTTGCATCCCCTCTCTTGTGTCTGGAGATTTGAATAGACAACTCTTGAGTGATATCTCGCTTGAAGAGCTTGAAGGGATTGTCTTTAATATGAAGAAAGGGAAGGCGCCTGGTCCTGATGGCTTCCCTATTGAGTTTTTCCAAGAATTCTGGGATATCATCAAACTTGACCTCCTAGCTGTGGTTCAGGAATCTCAACTCAGTAAGCAGATGTTAAGGGCTCTCAATGCTACTTTTCTTGCTCTTATTCCCAAGAAGGAGGGAGTTGATAGGTTAAGCCAATTTCGGCCCATTTCTTTATGTAATGTAATCTATAAAATTATTTCTAAGCTTATCACTTGACAGGTTGAAGAAGGGGCTTGAGATCTGAACTCCGAAGAACAAAGTGGTTTTGTTGTTGGCAGGCAAATTCTGGATGGGATTGTTATTGCTACTAAAGTCATCCATTCTATGGCCATCTCTAAAGAAAAAGCGATGTTTATCAAACTGGACATGGCGAAGGCTTATGACAGAGTTAGGTGGTCCTTCCTTCGATGGATTCTTGGTGCGTTTGGTTTTGCTGAAGAATGGATTCAATGGGTTTTGAGTTGTGTTACTTCATTCTCTTTCTCAGTGCTTATCAATGGGAGCCATTCTGAGCTTTTTGGTGCCTCTAGGGGGCTTCGTCAAGGCGATCCTCTTTCCCCTTGTTTATTCTTTTGGCTGAAGGTTTGGGGAGATGGGTTAAACGGAGTGTGGAGTCTGGTCTCATTCAAGGGTGGAGGTGGGGTTGCACCTTACCTCCACAGACTCACTTACAATTTGTAGATGATACTGCTTTGATGGGGGTGGCTACAATAAGAGAGGCCTCACATTTGCGAAGAGTCTTGGATGCTTACCTGGTTGCCTCTGGTCAGCAAATTAATGAGGGAAAATCTTCCATTTTCTTCTTCAATACTCCAGGCCCCATTCAGCAAAGGATTGCCCTCACTTTGAGATTTCAGATCAGGACTCTCCCTCTGACTTACCTTGGCATTCCCATCTCGGTAAGTAGACTTCCTAAGGAGTCTTGGCAGATTATTCTGGATAAATTTTGGGTGAAAGTTAACCACTGGACTCATCGATGGTTATCTTTTGTTGGTCGTGTCCAATTGATTAAGTCAGTGGTGCAGGCTCTGCCCATTTATAGATGCATGCTCCAGGTAGCCCCTATGGGCTTTCTTAAGGACCTAGATTCTGTAGTGCGACAATTTTTATGGGTTGGTTGCCTAGAGTCCTCCAAATGGAGTTTGGTTAGATGGGAGGTGGTTTGTAGTCCAAAACAGTTTGGTGGCCTAGGCTTGAGGTAGTCAGCTCTGACTGGGGAGGCTTTGGCTGCTAAATTATATTGGCGGTGGTGTAATGAGCAGGTTAAGAGTTGGGCCAAGGTTCTCTCTCAGAAGTATCTCCCAGGGATCCCTCACTCTAATATTTTGAGGTACCCCCTTGTGGGGAAGGGCTCTATGATTTGGGGAACCCTCAAGAAAGGGGCTATGCTTATTAAGGAAGGATTATTTTGGATTTGCAAGAAGGGGACAGAGGTCCATTTTTGGTTTGATTCTTGGGATGGTTTTTCTCCCATCACTTCCCAGTTTCCCAACCTGATGAACCTTTGTCTAAGATTTATTGAGGCCGGTTGGTCACGGGTGAGTGACTTTAAGTCCTTTTTTCCCTGTGGTCAGTTAGAGATGGCCAAATGGAAGACCCCAGATGAGTGGCCTGATGTTGGTTTGCAGGAGGATTCTGTTGTGCTGCAAAGTATCCTCTCCAGCCGAAGATGTAGCTCTCTCCATGATGATGACGTGCTAGCCTGGTCCCCCAATCCTATGGGGACCTACACTGTAGCCTCCGGTTATAGTAGGTTATTGTCTCATAGGTTGATTGGGCCTGAAGTTCAGTGGTGGAAGAAGGTCTGGAATAAGTTTTCTTGGCCAAAATATAATTGTTTTGTTTGGATGTTGGCCTGGAATAAGTGTTTGACTTGGGATAACATTCAGAAGAAAGGTTTCCACGGGCCATCTGTTTGTGTTATGTGTGGGGCTAATGAGGAGGACTCTACTCATTTGTTTTTCCGTTGCTCTTTCGCCCTCCAGCTTTGGCACTTTTGGTGGGGTGTTTGGACAACTCCTTGTGTTCATGCTTCCTCCTTGATTGAGTTTTGGCAGGGGATGGGTCGGCCCCCTTCTATGGCCTCTTTTTTGTAGGAGGTGTGGTTTGTTGGGCCTATCTTCTTATTGTGGCAGATCTGGCTGGAACGCAATCGAAGGATATTTCGATGGGAACAGAGGCTGGTGCAACAAATTTGGCAGAAATTTCTTGGCATGGCTCAGGAAACAGTGGAAGCTAAGTGTGAAGTGGACTTCCCGTTGGTGAAAAAGGATACTGAGGTGGTGGAGAGATTGGGGATTCAAGGGTCATCCCTAGCTCTGAATAGGGCTAATAGAGGATGTCGTGGGAAGGAAAAGATTGATAGGGATGGCAAATGGCAACTTCCCTCTGAAGGTGTTTTGAAGATCAATACTGATGGATCTTCAAGGGGCAATCTAGGTCCGGCTGGTATCGGGGGGATTGGTAGAGATTCTTTGGGCTCAGTGATTTTCCTCTTTTCAATTTATGAAGGGATATAGACCATCAACCTAGTGGAAGGGCTTGCTATTCTTGACGCTCTTGAGAGGGCTCATGCTTTGGGGTGGAGAAGGATTGTTTGTGAATCTGATTCCTAGATCTTGATCAATTTGCTTATTGAGCAAAAAGTGACGGATGTCAGCTGGCAGTTGGCTGGGGTTGTGCAACAAATTCTGCGGGTTAGTTCTTTGATGGAAATGGTGACTTTTGTCCATATTCCAAGGGAGTGGAATAGGGCTGCAGACTGTTTGGTGAAATGGGCTTCTGAGCATGATGAGGGATGGAGAATTGAGGAGTGGGAGCTGGTTCCTCAGGAGCTCCGTCTTGATTTAACGAATATTCTTGGTGAGGATAGGGCTGGGAATGGCAACAGATAATGGTGTTGGTTGTTTTTTCTGTTTGGTTCGATGCTCTTGTTCTTCCTTGGGACCTTGGTCCTTTTCTTCCTTTGTAATGATGCTTTCTGTTATTCAATAAATTTTTTACCCCTTTCTTTTCAATATTATAATATTATATTTATACTATAATGTATTTAATATTATATAATATTATAATTATTATATTATATAATATTATATAATATTACATTTTAATATATTTATTAATATTTATTGAAAGCAGGAGATTTATGAAGTAGAGATTATATATTTTGGATTCCATTTTGAAATCTGTTTTAGTGGCAAAAAGAAAAACCTATCAATGTGCCCTAATTTCATTTTAATAAAAAACTCTAAAGCCCTTGTCGAAACCTTATTTGCAATTCTAGCTCGTCAAACTAGAGAAGTGAAAGGTGAATACCAGCGAGGAAGATTTTGGAGGAGCCGAAACCAGTAGTGGTAGGGAAAGCAGCAAAAGATGGAGCCGAAACTAGTAGCGGCAGGGAAAGCAGCAAAAAATAGTAGAATACACCAAGATAGGTAAAGGATCTTGGTCATGATTTCATTTTAATAAACACACTCTAAAACCCTCGTCGAAATCTTATTTTTAGGTTGCAGCTCACCAAATTGGAGAAGTGAAAGGTGAATACCAACGAGGAAGAGTTTGGAGGAGCTGAAACCAATAGTGGGGGGAAATTTGTACACCATCAGAGAGAGGGAGGGTTGCTGCCCTTCGAAATAAACCACGCCATCAAGGTCATGCTTTGTGTTTTTACATGCCCCTATCAATTGCTAGTATATCTCCCCAAAATACACATCTTTTTCTTACAGTTTCACATAGGTTTCTTGTGTGAAAGGCTCGAGTTGTGATATTGTGATAAAATCTAAAATTTCATGTGTAGTGGGTGCCCTATATAGCATATCCATCGCCAGATTTGTGCTCTCTTTCTTTTATTTCATCATTGAAATAAATTGTTAAAGAAGTTCCATCCATTTTTAGTGTATTTCATCATTTTCTCCATTATGTTATTTTGCAGGGGTGGTCATGGCAGAGGATGAGGCTATGGAAAACTAGAATTACAATATATGAATGACTGCTCTATGATGCTTGGAATTTTAACAAAGTTCATTATATTTTTACCTTGGTTTTTTCCAAAGATTCCCCCCTATCAATTGCTAGTATATCTCCCCAAAATACACATCTTTTGCTTACGCTTTCACATAGGTTTCTTGTGTGAAAGGCTCGAGTTGTGATATTATGATCAAATCTAAAATTTCATGTGTAGTGGGTGCCCTATATAGCATATCCATCACCAGATTTGTGCTCTCTTTCTTGTATTTCATCATTGAAATAAATTGTTAAAGTACCACCCATTTTCCTTTCAATTTCAAGGTCGTGCTTTGTGTTTTTACACGCCCCTATCAATTGCTAGTATATCTCCCCAAAATACACATCTTTTTCTTATGCTTTCACATAGGTTTCTTGTGTAAAAGGCTCAAGTTGTGATATTGTGATCAAATCTAAAATTTCATGTGTAGTGGGTGCCCTATATAGCATATCCATCACCAGATTTGTGCTCTCTTTCTTGTATTTCATCATCGAAATAAATTGTTAAAGAAGTACCATCCATTTTTAGTGTATTACATCATTTTCTCCATTATGTTGTTTTGCAGGGGTGGTCATGGCAGAGGACGAGGCTATGGAAAACTAGAATTATAATATATGAATGACTGCTCTATGATGCTTGGATTTTTAACAAAGTTCATTATATTTTTACCTTGGTTTTTTCCGAAGAGTCCCCCCTTGTGAGGGATGGTTGTTTTCTATAAATCTTTTGTGAAAGTGTTTCATTCATTGTCAAACTTGATTTTCCTTTTAGTTTCATTGTAAAACTTGATTTTCCTTTCCTCTTTATAGTGTATTCTATGATATTTTTGATCTGCATTTTCTTTTGGGTTTTTGGAAATAGTTATGTTGCAGGAATTTCTCCTTGATTCTTTTGTTCTTTATGCAGTTATAGGAAAAGTAAAAGAGTATAAGTATATGAAAATATGAGGAGTATTATGTTTATATAGTGTCTGTAAGTTGTAAGTTGTACAGTGCCAAGATCTATTTAAATATAAAAATATACCAAATAGAATAAGGAGAAACACATTTTATAGTATTCATTGTGTTGCAGGTGAAAAAGTAAAGGTTCTTGAGTTTCAAATCCAAATGAAACTTTCAAGAAAATAAATTCATTGATATAGAGTGATTCTCTATTTTTATCCCTTTTTGAATTCTTCAATTCTTCAATAAATGATGTAAAACAATAAATGAGGTTTTGCTTTGCTAGTGAGGCAGCTGTCACTGAGACATTGAATGTAACCAGTGAGGTTTTGATTTTCCAATGAGGCTTAATGAAGTAAATTTTCAAAGTGGTTTTTTCTCCACTCATAAATATTGTGTTGTGGCTCCTCTTGTGTCTAATCAATCATATTTGTTCAAGCATTTTAGCCTCATTTCATGGTGCTTCTCTCAACATTTGAATATTTGTGATACTTGAAGTTCATGCATAAATTTGTGAAGATTAATTAAGTTAGATTTGATTTGTAACTTGAATTGCTAATTCACCCAAATAAATGACTAAACCATGACTAAATAAATGACTACCATGACTAAAATAAATGACTACAATGATTAAATAAATGACTACAATGACTAAATAAATTACTACAATGACAAATAAATGACTACCATGACTAAATAAATGACTACCATGACTAAATAAATAATTACCATGAATAAATAAACAACTATCATGACTAAATAAATGACTACCATGACTAAATAAATGATTAGTTAACAACAATCAATGACTAAATTAACAATTAAATATAACACCAAATTGATCAATCAAAACAACCAATAAATGACTAAAAATGGTTTATTCATGAATTTGGTCATGTTATAAATGACTAGCAGTAAACTACTAATGGTCACGTGACCAATTTTTAATAGTTTTTTTAGTCATTTATTGTTATTTTTCTACTAGTGGAACAAACTACCCTAAACTACCTCAAGTTGACTAATGAATTAAGAAAGTAAAGACAAGCTAAAAAGGAAGCGAAAGTAGGACCATGTTTCCCTTCTACTAATGATAAGTGTTTTCGTAAATTAGGTGACTAGAATATAAGGGTCTCAGACTGTGAATCATGAATCTCTCTATCTGAGGAAGAAATAATGAGAACTAGACGTTAGCGTGTTGTGTTGGAGTCTCAAGGACGTGCTAGCCTCCTATATGGAAAGAGGGTTGGATGACAGTAAAAAATGCTCAAGGTCTATGTAGAGTCTAAACTAATTTATTGTAAACTTGGTAGAACCTACACAATTCAAAGGTATATCTAACTAAACAATCCACTCAACATTGCAAAGACTACATTAAAATATCCAACCAAGGTTTGTAAAATTGTGATGGTGTTACACTTTATGTGCCTTCAGAGACCTATGACTACCTAAGTTATCCTATCCAAGATATTCTACTTGTTGGAAATTACATAATTTCATAACAGTGAAAGAAACAAATCAGAACTAATGGCTATGGGTGCCTACAACTTAGCCTGTAACTAAACTACTGCTAATAAAGGATTAATGTATCAACTCAAAATTTATCAAAACTAACAAATAAACTTATTCTAACCTCTGGAGTACTACTGGTTAACCAAATACATGGATGCTTATGAACATTCATTATCAATAATCAAAGTATGAGATTCTATTTTAACTTGCATATAATTCATGAAGTAATGATAAATAGAAAAGAACTACTAAACAAAAATAGATAGCTATAAATGAAGTGAAGAATAGTTATCTTGAGTGGCTTGCTCAAGTGGTTGTTCTCACTTAACTAAAACCAAATCTAACTATCAAATTCTATGCATCCATGTTAAAATGAACTTTATTCATTGCATAACATAAAATATTATAGAAAATATTCTTCACAGATTGTATTCAATGAAAATCATTTTGAATAGCCATCATGTTTGTTGATAACTTAAAGCAAAAAAGTAATTGATAACAAAATACTGAAATCAACTAACTTATCTAAGGACTCATCCTTAAGCTATATACAAGCACAAAAGAGTTTATTTCAAGTAACACCTAATTGTAATCATTAACTTCCACTCCTAGATATCAAATCATATAATTAATATTGAATTGTTTAAACCATAATTGAAAAGAAAGAAGAATCCTAATAGAACTGAAACTCTGTAAAACATAATTGCATGTAAAACACACAAACATTTATCAGAATCCTATCAACAAAATATTTCTTCTTCTCTAGTGCTTATTAACTTGTTATAATGATGCACGTTCAATCTCCATCAGGTGTCTTCAAATAGTATTTATTAAATTCAGCTTAATCTGGAACCTCCCTTGTTTCATTGTCTCAGTCTTCCTTTTGTTGTAGGTTACAACTTCCATTTGCTATGTGCTATAGTTCCTCCTTGGCTGCAAAAAGGTGAATTCACAAATCATATGGACAAGGCTAACTACCATATTCAAAACACAGAATTCCATCCACATTTCATGCATACCTACATATAAACCATGCAATACTATTATGTCATAACCATATTTCCATTACTATGATTTAGGTCCAAGTTTGTATGATAAGTATGAAAAGATAGCATAATATAGGATTATTGTCTAAAAGGTATATCTAAAAGTGTCTGAAAGTATGCATAAATGCAACAAAAAATAAGCTAATAACTGGACCCATCATTCCCCCAACTAGACATTTGCTTGTCCCCAAGCAAAACACTAGGGGTATAGATTATACCGCAAGGTGATCTACCTCAAGTCTGTAACAACATCAACTCCCTGGATCTGTTTCAAGTAAAAACCTTGATAAGTTGCAAGTTGCCTCATTCTAGTGTTCCCAACTCTCACATTCCTCACCTTTCTACCTAATCCAATGTGGACCTAGATATAGTATCATAGGTGGCTGGAATGTAAGTGGTACCTAGTAAATCCCTATGTCAACACCAATTGTCATGTACATGTATACCCTTTCAAGCATGGTTGTGAAATTATACATAGAATGAGGTTCCTTTCTCTGTAATTATGGGGTTAAGTTGTTCCATCTACTCTGCACATGTCTTTAGCATTGTTGTCCCAAACCTACAACTAATTTTTACATTATTTTGTAGTCTAATATTCTTAGTTTCATAATCTTTTTTCCTACTCCTTTATGATCTAGGAGTTTTAACCATTCCTCTATAACTACGTCAAGGTTTTTAGATTCTTTCCTTATGTGGAGAGCAATTGATTTATCCCTCTCCCCATACTCTTCCATTATTTCACCCCTGAGTTGTTCATTTATGTAATAATATGTGAGTTCCCTTACCTGGAGATCCCCTACAAATATCAGAGGATTCCACTCTATTTCATTTGGCACCACATAATTGTGTAAATAGTATTCACATAATTGGTCTTGCTCCACAATTGTAGAATAAACAAAAGCATTAAGAAACTCAAAAAAATTACTCATACCAATTGACTGATTACTAATTAGCCTGCTAGACTGAAACCTCAAAAATATTTCCTACAGAAATAGTGCATATGTCCTTAGTGGAGGTCTACATCTTATAATTAGTGCAGCTTTGTTTGCCACTTCCTCCAACCTAACTGTTGATCTTCTTAACTCCATCTCTTTCTTTTCTCGTACCTTAGCATGTTCTTCAATCAAGATTTATTTTTCTTTCTTCCATTTCTCCTTTTCTTGTGCATCTCATCAATCACTCTCCGTAGCTGATAACCAAGTGACAAGGTTGTATGGTGAATTGGATTTGTGATGGGAGGAGGTATTTGATCTGGTACTACCAGTTCTCCATCCCTAGTCTTATTTATGGCCAATTTTTCCAATAAATCAAGTTTAGTACCATGGCCATATGTTTGCAAATTTTCCTCCATTTCTTGTATTTTTGTTTCCCTTTCCTTGTCCTTCTTTTCATAGCTCTATACTAACTCTTCCAAATGTTTGATTCTATCTAAGGATTCTTAGAGCTCCTTCCTCACATTTTTTTCTTCTATGTACATCTCCTATGTTTCCATAAACTGCTCATTACCTCCCCCTTCAGAGTCCTCATAAGTAGAACTATCTAGGGTTTCCTTTTGTGTTTTCTTAGCAATAAGAACATCTTCTAATTTTGAATCAGAAGTAGTAGACACTTATCTCTTCCATTTCATAGGTATATTTACATTTCTAGGGATATCTCCCTTCCCTCCAGAGTTTTTCTTTACTAACATGACACGTTCCTCATGTTGTTCTTTTCTCTTTTCTTCTTCTTCAAGTTTCTCTACATTTCCCCTCATTACAACTTGTCTCTTTAACCTACCTGAATGTCTAGGTGTAAGTGTATCCTTCTTAACATCCTTCTTCTCCTTTTGAAAACACTTTTTCTTTTGAATGTATTTCTCCTTTCAAACATCCTTCTTCTTTTATGTTTCAGAAGGTGTGGATGATGTGGATGTACTGCCTCTTCTGCTCTTGGGTTTTTGTGATTTTGAAGAAGATGGAATTTCCTCAATTACAAGTGACCTAGACTCTAGCCCATTATGTTCCTCATGCTCACCTTGGCTATGGGTAGGTGAATCCGTAGGTGAGACATGAGGGATATCTCGTATAGGTTCATCTTGTGGCTCTACAATCTTAGGTACCACAGGGGTATCTAGTAAAGTATTAATATCTTCACATTTCTTAAAATCTTCCTAGTCTACTTGTGGGTACTAAATTCTCAAACTTCTTTTTATTAGTAAATAAATCAAACATTTGTGTGATAATACAGTGTCACTTTTTTTTCTTTGATACTCTCATGCCATTCTTTTCAACATGTTGTAAAGAAAATTTGGCTCATTTACCAACCTATTGTGTCGAAGGTGACTAAGCAATTTAAAATGTATTGTATACAAGAGATTTTTCCTACCATCACAAGTAAGATATCTAACAATATAGGAATCACAATTATTCCAAAACCATGGAAGAGAGGGCCTCTTTGTACCTTGTGAAGACGAGTCCAAATTCTCTCCTCGTCCACAAAATTCCTCTCTTGTAAATATATCATGTACTAAAAACTCTACTCTAGTGAACTAGGTAACCTAGAAACTTGTGCTATATCAACCTTAAATGCATCCATTGATAGTCCTTTCACCATTGCTTCATCATGCTCTAGTGTGGCTACAAAATTTCTTGTAATCTCATTATCAAATTCTATTAGATTCAAGAAATAATCAAGCTAGCCAACTCTGGTAAAAATAGGTAAGACCATTGCAACTTCCAATATTTGCTTATGAGCCAAAGGCTCTCTCCTAATAACATTGTCTCCCATTATGACTTCCTTTTCTCTACTCAATGTGTTTAATTTAGTCTTGAAAATTCATCTCAATTCACTCCACCACCTTCAAAACCCTTCTCCTTCCTATTGTTTCCTCATGTACTTTCACTACTATACCATAACTGCAACTCCCCTTCTCAGTACCAACTTAATTTGAGCTCATAATTAGGTTCTAGGTTAGACTATGGGTTATGCTTAGCTCAAGTTCTCAGGATTTGGAATTGGTAACTGGAAGTATCAGCAAAAATTAGGTATAATTTTAGGTGGGTTTTTGCATGTCGCATCTATCTATTGCGTTTGATTTGGGTGGCAGATTTCTAAAAAACTAGTTAAGTTGTACCCTCCCCCCAACTTAATGGTTGAAGTGACCTCACTTAAACTCATGATTGGAAAGTGGTATGATTAAAAAGTATGGAAATTAATGGTATGAACATTTTACATGCATAAATTAATATGAAAGACAATGAAAGTTTAAAGAAATATATATGGTAATTATGATAGCATACCTTGTGTACCGGCTAGAAGAGACTAACGGATCGTCGCACGTGTAAAATGAATATCATGTATTCAGATTTTGATTTGATGTGATCGAGAATTAATTCAAGTGAATGAACTATGAGGTGGAGGATGGAAGGTAATAAAGTGGATTAGATGGATGATAGTTGGTGATGTGATAGGTCGAACATTCAAAATGAGAATTGGCAACAAGAAATAAAAGATTCGTGTTGTGGGTACTTATTATGAAGAGATGGATATTGCATGTGATATTTTTGAGGTGAATGCATGTGAATTATTATTATTATGGCACCAAGTTATTTGAATTTCTTTTCTTCTGTTGGACGATGCTACGAGTACCTTCGGCAATAGGTACCATTCTGAACATTGATAGCTATTATGCTATAGGTCCCTACGACATCAGGACCCTTTATGAATATGTAACAATTAAATATAAAAAAGGTCCCTTTAGAGAAAATATGAACATCATTTTAACTGTGTTGTGTGTGCTTGTGAGATAAGGTAAGATATTAATCCTGAGTGATCTTAGGGATTGAGTTGTGTAGCTCATTCACTAGGTCACCTGAAGTGCTTGGTATTGAACCATAAATTTTTGGGGGTAGGCACTCTCTTGCACTTCTAGGGTTTTGCACCTAAAAGGAGAAAGGTATCCCACAAAAACTTAGGGGGTTCACTCAAGACTAATGCAAGTATGATTGAAATATTCCTAAATGGAATATCCTAAATGCAAAGAACTAATAAAATAGATGATTTATTAATATAAAACTAAGGAAATGCAAGATGTTTGAAAACACACTATGATATGTAAAATGAACTAAAAATGCAAGTAAACTATAACAGAAATGAATGAGACTGGAGAGGTGCACCTAGAAATTGGAATGTGATGTAGAGAGGCTCTAGAATCCTACAGAAATTATTGTTGAAGCCAATTGGGACACTTACGCCAAGTTGGGAGACTTAGTCCTGTTTTAGGGAGGTTCTATCAGAACAAGTTTTAGCCAAAAGGGTATCCAGAACTGCAGAAAACACTTTTTAGGCCTGGTAGTGGGACTAATTCACCACTGATGGAGACTTATCCACATTCAGCTTTCAGGAATTTCAAAGATGCAATATGTAGCTCTCAATATGCACTTTTGTTCCTAACAAGTTTTCGAATCCGAATCTGCAAAATCTAGTCTGTAGGAAATCTCCAAGCTTCTTTTAAGGTTTTGTTGACTTTGAAAGACCTTGATGAAATTTTGACACTTTTTAACACCTTTCTCTTTGAAAAATATGCATACAAGACCTACAAAACACATGCAAAGAGGGGGAAAAGTGTTCAGGGTTAGTGAATATGGGTTTCCCTTGGTAAAACTCCGATTTAGTAATCAAACCCTTGAAAATGAAATGAAATGAAAAGAGGATTCTGAATGAACAACATGTGCATTGCTACAACTCACCAAACCCTTGAAGTAGAAATCTAAAGATATGCAAGTAGATGCTACAATGGATGTAGACTTGATAATGCCAAAGTGCTTGATATTTCTTGAATGATTCAATGCATGAATTAATGAGTGAATGAATAGGGCTGAAAATGAGAGGAAAAACCTTTATTTATACATGATTATACAAAATTTCCTGAAAAATACCACTTCAAGGCCGACCTTAAGGTCTAGAAAATAATATCCTACCATAATTTTGAAATAATTCTGATTTTTGTGTCAAGTGGGACAAAATCTCCCCTAGTGGCGACTTGGTCCCACCAGGGAAATTTTAATGGGTTTTAGGAATTAAAGTGTGTTAAATGATGTTTAACAAGATTATTCTCTGAAACACACTTAAATAGGGCATGTAAGTGTATTAAGGGGCCATTTAAACATAAGAAAGGGTCAAATTATTGATGACAAGCCTAGAAAAGCATGAAATTTTGTTACAACACTTTGAAATAAGGCTTGGTAAGTAATAAAAAGAGGTTATTTGAGTGAATTATAATAAAAAGGTCCTAGAAAAGTGTGAAAGTGGGTTACAACACTTTTACAAGTTATCATAAAGTTCTTATTGATTCACAAGGGTCCAAGACCTAATGTGAATGTGTTGACCACATTACAACATTAAATCTAGGAAAACCTAGGCCAACATCCATAAGAAAAAACCAAATGAGCATAAAAATGTCCAAGGATGCATTTTTTTGTGCTACAGGTATGTCATTTGTTGTTGAGGCATCACTTTGTGTTTTTAAACCTATATCAAGATCACTATGAGAACCATACTGCTAAAACAAGGAGAAAATAAAATCCTTTCTATACTGGTTTCTTATACAACTTCAATCTATGGCCATTAACCAGAAGAGAGAATTTGACTACATCTATCGTGTGCAACTTGACTGAACCATTAGGATAGACTTGAGTGATTTCATAAGGACCCAACCACCTAGATTGGAGTTTCCCCTTGAAATTTGTGTACCTTGAATCATATAATAATGCATAGTCCCCTACATTAGACTCCTTTGTTTTGATATACTGGCCATGCCACTTCATCCTTTGTTGTTGTACTACCTCAGTGTGATGGATTTCCTCCATCCTAATTTCATCCAATCCATTTAAATTATGTAGCATCTCCTTTTGAGCTTTTTTTAGGTCCATTTCTAGATCCACTACTGTCCTTAGTGTCTTATATTCACACTCAATGGGAAGGACTTTTTTTTTACCATACACTAGCTCATCAGGTGTAAAACCAATTGTTGTTTTCTAGGTTGTTCTATATGCCCATACTGCTTTTGGTAACCTTGAAACCCAATATTTCTTATGTAGTTGCACTATCTTGGTTAGAATACTTTCAATTTCTCTATTAGTGACATCTACCTAACCATTATCCTGAGGGGGTTAAGGTGTTGATTTCTTGTGCTTAATTTGGTATTCTTCAACTAGTTTGGTCATGAGGTCTGAAGTAAACTATGGAACCTGATCAGTGACTATTTCTCTAGGTACTCCATACCTAGTAGATATATCCTCATACAAGAATTTAGCCATATTTCCATCTCTGGAAAACCATAATTCCTTTACTTCTACCCACTTGGTCAAGTAATCAGTGCAAACAAGAATGTATTCCTTATTGTTGGAAGTAGGTGAGATTGGTCCAATAGCATCTAAACCCGATTTTTCAAAAGGATCTAGTGTTAACTAAGGCTACAATGGCATTTCATCACTCCTTGTTGGTTTACCCTTCCTTTGGCACCTACCACAACTCCTTATGTATTCAATAGAATCCTTGTGCAAAGTTGGCCAATAATAACAAGTTGTGAGGATATTAAATACTATTCTTTTTGTTGCAAAATGACCTCCACATGGCTCATCATGGAAATCCTTCATGATATCAAATATTTCATCTTCCCTTATGCACCTTCTCATGATGTTGCCAGGGCCAGTGTAAAAAAAATAACTTGATACCCAAGAGTATGGAAAACACTTGCATACCAACTGTCTCTTTTCCCTTGGAGAAAGTGTGGTGGAATCTACCCTATTACTAAATAATTATCAATATCAGCATACCAAGGTATATGTACATTTAGAGAAAATAAGTGTTAATTTGGGAATGAATCATCCACTACTCCTTCAGTTGATTGTGTTGGAAATTGATAGAAAACTTTCCAATACATTAGCTTTACTAGGTTTGTCCACTATTGTAATATCAAACTCTTGTAGAAGTAGCATCCATCTGACTAATCTTCCTCCTACTATAGGTTTTTTCATAAGATATTTGATAATAGTGTGGTCTTTATGGACAAAAACTAAATAACTAGCGATACAATGCTTGAATTTATTGATGGCATACACTACTGCCAACATATCATTCTCTGTAACAGTATAATTCAGCTCTACTCCTTGAAGATTCTTACTGATGTAGTAAATTGCATGCTCTTTTTTACCTTCTTTCTAACCCAAAATGCTCCAATAGAAAAATATGAAGCATTTGTATGTATATGAAAAGGTAAGGTCCAATTTGGCCCCCTCAAAATATGTGCTTGAGTCAAGGCTTTCTTTAGCTCTTCAATGGAGTGTTGGCACTCTAATGTCCACTCAAAATCAATGTATTTGCTTAGGAAAACAAACAATGGTGCAACAATATTACTAAAGTCTTTAATAAATATTTTGTAGTAGCTTGCATGGCCAAGGAAACTTCTGATATATCTTTGCTTTTGTGGAACAGGTAATTTAGATATATTTTCTATTTTATGTGGATCAGCCTAAATCCTTGCATTTGGATATGAAATTCCCTAAAACAATTCCCTGAGTCATCATCATAAAGCACTTTTCATTGTTGAGTGAAAATTTGTGTTATTTGCATCTTTTTAATACCTTTTCTAGATTGCTAAAGGATTCCTCATAAGTTTCCCCATATGTGGTGAAATCATCCATATATATCTCCATACAATCATGAGCATATTCAGAAAAGATGCTTAGCATTACCCTTTGAAAGGTAGTTAGAGTCTTGCATAATCCAAAAGGAAAAATGGAGTAGGCATAAGTACCCCAAGGATAGGTGAATGTCCTGATCTTCTATAGCAATTTTTATTTGATTGTAACCACTGAAACTATCTAGGAATGAAAAGTACTTCTTCCTAGCTAAAGAGTCAAGCACTTGATCAGTGATCCTTCCTAGTGGTTGTATTTAGTTACTTGTATTCTACACAAACTCTCCATTTTCTACCTTTTTTGGGAACAATGACCAAAGGTGAGACCCATTCACTATCAGATATAGGATAGATAAATCCTACATCAAGGAGTTTTTGAAGTTCAACTTTCACTATTTCTCTCAAGGTAGGGTTTATTTATCTTTGAGGCTGCCTAATGGTTCTATAACCATAATTAATATAGATTTTATGCATACATAAGTAAAGATCTATTCATTTCATATCATGTTAATCCCATGTATATGTTGATGTGTGTTTTTATAGCATTTTGTGCAAGGAATTCTATTGCTCTTCAATCAAGGCATTGCTTATGTTCAACATTTTTCTTGGCATGAATTCCAATTCCATGGACGAATCTTGCATAGATGAGAGTTCAAGGCTTGTAATGATTGGTACACACTGTTGTGGAAGTAAGGAATGGAAGATCTAAGATATCTCTTTTGAGGAATTTTTGGGTATAATACTTTGTAATGGGTCTTGTAGGAATGCGAGACAGTCCTGTTACTATGGGCTCCTACCACAATCATTTTGTATTATATGAGCAATTAGCTCATCGTCATCTTGATCATCCAATAGAGGGTTGTGTTCTATTGTCATTAGAGTCTATAGGGAATAACTATCTTCCTCATCCAAATTAGGCCAAATAGTTTTCTTAAGAATAGCATAAGGTTGGGTTGGAGGATAGAGGACCAATTTCTTAGTCACTATCCCATTAGATATTATCATATTTCCAAACCTACAACCTATGAATGCATCACCATAGCTAACCAGGGTCTGCCTAGGATGAGTGGGTAGCCTGCAAGATTAACCTTTAGCTATAAAACTATGAAATCAATAGGATATTCCCAAGAATCCAATGCAATAACTAAATCTTCAATGATTCCTTCAGGCTTGACTATTGACCTATCAACCAATTGTAAAGAAATTTGTGTAGGTCTAAGGTTGGCTAACTAAAGTAATTGCATTATTTCTTTAGTCATAACATTGATTTTTGCACCTAAGTTTATCAAAGTATTCTTGATAAGCGTTCCATTAATCTTGATGTCCACTACAAGACTACCAAGGTCGGTATATTTAGGGACAATTATGCTTGCTAACATGATATTTGCAAGGTTTCCCAAGACATGGACTATTTAAGGATCCTTCCTTTTATTTCCTTGTTTCTTAAGACATAGGTCCCTCATAGTTTTAGTATAAATATGGATGTATTTGATAGCTTGGATGAGTGGAATCTTGATTCGCACATCCTTTAATTGACCTAGGAGGTTTGTCTCAACCTATGTGTGATGATTTTGAATAGCTAATCGTTTAAGAAAAGGAGGTTTTGGACTTGTGGTAGTTTGGTGTGCCTGATTTGACTCAGGTTCAAAAGGTGTTTTGTCTAAAGCTTCAACTGTAGGTTCCTCATCCTCCATCTCAATAATTTGAGGGGATGAAGGTCCAACAAGTTATTTTCCTGATCTGAGGTGGAAATCACTCACCTCTACCCCATATTTGGGGTATTGCATAGCTTCATTAGTATAAGCTTGTTGGACATGCTTGTTTTTAGGGTTAGGTGTAGGTTGGGAAATTATTTTTGGTGGCTTAGGTGGCTAGGATGTAAGATTTGATGGAGGCATAATGGCTTGTTGTTGGGGTTGATGAGGAAGAATAGGTTGTTGATTGTTCATTTTTTGTTGTTGCCACTACTAACTTTTTTCCATTGAGGCTACCACTGGTTCTGCTGAGTTGGCCATTAGGGATTGTAATTGGAACCTTGAAAATTTTGTTGTGGCAAAGGATTTGGTTGTTGTTGGTTCCAATTTTGTTAGAATTGTGGCCATTATTGTGGGTTTTTCCATTGATTTTGGTTTTTTGGCCTGGGCTGAGTGTTCCAAGTAGAAAAGTTCTAATTTCCAATGCGAAATAATGAAATGAAGCTAAGAGGGTCTTGTGGCATACCTTGTCTTTATCACCATGGCCTTCTTTGAGCTATATAAAATATTTATCCATCCTCTCCTTCAAGTGGCTGAAAATTAGGTTTCTCAACTTTATCTTGTTGGATACGAGCCACCCTCTTGCATTTATAGTTTGCTTTCCTTTGCCTACAACTAAGGCAGCATTCAGTGAGCATTTCTTTAGCTTCCTCTTGCTTCTTCTTGATTTAAAGAGTGTCCAACTGAGTTGCTAAGTGGCCAATAATTTCCTCCTTCATGTTGAACAATAGATTGCTTAATTTTATCTTTGAAACCCCTATAGATGATTTTCCAATAGTGGTTGTCCTATCTCCTCTTGATCTTTTGGTGGAGTAATTCTTGTAGACCTTGCATATGTCTTCAAATGGTACTTGAGAGATATCCCCTTCTCTTATGAGGTTGAGGGCATCCATACAGTCCTCGTTGACTCCCCTCAAAAATACTAACTTGAGGGATTCTTCAAACAACTTGTTTTGGGGGTTTTTCTTCAAGGAAAACTAAAATCTCTCCACATAATCTTCTAATGGCTCATCGTCCTTTTGTGAAATTTTAAAAATTTCATCTCTCCTCCTATCAAGTCCCCTACAATAGTCTTGGTACTTCTCCAAGAACAATGTCTTCATGGTATCCCAATCAGGAACAACATCCTTACCTAATCCCATAAACCATCTTAGGGTTGCATCTTTTAGAGTGGTAGGGAAGAGTTTGAGCCTATGAGCATTAGAAGTATAGTTATAATTTTTGCATAGGAAATAAAATTCAAACATAAATGTATCTAGGTCCTCAGTCATTAACCCATAAAAGACCAATAAGGCTGAAGGAGGGGTATTCTTCAGCACAGTAGCCCTTTCCTGGTTAGTGATTGGGAACTCAAAGGTGGAATATTCAAGTTCATCCACTACATCCCCCATGGTTCGGTATGTCCCCTTTGTCTGTGTGCTAGATATTGGTGATAGGGAAACTTCTTCTTTTGTGTTACCCTTGCTCTAAGTATCAGATTCACCAATTTTTTCTATGGCTTCTTTCCATGTAGAGGGAAGGAATATACCCAAAGGATATCTCTACCTCTGCATACATGAAATATGGCTTTATATCGTAGTGGTCCTAAACAATGTTAGTGTATCTTTTGGTGTGGTGAAAAAGATTAAGCCTAACAATCCTAATACTGAGAAAAAATGTAAACTATGAAAGCTTAGAAAACAAGTCTTTGAGGATAGCACCATCACCAACAACAACGCAAAAAATATAGATTCTAAACTAATGTATTGTAAACTTGGAAGAACCTACACAATTCAGAAGTATATCTAATTGAATAGTCTAGTCAACATTTCAAAGACTACATTAAAATGTCAACCCAGGGTTTGTAAACTTGTGATGGTGTTGCACTATATGTGCCTTCAGAGACATATGACTACCTAAGTAATCCTATTCAAGATATTCTACTTGCTGGAAATTACTAAATTACATAACAGTGAAAGAAACAAGCCAGAACTAATGGTTATAGGTCCCTACAGCTTAACCTATAACTAAACTATTGCTAATAAAAGATGTTGTACTCAACTCAAAATTGATCAAAACTAACAACTAAACTTATTCTAACCTCTAGAGTACTACTGGATAACCAAATACATGCATGCTCATGAACATTCATTTTCATAATCAAAGTATGAGATTCTATTTTAACTTGCATGTAATTCATGAAGTAATGACAAATAGAAAACAACTACTAAATAGAAATAGATAGCTATAAATGAAGTGAAGAACAGTTACCTTGAGTGGCCTACTCAAGTGGTTGTTCTCACTTAACTAAAACCAAATCTAACTATCAAATTCTACACATCCATGTGTAACTAAACTTCATTCATTGCATATCACAAAAGATTATACAAAATCTTCTTCATAGATTGTATTCAATGAAAATCATTATGAATATCCATTATGGTTGTTGATAACTTAAAACTAAAAAACAACTAATGAAAAAATATTGAAATCAACTAACTTATCTAAGGACTCATCCATCAGCTATATACAAGCACGTGGAAGAGTTTATTTCAAGTAACAACTAATTGCAATCATTAACTTCCACTCTTAGATATCAGAGCATATAGTTAAGGTTGAATTTTTCAAACCATAACTCAAAAGAAAGAAGAGTCCTAATAGAACTAAAACTCTGTAAAAAAAAATTGCTTATAAAACAAACAAACATTTATTAGAATCCTTTCAAAAAAAGAGTTCTTCTTCTCCAGAACTTATTAACTTGTTATAATGATGCACATTCAATTTCCATCAATTGTCTTCAAATAGTAGTTATTACATTTAGCTTAATCTAGAACCTCCCCTGTTTTGTTGTCCTAGTCTTCCTTTTGTTGCAGGTTACACCTTCTAGTTGCTACATGCTACAGTTCCTCCTTGGCTACAAAAGGGTTAATTCACAAAACATACGCACAAGACTAACTACCACAATTAAAACATAGAATTACATCCACATTTCATGCATACCTACATATAAACCATACAATACTATTATGTCATAACCGGGCATGTGCAAGATCATGGGGACCCAAAAAGTGGCAATGAGGAAAAAAATGAATTTTTAACTCACTGAAATCATGAAAAAAGAAATGTTGAATTTTTGTATGGGCTGGGTACAATATCTATTTTGGTTTGGTAATACCAACTATAATAGATATCTGCTTTGAAACAAATATCCATTTTGAAAATCCCAAAAAGCACACTTCAGTAAAATGGGCATAACTTTTGTGTTTCTATCAAAAATTTGACTTTTTACAGGTGTTGGAAAGGTGATTGAGAGCTCTACACAATGGACTAGGTGGTGTTTCTATATTATACACAAAAAATAATTATAATAATTTGAACTTTATATTTCATTTTTGAAACATCAAATGCTCACTACTTTCACATGCAAAGTCTTTTTTTCATGATTTTTTTGTAACACTCATCTCAAAATACTTGAGACATTATAAAAAGTAATGAATAATGAAATATTTATATTTTTATAGTAATTAGATGAAAAAATATTCATAAATCATCATATCTCTATGTCCCTTTCTCTACCTCTCTATATATCACTATGTCTTCCCTTAAGCTCTAGACCTATCCCTCCCTCCTTTCTTCTCTCTGTGTTCCTCTTTATACTTATCTTTCTCACTCATTTTCTCTCTCTCCCTCTCCATCACCCTCTCACTCTCCACCTCCCCTCTCCATCTCCCTCTCACTCTCGATCTCCCCTCTCCCTCTCTCTCTCCCTCCCTTTGAAGTCTCTCTTCCTCTTAAGTCTCTCCCCCTCTTAGGTCTCTCTCAGGTCTCTCCCTCTTAGATCTCTCTCTCTCAAGTCTCTCCCACTCCCTCTCTCTCTTTTTTCTCTCCCACTCCCTCTCTCTCTCAATGTCTCACTCACACTCACACTCTCTCCCTCTTAGGTCTCTCTCTCTCCCACTCTCTCTCCCTCTCTCCCTCCCTCTCTCCTCTCAAGTCTCTCTCCCTCTCCCTCCCTCTATCTCCCTCTCTCCCTCTCAAGTCTCTATGTCTCCATCCCTTTATCTCTCTCTCTCTCCCTCTCTCCCTCTCAAGTATCTCTCTCTCTCTCTATCTCTCTCTCCATCTCCCTCTTGGGTCTCTTTCTCTCTTTAGTCCCTACCACTCCCTCTCCATCTCCCTCTCACCATATCCTTCTCTCCCTCTCCCTCTCCCTCCCTCTCTCCCTCTCGCTCCCCCTCCCTCCCTCTATCTCTCTCTCTCCCTCTCAAGTCTCTCTCTCTTTGTCTCTGGTCCCTCCCACTCCCTCTCCCTCAACATCTCCCTCTCACTCTCCATCTCCCTCTCTCCCTCTCTCTCTCCCCCTCCCTTTAAATTCTCTCTCATTCTTAAGTCTCTCTCTCTCTCTTAGTTCTTGTAGAGAAGGGGGATTCGCTACTCATGAGTTCTCTTCATTCAAAGAGCCTCATAGGGCGAACTACCCTAAACTACCTCAAGGAACAGTGGTGAGATTTTTAGAATCTGAAAGAGAAAGTCACAAAGGTTTTTTGGAAAAACTATCACGCTCTCTGCCAAAGGACGACAATGTAGAATACGGATGGCAACGTTGCACACTAGTGTCCTAGAGGTGTGATGGCATCTCGTACTGACCAAAGAATGAGTTTATCATAGGAAAACAATATAATGACTACTTCTACTATAATTGTTAAGAACTTACAGAATGTAATAAAGTAACATAATGTAATAGAATGGAAATAAAATAAAATAGATGATAAAGATAATAAGAAAGGAATAAGATACTCACAATAATCCAAGTAATGAAGCCTCTAGCTAGTAGATATCTCCAATATATGCGTCTGTAAGATCTGGAGAAAGTGTTGGGGCTATATATGGGTTTGCCTCAGTCAAACCCTCATTTTGGTGTTCCCACCTCCACAGAAAACCAGATAGAAAGAGAGAAAAGAACATAAATGGAAAAAGCATGTGGTGAAAGCAAAACCCGCTTCAAGAGTAGAACCCACACCACCAAGTAGGAGTGATAAAAGCAATCCCCACTCGAGGAGGAGAACCCATATCACAATATGTAGAAATGCAGTAGATAGGTGATATGTAATCCCAAGATGCTTACAAGCATAAGGAAAGGGAGATAGAGTTGCAAGAGCCAAAAGGGTGTTGCAAAGGGTTTTGTGAGAGCTTGAAAGTGTTGTTGTAACCAGTTGTATGGAGTTGTACAAGCAAGAGCTGGAGTGTAGAAGGCTTGAGAGAAAATTCAAGAAGCTAGAGTGAAGCTAAAAGTAGAAGAGTGGAGATAGAGATGGAGGAAGAGGCCAAATGAATTGAAAAAACTACTTTTAAGGAGGTAAAAGAAGCTTCCCAAGCTGTTTTAGGGCATCTTGAGCCATTACCACTGACCAAAGGAAGTGACAAGTGGAAGACATGCTTGGAGACAATTGTTTGAGTGTTGAAATGTCGTAGGACACTAGTGTAGTGCATAGATTTTTGTGCGGTGTGCTAATGTCTAGACACATCATGCTACAAAACAACATGAACGGGGAAATCACAAGTTTCGATGCAAAGCTGAAGCATGAAGGGTGGCTACTGAAAAGGGTGTAGGAGCATCCTGAGAAGGGAAAAAAGTTGATGCATGGGTTAAGATGAGCCTACTCAAGATGCTAAGGGAGTGGTCACTAAAGCGGATGCAAGAATGTATGTCAAATTGTGAGGGATCACTATACATTTTTCCCCCACTTTAGCGAGCATATGAATCTATGCTAATATGCACCCTAAAGGAAATCTACTAAACATAAATAAAATCATATTCCAAAAGGATACTGTAGAGGAAGTAGGAAACTCTTCAAACCATGAAAGCATGCCCCTAGGTTGAGGACTTGTAAAAAAAATACATTAGACAAGAAAAAGCCTGCACCAGATAGCAATGGTAGAACATAAAAATCTAAAGAATTTGAGTCAGCAAAGTAAAGAGACCTTGATATAGAAGGTTGTCTCAGTACTATGTGTCATCCTCAAATTAAAAAAATAACACAGAAGAATTCTTAAAATGAAGAGAGCAAGGGCATATACTTAGGATGAGGAAGATGTAGATCCTCGATCCGGTATATATAAAAGAGAAGAAGAGAGAATTTAATAATGTAAGTACCTTACAAGCCCGCAGACCTGCAAGGAAGGTGTCCCTCAAGATCTCTCACATGAAGGAAACCTTGAAAATCACCTTACAGACTCGCAGATCTGCAATGAAGCGTCCCCCAAGATCTCTCACATGGAGGAATCCAAGAGAGCGCCCTATAGATCCGCAGACCTACAGGGAAGGTGTCCTCCAAGATCTCTCACATGAAGGATACTTGGAAAAGTTCCTTACAGACCTACTGACCTACAAGGAAGATGTCCTCCAAGATCTCTCACATGAAGGAAATCCAACGAAAGTTCCCTATAGACCTGCAAACCTGTAGGGGAGCGACCCCCAAGATCTCTTGCATGAAGGAAGCTCAGAAGAAGTGCCCTACAGGCCCATAGACCTATAGGGAGGTATCACTCAAGATATCTCACATGGAGGAAACCCAAGGAAGGGGACTCTGCAGAGTTGAAAAGTGGCTTCACAGGTGCACCTGTAAAGGGGAAGCGGCCACGCAGGCAAGTAAGTGGACAGTCACGCAGACCGTCAAAAAATTGGAAGGCTTTCAAAGGGGTCCCTCAGGAAACCTTCAAAAGAAAAAGGGGTCCACTCAAGGGATGCGTTGTTTGAAAAGCAAGGTCTAGTTAGGATTCCCTCAAGCTATATGCCAAGAATTCATTTGAGATAAATACTTTCAAAGGAGGTCCCTCGGGAACCCTTCAAAAGAGAAAAAGGGGTCCACTCAAGGGATGCTTTAGTTGAAAGATAGAGAGAAGAGAGAGGGTCCTAAAGAAGCATGCACATCTTCAGAACAAGTTATCACTACCCCCAGCCTACAGGGGAGGACAACCATGCAAGATACTTAGAACATATAGGATAGAGGTAAACCTCGATATCACTTGTCATGCGAAGAAGAGGCAGGTGCATCAATCAAATGGGAGTTTGATGGCACCAGAATCACAAAGTTGTTTTTTATCCTTCAAGGCCTTACATTCACTATTGGAATGGCCAGGCACTTGATGGTACACACAGAAAGAATGTTTTCTTTATCATTTTTGTGAGATTTCTTAGGATGAGGAAGAGTAATTAAGCGAGACTTAAGAAGTTGCAACAAAATACACTCTTACTTAGATAAAGAATGAGGAGTAGGAAGCAACCCTTTATCTTGTGGAGAAAATTTTGACTGCTCGCAAGAAGAAGATACGAAAATAGAAGACAAAGGAGGAAGATCTCCATAGAGAGCATTATTCCCGCAATGGGGATTACGCTCTTCTATGGGATTTCCATCATCCTTCTTAATAGGGTTTCCAACACTATCCTCTTTAGCAAAAGCATAATCATCTTCCTCAGAAGGAGGATCAACACTAAGAACATCACAATTTGTATTCACACAATCCCACGATACAGAAGAATAATCATCTTTGATAGTGGGTGTGGATGATGTTATTGGAAGGTCTGAGTGGATCGAGTCGACTTTTTATTCCCTAGCGAAGGAATCTGTAAATTCTAAGGAACCCTAATCATCACCAAGACATGCATTCTTTTGAGAAGATGTAGAAGGAGCATACTTAATATTTATTGCTTCAGAAAGATTTTCTTTAGGGACATCTATCTCAAGAGTATCCTTTGTCGTGGGTATTGCTGGAGTAAACATTGACACATTGGAAGAAACTGAAGCAATAAGAGTAGGCACAACCGAAACTTGACCAGCAGCTACCATCTCACATAAGTGCATAGTCTTAGGGTCAACCTTGACTGTGACTACTCATTTTATGCAAGGTACACAGGACTGCACCCATAGCATGAATCCACAGTCTACCAAGAAGAAGGTTATAAGGTAACTTTTTTGGCATAACATATACAAGGATAGGTATGGTAACAGGTCCCAACCTCAAAGGAAAGACTATCATGCCTAGGGCTTGTCGACCAACATTATCAAACCCACGAATAACAATAGAAGAAGCATTAAGAGAGGATGGATCAATATTAATCTTATACAATATATCAACACTACATACATTGAGTGTCAAACCGACGTCAAAAAGAGTACATCTAATGCCAATTTTATTAATGTTAACTATAATCATTAGAGGATTTGCTTGCTTATGTACTTCTAGAGGTGGGAGTTCCTGCAGATAGAACATAATATTCGATGAATCCATACAAATATGAGCTATCAACGCATCAACATTTTTCAGCCTAGCGAAAGAAGGAAAGAGGATCTTTTACAAGGCTTCATGAAGCATACCTTGATAAACTGGGGCAGACTAAAGCAAGTCCCATAGTGAGATCTTAGTCGAAGTAACTTGGAGTTGCTCGACAAGATCACAATCACTGGGTGTTATACTCGAGGGTTTAGGTGTTGAAGGAAGACTCAGTTTTTTATTCATTCTATTCTCATAAGTATGGGCTACCACTCTATAAGAGGGAGCCTTAGAAATATTAGGAGAATCATCATCAAATAAAACACCATTAATAGAAAAAAAAACATTTTAGGAGGACTAGCTAGAATCATGTAAATGACTGGTCTCTTAGGCCTTTGAGGGGCAGCATAGACATAGATTACATTTACAGAATCATCACAACTAGTAGAATAATTATTCCAAGAAGTATTATCAACATCGATCCAAGGAGGATCAGATGTGGAAGGAGGTTCATCATTCACCAATGCATCGTCTCTAGAAAAGAGTGCATCAAAACAAAGATGAGACTCATCATTCCCCACACAACGTCTCCAAAAGAGAGTGCATTGGAAGGTATAAGAGATTCATCATTCATGAATGCATAATCTCCAAAAGAGAGCGCATTGGAATGAATAGAAGGTTCATTATTCACAAATGCATCATCTCTAGAAGAGAGTGCATTGGCATGAAGAGAAGGTAGGGTAACATTAAGAAAGGTATCAATGTTTTCATCTTCTTGCGACAAAATATCCTCTGAAGCAAGAGGAATTTCATGAGAAGGATCAAAGATATCAAGTGACATAGGCAGAGCCAAGTCACCATCACATGCATGAAATGGAATATCCTTAACATTTTGAATAAAATTAGATACTAAACTAATAAATTCTAGTAATTCACATTTTCAGAGGTCTTCAAAGCAGAATTTGAGGTCACAACTTGTGTCAGTCCCTAGAATTTAACAGTCTTAAGGAACTAGTATTTTAGGGGCTGATTTAGTTCTCTAGGAGACCTTTCCAACGGTGCAAACAGTTCTAAATTCTAAGCACTGAGTCAAAAGTTATGACCCCACCAAGTAGGGGTAAATAAATTCCTAGTTTTTTCAAAAATTACCTGTTGATGGTGTTTTATGCACAGCAACAACTCAGATAGAATGCAATATTCTATCTCTCTTGAAAGGTTATTTCCAACAATAAATTACTGAAAATCACCCCAAGGTCTCTCGGGTGTCAGGTCATGACAATGCATAAACAACTCAGATAATATGTGAAAATGTTGGTAATCACAATCGGACCTTACTACAAGCAAACTGTACCTTCCCAATTAATCAAATTTTACAATACGATGATCTTCAAATCCTAAATCTAATCATATGATAAAGAAATGGCAAAAGATAAGGGTGCAAGGGTATGATAAGATCTAAACTATCCCTAGAATGAATAATGCAAATAACAGATATCTGGAATGGACCAATCTCAATTAACCAATTCTTGATCAACCCACAATGCAATATCACAAGAACGGTGAAATCTTCTAAGGTATATAGATTTTCAAATCATAGACATTCATCCACAATCGAACTTAAGCACATATAAATATATGGTCCAGGTTGACTTCACCAGCCTACTACAGTCAGATAGTTACCAGGAGTATAGACCAGAGATTGCTACAAACATTCCAAATATGAAATCATAAACATCATTCACCAAACTAAAACTAATTTAATTCTGAACATTGAACCCTAGATCTTCAAGCAATTTAAAAGATAGAACAACAAGAACCATGCGAGATAACCCAACACAAGAGATTTCACCAGGAAAATCACATTGTCTTCAATTGTATTAGATCATCAAACTGTTGCAACAATTCCACTATTCTGTTTACAATACTTGCTTCAAGAAATTAACTAATACTTCTACTACAAAATGCTCTAGCTCTTTGTTCTAACTTGTCCCTGTTATTTTCTAGCTAACCCTTCACAACGAGGCAAGAATTCCCTTTATAGCAAATTCTCAAGACATGTCGGCCTAGCCAAACATTTACAAAATAAAAACAACTGCCAAAACAAGTCGGCCTTAGGAATTCGAAATAAGGCACACATTAAATGTCGATACATCATCAAGGTTGGCCTAGACACAATCCACAATGCAACCTGGATCAACACATGCCCCATGATAATAGGGAAGCACAAATCTCAAGATGGGCATTAACTACCACCTCCCTTGTCCTTACTCTGGGCCAATGATCTTTGAACCCTCAAAAACATCCCATCCAGCTCGATGACAGGTGGCAAGGGCAAGATCTTAAGTCTGCATTTAATGGAACCAATCTCCCCTTTTGACTGCTCAACAGTCTTATTCCAATCACCCTTGTGAGATTGATACTTATCCATTACTGCCAGATAGGTTGCCGCATCATCCAACTGGTGCCCTGTTATGACATTCCTAGAATCTGGAGCATAAACCTCATGCCACCATTCCTTAAGCTGTTCCAAACTTAGGTACTTAGGGGCAATCTTTCTCCTGCCAGTCATAACCTCAAAAAATGCAATGCAGCCGTCATAGACACCAGTTAAATCACCATCTATTTGTTTCTTTCGCTTCTGTATCTTCCTCATGGCCTTCTGCTAAACCTGCAGATCCTTAAACCATTCCCAAGGTTCATTTAATCTGGAGGAAGGAAGGATCCCGCCTGTAACCAACTGATCTTTACCATATTCTAGGATGACCTTGGATTTCTGTAGTAGAAGGTCAATGTCTTCCTTATCCTGGGATAGCACATGCTCCAATAATTCCTTGGCTCTGACTGCATCTTTCCCAACTGAAAGGATATCCTTGATTGCACGATCTCCTTTTACCTGCACATCGCTCAACCAGTCTGTTACAGTTTGAGCAGAAGCCTTTATCTTTTCAATCTCGGAGATGGTTTCCTTGGGTAAGATACCAGGAGTGGCAGAGGAAGATGGGTGGAGAGATTGTAGAGGTTTCATTACATCCTCAAAGCATTTCTTAAGTCTCTCATTTTCTTTTCTCAGCTCATGCTTGGTCTGAGTCTCCTTTCTCAACCTACCAATGATCACAGCGCTAGACCCTTCATACTCCTCTATATCCTACTCCATAGATGTTGGTCCAAGGTTAATAGTCTGCACATTGTAATCTTCACCAGTGACATCTTCTCTTGTCTTGTCTGCAGGCGGGGTGGCAATGTGGATTACTCTATTGTTCACCTTGTCCCTCTCTATTCTTGAAACCACCTTAGCTGCCTTCTTTTTCTTTCCCTTACCGATCTTGGACAACATTTCATCCCAATCCAAGGGAGTGTCCTCAACAATGACCTGCTTCTTCCTTGTGATTTCTTTTTCAAGCCAATTCGGGACAGCAGGCTCTACCCGGATTTCCTCTGTTTTTGCTTCTTCGTGTTGTTCTGTTGTTTTCGCTTCTTCCTTTTTAGGGGACTGCTCACCATGATCACCTTCCTCAATCTCTTCTTCTTGCACCGGTGATGGGGCTCTAATAGGGATACTTTCTTTTTCAGGTGATCCATCACCCTTGCTACTTGCCGGAGAATCTGCATATTGGACTAGTGGAGAAGTATTCTTTTCTTCTTCCTCAACCTCAAGCTCAGCCACCGCCCCAAAGAGTGCTCCTTCCTTGAATGGCTCTGCCTCTCCACTGGTCTCATGTTCCTAAAGAGTCTCTTGCTCAGGCATGCTTGGTCGAGGAGAAGCAGCCTCAGATGGCTCCACAGCTAGTAACTTTGGAGAAGAGTCCATCTTTTGCAAAACTTCCTTAGGAGAAGGAGTCCTGGATCTCCTCATATAAACTTTGGTCTTCTCTCCTGAACTCTCCACATCAACAATTGGAGGCTCATCTTTTGAGGTATCCTGACCCTTCTTCTTTGAACCCCTAGCTGTCCTCGTCCTCTTTGGTGGTGGCGGAACATCCTCTTCTTCTGCTTTTTCCAACTCTTCCTCATCAGAGGACCTGCCTATCTTCAAAGCCCGACTTCTTTTCTTTCCTTTTGGCTTTCTTCTTGGTTCTGGCTCACTTTCTTTAGGGCCTCTGATCTTTATTTTGAAAGGTGAGCTCTTCTTAGTTTTCCCTTTGGGGTCATCTTCCCTGGATTCTTCTGAAGTAGACATTGGGTTAAGGTTTCCCATCAAATTAAAGGTACAAGGTACCTTCTCACTCTCCAGCTCCCAAACCTTATGCTTCTACCAAGAAGTGGTAAATTTCATAACGGGGGCCATTAGGTCCTCCAATTATGTGACCTCATCCTCGTCCCAGTTTATTTCCCTGATTGACCTATCCTTAACAGCTTCATAGGCATGATCTTGTACCAGGTTTCCATCATCCTCCAGTTGGTCGGGGATCAACTTCACATTATATTGCCTGATTACATCAACAAAAAGCCTAGAGTATCGTTTCTTTCTTGCTTCAAAATCATCTTTGATGTTGGCCCAATAGTCCTCTAGGTCATCTTTATGCCGGTACTCCTTGGTGGCCTTCTTCTGTGCTCCCCCAGTGATATCGAAGTTTGTTCTTTTGGAATGGAAGGAGAAACCATGAGCCTCCAACTCATCACCTGCTGCATGTGCTGATTGAATGGAAGGGCACACTTCTGCTACGCTAACTCCAAGAGGGAAATCCCCACCAAAGCCCGTTTTATGCTTCTCCTTTTTGACAATTACATCAAATTCACATATTTGTCTCACCAATTCCAATAACACAATATGATCTGTAGGGTACCTAGGCAACCTGTATGGGGCAGTCGGACATCCATCAATTCTAATGTAAGAGAAGGTAAGAAACTGAATGAACCAGGCCGCATAATTCTTTATCAACCCCTTTGCTCCATCCGACAGTCTCACATGCTCGGCATTCTGAAGCATCCTAGTGATGTGCATTGTGAATGCATCATTGGCCCTTCTGTAATCCCGGTGTCCTAGGTGCAATTCTGGATATACCTCATAGACTATGTCCTGTCCAAATGTCCCCTTTGGATTCAAACCACTGTATGGGTAGAATCTAGCCAACACATACATAACATAAGAGGACATGGTGAACCTCTTGGTCTCTAGGACATCCCTCAGCTGCTTGTCAATTATGGTGCTGATAAGTCATGCCCAGTGGTAGTTGGTTCCTTGTTCAATTTTGGTGATCACATGGACCATCCAACTTTCTAACACCCCGGCACTCTTCAATCCTGCCACTCTGCTCAAAAATGTTATGGCATCATAAATATCTAACCTGAATTTAACCCTGTGCAACTGCTTGGGCAGTTTAGAGTAATGTGACTTTGGCTTCTCCAACCAAGAATTGATCATCTGTTGAGCTTTGGTTGGCTCATTCTCAAAATATGTCCTGGCCATGTCCATGTTCAGAGCACACACAGAAGGTAAATTTGGCATGTAAAATGCTTGAGCAATAGAGACAGGACTGAAATTGGCCAAGACTCTCCCTTCAGTGCTGACAACGCTTTGGGTGTTGAAGTCATATTGTCGGGCACACTCAAGTATCAATTCATAGCATTGGATTGCTGGAGGGAACCCTGCTACATGCACCAGTCCGGATTTCATCATTCCCTGCCTTAAGATCGATAGATCCTTTTGAGATGTCCTTTGTTTAAACTCTTCATATCTCTAGGCTCCAACATTGGTGTCAGACACTTCGGACCATACGGAAGATATCTTGCTTTCTGGCAACTGACTCTTGGTGTCCAATCTTAACCTTTCTGCTTCTGAAATGGAGGATCCCTCTGTATCACCTTTAGATTTTCCTGCAACGGCCTTACTTGACTCAGCCTACACTCACAAAATATTGTCATGAGTATCCAATTATCGTTCATATTTCAATCAAAGGGTTAGCATAAAATCAAATAAAGCAGTTAAGAACTATCACAAATCACCAATCCTCAAAAATCCAGAAAAATAGAACAATCCGGGAAAACAATGTAAATCGAGAAAATCCAGTCGGGGCAAAATTTTGGAGAAATCCGACCTAGACGGATTCCTACTACCAAAACATCATTAGTCAAATAAATCGCTAGCACGGACAAAAGATTATAAGATTATCATGAAATCCATTCATTGGCAACAAGAAATTAGCATTTAGCATTTATTCCATGAATCCTATCTTCGGGAAATCGAAAGAAATAAAACCAGACAGAAAAAACCAGAAAAGTCCGGACAGGAAGGATTTTCGCGGATAGTTCAAATACTCCGGAATTCGCTACAACCCGCGGAATTAGCCGAAACCAGGAAAATCCGGGTGTGCAGGAATTCCGCGGACACCTCGGAAACCCGATGGATGACGACACGTGAACCATTAATCAAACGATCATGCAATCTTTTCTACTTGGATTCTAATGGTCCCAAAATCGACGTTAATCAACAAAATTCAGAATGTAAATGATTTCAAGTTCTCAAAGCTCTCAAATGACAAGTCCTTACGGCAAAACAACGATGCCCTAATTTTGACCAATAAACCTCCCGCCATGAAAACTAGGGTAAGCTCAAGGTTTAAAATACCATCTATGAAGATCAATCTAGAGCGCTCTAAATCCTCACAAGGCAGGGGTCAGTTTAATATAAGTGCAAGATTAACAAATCATGACGAATTCATTATTCTAGGCCGAGCACCGAGAAAACCCTAACCTTGCACAATATGGCAAATTACGCACTAAGAGGGAAAACAATCTGACCCAGAACACCTTCCAAATGGATGCACCCGTCATCTAATGGATAACTACAAGCTCACATGGCATGGGTGATGAGGTTTCACGAAGAGATGGGTCAAACCCTAACTCGATAAGAAGGAAATCGTGGCTAAACATGGGCCGACCTGAAATGACCACCAATCAACTCAGAAAAACTCAATCATTGCGTAAACAAATAGAAGGGCCATCGACAACCTACCATGGAATAACCCAGACGAAACTCGAGCTTGAAGAAGCGACCATAAAGCAAACACGCCCAAGCAATGAAAACCTTGATCAGTGCTCCATACAATCCACACACACGCGGCTCAAAATCAATAATCAAAGCTCGAACAAGGAATGCACTCAGACGCCAAAGCAGCAAACAAGTGAATAATGAAATTGAAATGATGCTTAAAAGGTTTTAAATCCACCCATTTATGCGTCTGAGCAAAGACACTGCAAGCATTAATGAGCGACAAGACGTGTCCGAAAAATCCAGAAACCCAAGCCCAGGACGGAATTTCGGAAAATCCCCAGATACGCGAAAAATCTGGATGAACACGAATTCCGCGGAAATAGCAGAAACCGGGATTTTAATGAAGTTTGGGATTTTGGCGTAGTCCGGGAAAATCCGCCAGAACCAAAAAATCCCGGAGTCAAGCAGAAACCCAGATTTAGAAAATTCAACAATAAACGGACAGTGAACCAACGCCCGGGAAAATCTGCCGGAGCTGGAAAATCCTGGATTCCGGTCAAAACCCAGATTTTCATTGAAAGCCAATTTTAACCAATTCAAGCCTCAAGGCAAGACAAAAACTAGTAAGACCAATATCTCAAGACCTTAAAAAGACAAATCCAATGAAACCAAAGGCCAAAAGACATCATCAAAAGAGGGTCCCCACTCCAAGTGGGGCGTGTGTGCAAAACTGCACAACATTACCCTTCACGTCAAGTTCACCAAAATGTAGAGAAGGGGGATTTTCTACTCATGAGTCCTCTTCATTCAAAGAGCCTCACGGGGTGAACTACCCTAAACTACCTCAAGGAACAATGAGAGTTTTAGAATCTGAAAGAGCAGGTCACAAAGGTTTTCTGGACAAACTATCAAGCTCTCGGCCAAAGGACGACATCACAATGTGTTGGCATCCTAGAGGTGTGTTGGCGTCTCGTACAGCCCAAAGAACAAATTTATCATAGGAAAACAACATAATGACTACTTCTACTCTGATTGTTAAGAATTTACATAATGTGATAAAGTAACAGAATGTAACAGAACAGAAATAAAGTAAAATAGATGATAAAGATAAGGAGAAGAAAGGAAGAAGATGCTCACAACAATCCAAGCAATGAACCCTCCAGCTAGTAGATATCTCCAATATCTGTGTTTGTAAGATTTGGAGAAAGTGTTGGGGCTGTATAGGGGTTTTCCTTAGTCAAACCCCCGTTTTGGTGTTCCACCTCCATGTACAACCAGATAGAAAGAGAGGAATGAATAGAAATGGACAAAACATGTGATGAAAGCAAAACCCGCTTTAGGATTAGAAACCGCACCACCAAGTAGGAGTGATAACAACAATCCTCGGTCGAGGAGAACTTGTGTCACAATATGTAGCAATGCAGTAGATAGGGGATATAGAATCCCAGGATGCTTACAAGCATAAGGAAAGGGAGATAGAGCTGCAAGATCCAAAAGGGTGTTGCAAAGGGTGTTGTGAGAGCTTGAAAGTGTTGTAACAAGATGTATGGAGCTGTGCAAGCAAGAGCTGGAGTGTAGAAGGCTTGAGAGGAAATCCAAGAAGCTAGAGTGAAGCTAGAAGAAAAAGAGTGGAGCTAGAGATGGAGAAAGAGGCCAAATGAATTAAAAATACTACTTTTAAGAGGGGAGAAGAAGCTTCTTGAGTCGTTTCAAGGCATCTCAAGTCGTTACCACTGACCAAAGGAGGTGCCAAGTGGAAAACATGCTTAGAGATAGTTGTTTGAGCATTGAAATGTTGCAAGACACTAGCGTGGTGCGCTAATGTCCATACACATCATGCTACAAAACAACACGAAGGGGAAAATCACAAGTTTTGATGCAAAGCTTAAGCGCGAAGGGTAGCTGCTCAAAAAGGTGCAGGAGCATCCTGAGAAGGGAAAAAGGATAATGCATGGGTTAAGATGAACCTACTTAAGATGCTAAGGGAGCGGTCACTAAAGAAGATGCAAGAATGTATGTGAAATTGAGAGGGGTGAAATTTTATGACTATACAGGTCTTTTCCACTCCCTCTCTCCCTCTTAGGTATCTCTCCCAAGTCTCTCCCACTCCCTCCTTCTCTCTCTCTCTCTCTCTCTCTCTCTCTCTCTCTCTCTCTCTCTCTCTCTCTCTCTCTCGGGTCTCTCCCACTCCCTCTCTTTCTTCTCTCATGTCTCTCTCTCTCACTCTTTAAGAGACTTGAGAGAGAGAGACTTTAGAGGGAGAGAGAGAGATAGAGGGAGGGAGAGGGAGAGAGAGAGACTTGAGAGGGAGAGAGGGAGATATAGAGATAGAGGGAGGGAGAGGGAGAGATACTTGTGAGGGAGAGAGGGAGGGAGAGAGGGAGAGAAAGAGACTTGAGAGTGTGAGTGAGAGAGAGAGGAGAGAGAAAGTGGGAGAGACCTAAGAGAGAGACCCTAGAGGGAGTGGGAGAGACCTAAGAGAGAGATAGAGACTTCAAAGAGAGGGAGAGAGAGAGAGGAGAGAGGGATATGGAGAGGGAGAGAGAGAGGGAGTGGGAGGGACCTAAGAGTGAGAGAGGAGTGGGAGAGAGAGATAGATAGAGAAAGAGAGAGGGGGAGAGTAACTTGAGATGGAGAGAGGAAAGGAGAGAGGGAGAGAGAGAGAGTGGGAGAGAGATGAGAGAAGAGAGAGAGAGAGAGAGAACTGAGAGAGAGAGAGTGGGAGAGAGAGACCTAAGAGGGAGATGGAGAGTGTGAGTAAGAGAGAGTGTGTGAGAGAGGTAGTGGGAGAGACCTAAGAGAGAGAGAGAGAAATAGAGAGAGGGAGAGAGAGAGAGAGGAGGGAGTGGGAGAGACTTGAGAGAGAGAGAGGGAAGGAGGGAGTGAGGGAGAATTGAGAGGGAGAGATGGTTTGAGAGGGAGAGAGGGAGGGATAGAGGAGAGAGAGTGGGAGAGAGAGAGAGAGACCTAAGATGGAGATGGAGTGTGTGTGTGTGTGTGTGTGTGTGTGAGAGAGAGAGAGAGAGACCTATGAGGGCGAGAGACTTCAGAGGGATGGAGAGAGAGAGAGGGAGATAGGGAGGAGAGTGAGATGGAGATGGAGAGTGAGAGAGAGGGAGAGGGAGTGGTAGGGACTTGAGAGATAGAGAGACTTGAGATGGAGATAGAGAGTGAGAGAGAGGGAGAGAGGGAGACTTGAGAGAGAGAGAGAGAGAGAGTGGGAGAGAGAGACCTGAGAGGGAGAGAGTGAGAGTGAGAATGAGAGTGAGAGTGAGAGTGAGAGAGGGAGTGGGAGAGAAGAAAGAAAGAGAGGGAGTGGGAGATACCTAAGAGGGAGAGAGGGAGTCAAAGAGACCTGAGAGAGAGACCTAAGAGGGAGAGAGACTTAAGAGGAAGAAAGACTTCTAAGGGAGGGAGAGAGAGAGGGGGGAGTGGGGAGATGGAGAGTGAGAGGTAGATGGAGAGAGGGAGAGAGAGGGAGAGGGAGTGGGAGAGACCTATGAGAGAGAGAGAGAGAGAAGGAAGGATGGAGGTAGAGGTAGAAAGATAGGTCTAGAGCTCGAGGAGAGAGGGAGTGAGAAAGATAAGTATATAGAGGGACAAAAAGAGAAGAAAGGAGGGAGGGATAGGTCTAGAGCTTAAGGGGAGACATAGTGATATATAGAGAGGTAGAGAAAGGGACAGAGAGATATGATGATTTATAAATATTTTTTATCTCCTTACTACAAAAAATATAAATATTTCATTATTCATTACTTTTTCTAATGTTTCAAGTATTTTGAGATGAGTTTTACAAAAAAATCATGAAAATGAGACTTTGCATGCGAAAGTAGTAAGCATTTGATGTTTCAAAATGAAATATGAAGTTAAAATTATTATAATTATTTTTGTGTACAATATAGAAACACCACCTAGCCCTTTGTGTAGAGCTCTCAATCATCTTTCCAACTCCTATAAAAAGTTGAAATTTTGATAAGAAACGCAAAAGTTATGCCCATTTTACTAAAGAGGGATTTTAGGTCTTCAAAACGGATATCCATTTCAAACAGATATTCGTTTTGATTTTCAAAATGGATATCCATTTTTTTTTTTCAAAATAGATATCTGTTTCAAACAGATATCCATTTTGTTTTTCAAAAAATGTGTTCCCTCTTTCCAAAACGGATATCTGTTTTGTCTGAAAAAATTTGCAGCGTTGGGATTTCCCCCGGGTTTGCCTTGGTTTTTTGCTTAGGATTGCCTAATTTGGAAAGTCAACCAAAAAAAGTGTTTACAAAATTTCGTTAGTTTTCTAAAGTTTTCCCTTGTGGCTGACGAATTTTTTTAGTATAAATTTCATGAAACGAAAAGGGTTTATAGAAAAAATTGTCAGCTTTCCACCAATATAAGTTATGCCTTATTTTGAATTTAATAAATAATTATTATTGATTTTCTACATACATTACGACTAAAGTCCTAATTGATGGGCTGATTGAAAAACTTCTATAACTTTCAAACTACTTAACATTTTTCGAACCTACAAGATAAGTGACATTCTATGCTTCGCATACTATAGGATAAAAATAAATAAATTTCATAAATTTTTGACGAAGTTATGATGGTCAGACACAGACGTTTTAATAATTTTGAAAAGTTATAATAAAAAAATCATAACTAATTATTTACATGGAAAAAATTACAAAAAAGTTTTGGCACATCTGGGCATGTGTCCTCTACTTATATTGAAAGATTCAGAAAAAAATATTTTTTTTTCTTGTACTTAGGGTGGTTAGACATACACCTGATTCTTATCTTTTTCTTGAAAATTTAGTACCACTGCATTGAAATTTCAAATTTTCGCAAAACATATTTACTTTTTTCCAAAAAAGTAGCCTAGAATCTACATTCAATTTGCTACAACTTTTGTTCCTACATATTTTTCAAATTATGTTAATAACCTATTCAAATTTTTATGTCAAGTTGTCTAACTCTAATTTTTAGAATTTTCATCGCCACTTAGAGGCCTGGTTTGGACCCCCATGATCTTGTACTGACTCAACCATATTTCCATTACTATGATTTAGGTCCAAGTTTGTATGATAAGTATGAAAAGATAGCATAATATAGGAGTATTGTCTAAAAGTTATATATGAAAGTGTCTGAAAGTATGCATAAAAGCAACATAAAATAAGCTAATAATTGGACCCATCATTCTACTTATGACTCAAACACTAGAGTTTTACAGTTTAACAGTTTAATTTGAAAACATGGAAATAAGTAGTACAGTAAGAATAATATTGAAAAAGATTATTCTAATGACGAAAATTGATAAGGAAAGAGTAGGAAATATACCATTTCATGCATAGTCCAGTTCTCCAGCTAGCTTCGAGCAGACAAACCTGCACCTACACACATAGAAACAAGAAAAGTGTTGGGTTGTGGTTTGAGGTCTACCTCAATCAAACCCCTATTTTAGTGTTCCCACCTCTACAGAGAGCTAGATATGCAACGATATAGAGAAAAAGAGATAAAGGAGAGAATGGAAAAGACACAATAAAGTAGAGAGAAACGACAACCTGAATGCTACTCTACAAGACAATAGATGTAAAATGAAAAGACACAATGTTACCTTCCCTGCTATAAGCACTCAAGGTCGATAGAGGAAGGAGAAAGACGATACCACCACGCCGAGGAGATAGAGCCTATAATGAGATGGTGTTGAAGCAAGAAGAGGTTGTAGAGACCAAGTAGAAAGTTGGAAGCAACAAGATAGAGCAATGGAGAAGCAAGAATGATCAAGAAGTGAATAGAGAGTGTGAGAAAAATGAGTTAGAGAATGTAAGAGAGTGAAAATATGAGTTTGAATGAATAAAATGGAGGCAAGGAGTCATTTTTTGTCAATCAAGATCCAATAGAGGACACTACATTCGTGACCAACTAGGAAATGTAACGCTTCCATAGATCCAAGAGGCAAGAATTTGTCAGGACAGCAGTGCAATGTACAGTTGTCCATGCAACGTGTGAGTGTCCCTGACAAATATTCTTCCACCGACGCAAAAAGATAGACATGTGGGAAGATTAAGAAGACGACAGCGAGTTTATGCATCATCATACTTGTAATTCTAAAGTAAGGGTAAATAAATGGAAAATTTGCCTAGGGTGCAAATTTATGCCATTACATTTTCCCCCCACTTTAGCAAGCATACATGTCAATGCGTATGTGAGCTAAAATAGAAAGAGGTTGAAGAGAATATACCAATAACGTCGAGGAAGTAAATCTTCGATCAACATACCTGGACATGAAAGAGGGAGCTCCACCAAGATGTGAAGATGACACAGGTATTTGATCCTACGAATCTAGTTGTGATCTCACCACAAACATGTTAGGCTACAGAAAAAACATGTTATGTGAAAGAAAATCATAAGACACACACTCGAAAGACACAAGAAGACACAAGTTGGCATGATAAGACACAGTCTGATTAGATAGACACAAGACACACACTAATCAGATAAATAAGTTTATGGCTAATGCAAACTATGTTGCAAGACAACCACATAAAAGATGGTCTAGTCAGGCTACCCCCAAGCTAGACACCAAGATATAAGATGTTTTACACCAATACATGCAACATCAAATATCAGATAAAAGACACACATTGCAATACATCAAAGAGGTCTTTTGAGAAGAAAGATTTCAAAGGGGGTTCTTCAGCAGGGAACCCTTCAAGACACCAAGGGGCCCATTCAAAAGAAAGCTCCAATTGAAAGACACCCAATTTTCTACAAGTTATTATGTCATCAATGAATCCTTTTGAAAGATATTTTGTCAAGGAATCCATTGGAAAGAATTCTCATTTTCAAAGGAAAATTTTTAGACTCTTTCATTTTAGAAAAAGTGCTCCTTTTTCAAAGGAAAGTATTCAGGCTCCTTCATATACGAAATTTTTTTGAAAGAAAATTTTATCTAGGAATCCTAAGGGAATACAACATTTTTGAAAATTAGAGATTTCAATGAGGGATTCTTTCATCAAGGAATTCATTTTAAATAAAAATTTACACCAAAGAATTCTTTTTTGAAAAAAATCGCCTTATTGAAAATTAGAACAACATGGTAAGCCCCCCTTAGGATGGTATGTGCTATGCAAAGGAGCACATGACATCCTAAGGAGGGAAAGGAGAGGCATAGATGTTGTGGCACGCAACACATGATGAGATGAATTTGTGGTATGTTGGCACACATGCGAGGGACAACACATAAAAACCACAATATCAAGAAGTAGACAAAGACGAAGAAATCAAGAGACAAGGGGATCTAAGAATTCGAGGTCAAATATATTCATAGATAAAAATAAATATAATAAGGTGTATGAATGAATGGTCATGAATCCCAAAAGTTCTCAAAACATGAAGAAGAGCACATGAAGACAAAGTGAAAATAAAAATTGGGTCAACATAGAAGAAGGCCTAAATGCCCCTGGAATGCTTTGCATCGTCCCCAATATCAAAAAGCAATTTCATGACACATAGAAGAATGATGATACAAATAGAAGAAGTGTAAGACAATTTTTTTGCATCTGTATCCAAGCATCTACAAGGGTAGCAAGGTCCTCCAGGAAGGATTACAAACATAAAAGGACAAACATGAGGGAACACAAACACACAAACAAATTTAATCTACAAATAAAGAAAAGGTACCACCTTAGTCTTCATCGACCAGTAGATCATCCTGCTCCTAATCTAGATCATTGTAAGGGGAGGGAAGACGGTCCTACAAGGGTAGGATGGCGAGGGCAATGCCCTCCAACTCACCTACAACAAGGGCCAAGGAAGAAGGCCCCTCAAGGTCTTCTTCACCAAGCTCTTGTGAAGCAAAAGTCATCAATCTTGCAAAGATCAAAAATAGAGTCAGGATGTCATCCACTGAATTGAACATGCACTTTACTGAAGTGTCATTTGTCAACTAGGTGGGAGAAGAATGAGACACCTAAAATTCATTACCAACCTTATAGAGAGGGGTAGTGAGAAAATCTAGGGATGTGGGGGTCGTCTTCATCACAATGATGGTGCAGTCCAAGATAGAACCAACTTTTGAAGAAGGTGAACCCTTCTTCTGACCTCCACTTACAATGAAATCATTCTTCAGCTTGTGCTTCAACGGAGGATGTGGAATCCCCACAAAAGAAGTGGAAGCAGAGGAGGAAGAAGACAAGGCTGCAACAAACACCACCATTGTATTCAGCATATCTATGGGCTATGAGAATGGAGGGATGTCCAGGAGGGACATCAAGGGAGGGGGCTCCATGGAGGGAGTGATGAAAACTTTCACCCTTTTGGGGTGAGCATCATCAGGACCCGTTGAAGGATTCAGAAGTAAAATAGAGGCAATGGGAACTGAGGCAGAAATAGCAGGAAAAGGAAGAATAGTAGTAGATGCAAGGATAGACGCCACTGGCTCCCCCTTTGTCTTCTACAAGGCGGTGTGTTCTGTATCCAGATCCTTTTGCCTACTCTTGCACTCATGCGTAAGCCAGTTACATCGATTGCAGGTACTTGAAGACATAGCCTGAGAAGAGACAAGAGGTTACTGCTCAGTCACTAGAGTATCCTTCACAACCATTTTTGATGAAATGATGGTCTCTTGGGCAAGAGCAGGAGGATGAAGCACAAGAGTAGAAACAACCATAGGAGAAGTAGAAACAGGTGCCTCAACGGTGGGCCTCTTCTCGTTCTCTTCCTTAGGGGCAGGTGGAGGAATAGTAGGAGGCCACAGATGCCAAGATGCAAGAACAATCCCATAGGAAGACTTCTCCATTCCATACACAGCAAGACAGGAAACCATGGGCAGAATAGGAAGCTCAAAAGCTTCACACTTCAATTTTCACCATGAGGGCAACATCACACTTCCCATACAAGGCATAAGAGCGAGATCCAAAGATGTTGCAACATGACAAGAAGAAAAAGAAAATGGAACCATAGATACAGAAGGAGAAGATTCTATAGTGCAAGCAAACTTTTCGTTTCCCTTGGGCGGGGTAGAAGAGGTAGCTTGTTGATGTGCTACCATAGAGGCTTTTATAGAGATAGCATAAGGAGATGTTGGATAACTAACCTTCAACCATGAGTCCCCAATATTATATTTAACATAAGCCTTATATGACAAATCTCCACTAAGAAGGAGAGGTTCGGCCGAGGTAGGCAAAAAGTGATACAATGAGAAGCTCCCACGCGACACCAACAGTTTATAACCAATGTCATGCACCATGTGCACAGTGCCTTCATGAGGGAACTTTAAACATTTATGAATTACAGAGGCAACGCCGTTCACAGAGGATAGCTAGGTAATTCGTAGACTAACTCTAAACAAGTCAGACTTTAGAATGATGACAAATGAGGCATTAACAACATTGAGTCGTACCAAGATTGGTAGAGAAATAACACCCATAGGGGCAATAGAGAGTCCATCATGGGTACAAAGAGTGGTTTGTGACTCTTTATATCTCTCATGTAAAATTTTTATAACTAGAGTCTCCTCAATTATCACATTTAATTGACTCATTGGATCAAATAAGACACCAGTTACGACATTTCCATTAATCTGCTAGGAATGTGTAACGAGGAAGGCTCCTTACTTAGAGGTTCATCATGCAAGGTGAAAGTTATATCAAGAATCACACTCACATTTTCAACAGATGGGATACAAATGAACGAGATGATGTTCATGTACTCAAATGGAACTAGCTCATAAGATGTAGAAGACTGTGTAACTAAGTTTGTAGGATGAGAGGGAAATAGATCAGTATATATTTGCAACTCATTGTTAGCCTTGGCCATCGATTTATTAGAATTCTATTTCTTCCCATCAAGACGGATAGTCCCATCATCGATGTGATCCTGAATCTTGTGATGTAGGTGCATGCATCGCTCGGTGTCATGTCTATGCACTTGATGGAATTGGCAGAATTGTTGCACACCGTACCACTCAAGATATAGCTCGATCTAAGGTCAAGGTTCTAGCAATGTCAGCTTTTAATCTTTTAACAACTTCTTTAGAACAATAGTTTAAGATTCATATAGTTTTGTAAAATGCCTATTGCACCCTAGGCCCTTGTCTTTAGACGTAGAGACCACATTTTCAATAGCTTTATTCTTGCCATAAATTGACACTACAAACTGGGTATCAGGACGGGAGTGTGAGGATGAACCCCTGAACTGTGCAACCATCTATTGGTATTCATGCAGTGCAACACATAGGTGTGCAAAGGAAGGATACTTCATCAAGGTGGACTTCTCTTGCCACTACTTCTATAAGTTCCCGATGAAGAACTTTTGAACATCCAAGTCTGGTAAAGGATAAGAGATTTGTGAAAATAGTGCTTGATAGTGAGCGATAAAATTAGTTTCCTTTTCATGGTCCCATTGCTTGCATCATACGAGATCTGAAAAGGTCATCTTTGGTCCGATGTTAGCTTGGAACTGCCTCAGGAACTAGTTTACCAACTGGTCAAATGAAAAGATAGAGTTATCTAGTAAGGAACAATACCACTCAGGGGAAATTTTCCTAAGGGATCTTGGAAAGAGCTTAGCCACTAAAGCATCATGATGGAAGAAATCAACTGTGCATATAACATTAAATACTGAAACGTGCATCTGAGGATCTCCACAACCACCATACTTTTAAAATTTTGGAATCTCCATCCCCTAAGGGATAGGAGTGTTTAGAATGGAAATAGATAGAGGACTATAATGGAAGAAAAGGTTGGAAAATAGGTTGAGAGACATAACTAGATAGGTTCGCTAATTGGTTTTGCATCTAACCCATATTTTGCAATAAAGCATTTAGGACAAGGTTAGAGGATGAAACATGACTAGTGGAACCTCCACCAGAACCACCAGAGCCACCAGCTCCCATACCAGTAGAGATCCCACCAACAAGACCAGCATGGGCTCCAGGATTATCACTAGGAACATTAAGACCGGTGAAGTTGAAACCCAAGGGTACCTTGTTTACTTTAATGGTGGGGGTGGACTGAGGACCAGAGGTGGTGTCAACAAAAGGGCCAGTCTTAGCCATACATACCAACGCCTTAGGCATCAAGACTTCTATATGTCTCTCAATGGTCTCGAGCAGCACCTGAGCTAGGATTGTATGACAAGACATGAGTGTCCATAATGTTCACAAGACCTCAAAGAAATTCTAGACCTCTCTGGACCTTGTCTAACATAACTCTTAGGTTGTTAACAATAGTAGCTACTTTAGTAAGAGTTTTGTCTTTCTCCAAATACTTCTCAAACTCCCCAAGTCTCTTATCTAGGGAAAGAAGTTGCTCTGCAGGGACCTCGAGAGCATCATCTTCCTCCACAGACGAAGCGAAAGGAGAAGCAAGAGGGGTAGGAATGTGTGTAATAGCTTCCCCAAAGGGGTTGGAGAATCTAATAGACATTCTTGAAATTGCTTCCTCAAAGGTAGGACCAATGTGACCAATAGTGACCTTGTTAGATTCCATCCCTATGTGTTATAAACTACTTATAACAACATGCCCAGAGGTTGTAGACTAAGTCGTAAAGCTCAAAAAGCTTCACGATACACAAATCTATAACACACCCAAGCCATAAGAGAAAGATTTCTAACACGAAGAAATGAAAACAAGAACTTCCCGTCGGGTTCACCAAAAATATAGATTAAGGGGATTTGTCACCTCCAAGGCTCTAGGTCATAGAAGAGCCCCATGGAACGAACTACCCTAAACTACCTCAGGTTGACTAATGAATTAAGAAAGGAAAGACGCGCTAAAAAGGAAGGGAAAACATGAATTAAGAAAGGAAAGATGCATTGAAAAGGAAGGGAAAACATGACCATGTTTCCCTTCTGCTAATGAGGTGTTTTAAGAAATCAGGTGAGCAGGCTACAAGGGTCTTGGACTGCAAATTAGATAGTTCTCTGTCTCAGGACGGAAGTGTGAGAGTCGGAATTCAGTGTGTCGCGTTGGCATTGTGTACGGACAGAGGGTCGAATGACAGTAAAAAAACCTCAATGTCTACTTACAACTCGAACATTGGAGTTTTTACAGTTTAACAGTTTAATATGAAAATGTGGAAATAAGCAGTACAACAAGAAGAATATTGGAAAAGATTATTCTAATGATAAAAATGATAAAGAAAGAGAAGGAAAGATATAATTCCATGCACAGTCTAGTTCTCCAACTAGCTTCAAGCGGACGAACCTACACCTACACACACAAAAATAGGAAAAGTGTTGGGTTGTGTTTTGAGATCTACCTCAGTCAAACCCCGGTTTTGATGTTCCCACCTCCACGGAGAGCCAGATATGCAACGATATAGAGAAAAAAGTGATAAAAGAGAGAATGGAAATGACACGATAAAGTAGAGAGCAATGACAACCTGAATGCTACTCTACAAGACAATAGATGCAAAATGAAAAGACACAATGTTACCTTCCCTACTATAAGCACTCAAGGTCGATAAAGAAAGGAGAAAGACAATATCACCACGCCAAGGAGATGGAGCTTCGTAAACCTGCAATGACAATGGTGTTGAAGCAAGAAGACATTGTAGAGACCAAGTAGAAAGCTGCTAGCAACAAGATAGAGCAATGGAGAAGCAAGAATGATCAAGAAGTGAATAGAGTGTGAGAAAAATGAGTTAGAAGAGTGAAAAGATGAGTTTGAATGGATATAATGGAGGTAAGGAGTCATTTTTTGTCAATCAAGACCCAATAGAGACTGTTACATTCGCGACCAACTAGGAAACGTAATGCTTATGCAGATCCTAGAGGCAGGAATCTGTCAGGATGACAGTGCAACGCGTGTATGTCCCTGACAAATATCCCTCTATTGACGCAAAAAGATAGGGACACGTGGGAAGATCAAGAAGATGACATCGGGTTTATGCATCATCGTACTTGTCATTCTAAAGTAGGGTAAATAAATGAAAAAAATTCCTAAGGTGCAAATTTGCGCCATTACAATATGCAATGCCCTTGTTGAGCTATTGAGCTCACATATTTAGACTATTTACATTAATGCAATGCATTCATGATGAGGATGAGGTCCCTTTTTTGTGGCCTCACCTAACTCGGACGAACCTAAAAAAATTGATGTTACCAATGAAAAATATATTTGAACATCAATAAATTGAATAAAAAATTTATTCAATAATTAAAATGAAAATATAAAAACATATGATATGCAATGCCCTGGTTGGGCTATTGAGCTCACATATTTGAACTATTTACATTAATGCAATGTGTTTATGATGAAGTTGAGGTCCCTTTTCGTGGCCTCACCTAACTCATACCAACTTAAAAATTTTGATATTACCAATAAAAAAGAATATATTCAAACACGGTAAAAATATATTCAAACACAAATAAATTGAATAAAAAGCTATTCAATAATTAAAATAAAAATAAAAAAAACTTTGATATGCAATCTCTTTCACTTCTTACAATACATGTATGACTGCAATATAAAAATAAAGAATATAAACTTTTTCAAAAAATAATAATTACTAATTTCAAAATAAAGATTAATAGTAAGTTTTCTCTTTATATTACACTAACTTATAATTAAAACTAAGGCTTTCATTATAATTTATGTTCTTTTAAGCGTTGAATTTATAAGCATGTTTAAAAAGAGCCCAATAATTAAGTAGAATCTACCTATTATTAAAGTATATATTATAGAACTTTCACAGCTAATATTTAAATAAAACATATTTCTTCGAACACACATCAGAAAAAACAAATCACGAGTGTGGACCAACAGTGACTGTTTTCTTTTATATTTAAAATCCCACCTCGCTCTCATAATAATAAAAATAAGTACAGTAACACATGCTGTTTGTTCCCACGGCCCCCCAATTCCAATAAATACACCAAAAATAGCATTCCTATCAATGGGTATTCGCCGAGAGCATTTTCATGAACGTGTGCTCAGAAAAAGGAAACAAAACTTCCATATATTAGGTTTACTGTTATGTCGGGAATCAAATCTCCGAGTCTTCACTCCCACCTTCCAATCACGTCAGAAAATTATTTGTGAACCAGAGAATCCCCCTCCTTACCTGAGATCATGGCAGAATATTAGCTCTCCTTCTATTACATTTTAACTAATATACCTTATGTTCAAGATTATATGGCAGACATAAGATTCAAAGTCATGGGAATATAAAATCCCACATTGATAGGTGTTGCACTGATTGGCCAAAAAATCAGAAATGGGTTGTTCTGGATTTGGGGATAAACATTAGTTTACTAGACAGGGAATCATGGAAGATGTTAGAGGTGGCCATCTATAAATAGCCACTTATTACATTTACACAGGGGATTCTACTAAGGAATATGCCAATATGATCCGTTATTCTGAATACACAACCAAATCTTCAATAACCCTTCTCCTCCATGTGCAGCATAAGCTCTGTGCAGGCCCAAAGTATAAGCTTTTGTCGAAACAAAGAATATAATGTGATTCTCAAGATTGAGGACATCTTTTCTTTTCAGTGTTCTATCAAATCAGTCAGTTGTTACAAGTTAACTTCCCTTCAATGTTTTAAGTATACTCCACTTTTTCAAGAAGTGTCGCTTTGGATATAGATTTATTATGGAGCCACTTTCTTTTCAAACCAAAAGAATCACTTCTGTTCTAAGATTTTGATACTTTTGCATTTTTAGTTTGCTGAATCTTTTGTGTGATATTTTGTAGATGTTGCCAACTCAGCTATAGCTTCATTCGATCCAAGATGAGTCCAAGCAATGTAACTATTGAAATCTTTTTGCATACGCCGTCTTCTTTAATATTTACCCACATGAAGTTGTATGTGCTTAGTTGCTTTGTTCCCCAAACTTGAGACCCCTACAGTGGTGATCGAAACAGGGTCTATCCTATCAATAGTAGCGATCTTATCTTGGAGAAAACTTCATGGTTAAGAGTGTTTGAGCTGTAGTAATATTGGGATGGGTGACTTTCCGGGAAGGCCCAATTCTTCACCTCTGTGAGCATCACCTAGATGCAATGAGTGCTAAGTGTACCATTCCTTATCATGAGGGATGGGTTCTTGTAAACCATTACTCATGAAATATGGGTCAATGAGTTTGACTCAAAAAACTATATGGTTGAATCCTGATAGCAATATCATAACTTATCAGATGTGTTCACCATCAGCTTGGGTACTCATGTAAATTGATTGGTTAATGCAACTTACCGGGCACTTTCTGGAGCTGCTTTATTATCCCAAAACATGGCTGCACTATTAGTTAACCTCTTTGATAGCCTCATGCAGCTAATTGAGCGCTGAAGCACCTTTGTACTAATGTACCAAAGACCATTCTCAATATTGTATCTCTAATGTTAGACCAACATTTATGGGGACTCATAAAACATGGCTGCACTATTAGTCAACCTTTTTGATAGCCTCATGCAGCTAATTGAGCGCTGAAGCACCTTTGTACTAATGTACCAAAGGCCATTCTCAATATTGTATCTCTAATGTTAGACCAACATTTATGGGGACTCAATGTTTAGCACTTCTAGATTCTAGATTGTTTATAGTTTCCTCTGGAAATTGTCTCCTGGTACACATAGTGATTTATGAGATTCAACTGAATAGTTTTCACTCAATCTCCATCAACCTAAATTCCTACTTTAGTCAAAACTTATAATAGCTAAATTCCCATTTAGTTCTAAGTGGGATACTGCTACTCCTAGACATTTATCATAAAACAACCATAACGAGAAGAAAGCGGGTAGGCAAATAAACTATAAAGTAAACTATTATTTGCAGAAATGAGGTCCTGTCATACAGAAAAAGAGGGGTTATGGCACTTATTAGCATTTTAACTATTTAAATGAACTAAATTTCAAGAGCCAAAGAAACACATCATCTGTGGGCAAGTAATACTTTTATTTTGTGCAAAGAATTTACATACTTGATATGGTATGTTTCTTGCAAGATAGTAATCCATAGTGTACACCCTGCCCAATTCAAAGATTGGGATTTTGTGAAGGTCGGATAAGTTATCCAAGCGACCAACTGGATGTAGAATTTTGAACAAATGACATTGAAAACAATATGGTTTTATCGGCTTCCTAGAAGTAAGAGTAACCATTTTGCAAAAGATAGGAGTTTGTTCTTTTAAGGTCAAGAGAAATAGTTTTATAGGCAATATTGATCATAAAATTTGATCATGCAAACAAAACTATGTTTCAGAGGTACGGTACTTATTGTAGTATTTTCTTCTTGATTTTTGATGACCTGATTTAGATTGAGTTATTTTACATTATGTGCCTTCAGTTCATACATTTTTGTTTGCTGATCTTTTAAAATCATGAAATTTCCGGTCCATAACAATTTTTAGCCAATATTTTTCTAGAGTCCGGATTTGAAATTTTGTTTGCTGATCTCTTGCCAAGTCTTTCTTGGTGCAGAGTCTAGACTTACTATGAGTGGCTGGTCTCATCTAGTGCAAGCCATGTAACCATCTATAGCTTTAAGAATGTTCTCATTTGGGGCATCTTTCTTGGTACCCTTTTAGGTCAATCTTCTTTTGTCAGTGTACACTTCTATTTCCTTGCTCTTCTCTTTAATCTTCTCTTTCATTTCTCATGCTTAAAGATGTTTCTGTGTTGAGGGAGAAGCAATTTGTAATATAAACATGTACTCTTGACATCACTTTCAACATTTTTGCAACTCACGAGCTAAAAACATTGAAATGTATATCCATCCAAAAGTGGTCGTGTGCTACAAACAGTTTAATTAGTTTTAAAATTGTTTACATGTGCTTAGGATAGTTTCTGACCCGTGAGTTCTGATCAAAACAAAATCAAAATGCTTTGGGTTGCTAAGTACTGCAAACGTAAAATTTGTGGCCAAGTTTGCATTCATAGATACGTCTTTGCAATAGTATCAGTTATTCCAGTCGGTTCCAGATGTGCAATGTTTCAGATCTATTGCATTGATAAATTACATCCATAAAAAATCAAGCAAGCATCCATACCAAAGTTCATTCTTATAATTAAATACTATTTTCGCAATCCTGATGTTAAACTAAGAGGGTGTCAGTTGGGATTGTTGTTGGTAAGGATCCTTGAATGTATAATCTGGCATATGTTTCTGTTTTGAGGATTGGCCAATCTTTGCTCTCTGCTTAGACATGGCCCAAAACTAGTGTGTTCCAGCAGATTGCAACTTCATAAAACAAATGGTTGGTTAAAATAGCCAGAAGGAATAGATTAACTAAGTCGGAAACAAAATTCACAGATATTTTTGACAATCAAAGGTAACAGCTGGCAATCAACCATAGGTCAAGTTTTCGCAATAATCCTTCTTGATATTTCAAAGCAGTCTTATATCACCATACTCACTAAAGAATATATCTGCCTTTTTAAACAAACTGGGAGTTGAAATTGCATAGAACTAGATTATAAATATTGAAACTGCTGATATACCTAGTCAAACAGAATTATCATATTCATTCTTATGCGGTTTTTGTAGAGATAAGCCAGCTACATTTTTGACTCGAGAAAACTCAAAATGTCAATTATTTAGTGCTCTTACTTTTTAACCTATGCCTCATAGTGCCTCAATGACTGTTCTTGTACCAGGAGGTTCCTTGATAAACAAAATATAATAATCCTTAGAAGAATTTTATTAAATGATCTTTCACAGCAGATCTTATAATTGTTTCACATGTAAAGCCTCTGGTATCATCTATAAATAGAACTTTCAAGAAGTGGTTTGAACAGACTCCGGCTCCAATGCTATTCATGTTATTGACTTTGATATTCATGTCATCATTCTTGACATTGTGATATGAAAACTGAGATCATACAAGGGGCATTATTTCCTTGACGAAACAGTTGTAACTAACACAGAAACTATATAAATAGCCTCGTGAAGCTAAGGCACACAGTCAAGAGAATAGCTCATAAGAGCACCCAACAAGAAGGGTAAACTTTGTGAATTAAATAAAAAACAGTAGAAAACTAATCATTAAAGCACATAAAAAATCAAACTTTTGAAACAATAGTGAAGAATAATGAAGCAGACATTCTCATCCTTAGAATTAACAACTAAAGTTAACTAGTGCTTGTAAAATAGAGATTTTTGGAAAATCGCCTGGGCTCACAAGACCATATGAAGTAACCCTTGATGCTATAAACATACTTCCAGTGATACATGTTGACAACACTATACTAAGGAAGATACACTATTAGAGGCGAGGAAGCACTTGTCCTCTCTCCAGCATGGATCCATATGGGGAAGCTGCTGACAAGTAGATCTAGCCTTCTGTATTCTGAATGTGATATTAGTGATCTGTTGAGTAGTCTAGGTCAAAGGGCAACGTCTAATGGATCTACAAATACCATTTTGAAGGGAGAAAAGAAAAGACGGGGATATTCGATGGCAGACATGAACATGAGAAATTGAATTAACATAATCTTATGAACTGTAGGGCAATGTCTAATGATCTATCAATATCATGTATTAGATACAGATTAATAAGGAAGGGAGGGACGGAGGGAGGAAGATTCCATTGCAGACATAAAATGAAAAAAATAAACTAGATAATTTTATAACCTGACATTTTATCCACAAGCAATCCAATTCACTTGCTTGGATACCTCAGTCAGATCAATGATCAGTTTAAACTTTAACGATTACTGCATTTTTAACCTTCAAATAATCACAATCTGTGTAGTAAAGTTATAAGCTTTTATCCTGAAGACATGATTGTAATCAATTTTGCAACATGGTTGTACAGTTGTACTGATGTCATGTGAAGCTCTCACCAGAAAAACCAATATGACATGCAATGGGTTTAGCAGAGGTCGCATATAAGAAAAGTCCACACAATGTTTGTATACATATACATATGAGGGAAAACGAAAAGGCTCCCCTACAGCCTGAATCAGATCTGCAACGACCCAGACATGGAAAAAAAATGATTAAAAAAAGCTTTTAAAAGGAAAACATTGCTAAAATGCCTCAAAACAGTCGTGCAACAGCTGCTTTTTTCATGCAACATCTACCTAAAAAGCAGCTGTTGCAATGCCAGTTGTGTAAAACAAGCAACACACAAAGCTGAGAAATGTAGGTTCCAGTTGCAGTTATTTTACTGTGTTTATTGAAACAGAGATGGGAAGTGTCTTCAGTGCATGCTATAATATTTATAGGTAGATCACTAGCTCTACCTACAATTAACAACTTAGCAGCATCCACAATCTTTTTACCAGAATCATTTGGGTCCATGCACTATGGAAGTAGTGTCCTCAGCAGATTTGCTCTTATCCCGCAAAAGCTGTACCTGCATAAGCCCAGCTCAAGGACTCCATTTTCTCCAAACCAATATGTTTGGCTGATATGTGTCATTCATGTTGACTAACTACAAACCTCACCATTCATTTACAAGCTTTAGCAGTGGACTAAAAATTACAAAAAGATGCACATTTTTTTATTGTGCCGTCAATTTTGATATTTTCTCTTGAATGGTAAATATTACACAGTATGTATATTGTTGCATATTCTAATTAAACCCTGTCCTTCACTATTGGAACTAAAGTTCGTAATGAAGAATTTGCACAAGTTTATTTTGAGTATCTGCTCATTAATCCATAGATCTCCTTGAACAACACACAGTCCACTGCTTAAATAAATAGCATATAAGTTTACCCTGTGAGAGAAGTGAATTGAGAAACAATTTTATGTCTCTGCATTTGAATTGCCCGAGCATCTGTCAAAGAAAATATGAATGTTAAACAGAGGAAATTAGTCTGCATATTGTCATGTACTCTACTTTTACTGATACAGAAAGATTACTGGCCACCACTAATTTAGTAATTGGAGGAAGCAATCATCTTTTTCTGTATCCATCTCTATGTCTTTGAGTACACTGTACTGCTAGTATACGGAACACTTACTGTCAAAATATACATGAATCACTGTGCAATATCAAACTGGGCAAATCCTACAAAAACTTAAAATTAAAACCTCAACGAAAATACCTCAATTTTGCAAGGCCTTCAGGTATGGTACACTCAAAAACGCCAACTCTCAAAAAACGGGGCAGCCTAACAAGGATGTATCTCTGAAGCTATGGAAAATCAACAGAAATTGCAACATCTGCATTTAGTTTTCGTCTTGACCGGTTGAAGATTCGGCAAGGAGGAGAAGGTGAGAATTCCAGTGGCAGATCTGGCGCATCCATCTCTCCTTTTAGAATCTTCACTATCTCAGCTATGTCAGGTCTCATCTCTGGGATTCTCTGCAAGCATAACAGTGCGAGAGTGATGCAAAGACTTGCCTGATCTCTGTTATAAACATCTCTCAAGTTCTCGTCCACAAGGTCCAAGATATTTCCTGTCTGAGCAAGGTGTCTAGCCCATGTGATGAGGTTTGCCTTCTCAAAATCCTTCATAGGCGAAGCCAGAATATGCAGAGGCCTTCTACCAGAAACAATAACCAACATAAGTACACCAAAACTATAAATATCACCCTTTTCTGAGAGATATCCACAGCCTCCATATTCAGGGGCTATGTAACAAACTGTTCCTCTCATGCTGGTAGTACTGCTCAAATCTCTGCTAAGCAAATCCCCACTCCACATATCACTTCCCATTGAATGATGTTTCTTTTTATCTCTATTCCTCCAGACCCTTCCGAAGCTGATTTCTCCACTATGATCATCCTTCCAGTCTCTGCCTCTACTATCAGTTCTCCCATTGTACCTTTTGCTATTCCCTTTGCTCAAATTCCCACTAAAGCACTCATCTCTCCAGATCTCAACGTTCTTTCCTCTCTTCCATTTACTATCCATCTTTCTCAACTTCTTGTTTTTCTTATTAAGCTCTGCAAAGTACTCCTCCTTCCACCACTCCTTAAACTTCTTGTGCTTATTTTTTCCTGATTTTAAGCTTTTCTCTGGTATTCTCATTGACTCTGTAAGGGTAAGTTCGCCACTAGGCTCTTCTCTGACCTCTGGAGTCTTAGTTCCATCTGTATTTTTTTCTACCTTGTTCTCATCATCCCAGTTTGCGCTCCTACCAGGCTTGATTTGGCTTCCAATCCACTCCATCACATAGTCCTTAGCACTAAGCTCACCACTGCCATCTTGCCTCCACCACCAATCTTTTCCCCAAGGCTGTTTCTTCTTCAGATCCTTGTCATCCAAAGCATATTCTGGAGGAGACGCTCTCAAATCCTTGATCCTGTCAATAAAACCCATATCATCAGTCCCTGCATCTGAGAGGCAATTTTCAGCCATAATCTCCTTTCCCTTCGTCTTCAATCCAATATCTTCATCCCCACTGATGACAACTTCTTGCGCCCGTGCATCTGAAGGGTAATTTTCAGCCATAATCTCCTTTGCCTTCGTGTGCAATCCAGTCTCCTCATCTCCTCCAAGAACAACCGGTTGCACTACTTGGGCTGCGTCACTGTACCATTCAACTCTACTAGATGAAGAAGCCTGATGCTGCAACTGCAAGGCTAGAGAGAAATCCACCTCTGATACAGAGCTTGGACTTTTAGGTCCATCTACGTCCATCCCAAGAGTGGCATTCTCCATCTTTCTGCTGGATATTCTACCAATGCTTCCCTCCGCATGATCTCCGAAATCAATCTTAACATTCTTATTATTATCTCTATTAATCCTTGCAAGATCCTGGCTTTTGTTAAGGTCTTGGCTCTTCCACAGATCTTGACTCTTACAGAGATCTTGACTGAACAATTCAGGGCCGTACTCCACATCACATTTGACTCTTGCGAGCCCAAAATCTGCAAGCCTGGCGTTGAAGTTGGCATCGAGCAGAATATTGCTTGGTTTTATATCACCATGAACAATAGGTGGGTCACACTCAAGGTGCAGAAAGGCCAAAGCCTGTGCAGTGTCCAGAATTACCTTAAACCTCTTTTCCCACTCCAGCTTCGAAGGTGACTCATCATTCTCAAACAGAGCCTCCTGCAGGCTTCTATTCTGCATATGCTCATACACCAACAATCTCCTCTTTCCATCTGAACAATACCCAAAAAGAGAGACCACAAACGGGGATCTGAGCCCTCCAATGATTGATAGCTCATTCTGAAATTCTCTTTCACCCTGCAGGGATGTCATGTCCATTCTCTTAACTGCAACCTCCTTGCCATTCCTGAGAACCCCTCTGTAAACAACACCAAATCCTCCCTTCCCAAGCCTGTGAGTCGAGTTGAATGAGCCAGTGGCAGACTTGAGCTCCCGGTATGAAAACCTCTGGAGCCGGATAGTAGTGAGGTCATATGGACTGGTTTTGCTACTCTTAACGCGGTTATACCACAGGATCGCTAGCAACAAGCATATAAGTAGCAACCCAAATCCAAGGGTTGAGAACCCAATTATGAATAACTTCTGATGGTGATTTGAATATCTATGAAAGTGATGGTGGTGTTTAGCGTTTGATTTTATGACCAGTGTCTGTGATCTATACTTAGAAGAAGAAGCAGAAGCTTCATTCAACACTCTAGATGGCATGTTTGAATATAGTCTCCCTAGACCTATAATGTCTGTAATTTACATAGAGGTATGAATGTCAGCTCCTGCATATAAGTCTACACAAATTTTATTTTAACGAGACTGGCCTACCAAGTGCTTTCCAGCACATGTTGTGGGCTGAAATCCAAAAATTAAGGGCTTAAAATGCTGTGAAAGCTGCTTTGACAGGTTGCCTGGTCTTCGCTTACTGCATTGATTTATGAAATGCACATTGTCATAGACAAAGAAGAAAGAATCTCCTTATTAAAATAAAGGTAAAGAACAGTTTTAAAAAATGGGCTTACTAATATGCACTCTGTACATATATATATAGCAAGTGGAGTACCAGCGTAGACTTGCTTCAAGCTACTCAATATCCTCCCTCCAAGTCAAATACCCGCAGCATATAATTGATGTGCAAATCTAATCGTACAAAAGGGTCCTCCCATGGGGACTAGTAAAATTCATATTTCTTGGAAGTGCAAGAAATTTTGTTGTGCTCCATGTCAGTTTATAGCAGACTCCATGTGTTGTCTGTATGGGGGGTATATGAGCTCCAAACTGGGCTTAAAAATAGTCTAGGTCTGCGTAGATATGCAGGAGAAAACTTGTGTTCTTTAGACCCTCTTAGGCTACAGAGGCAGGGAATATTTGGGACGGAAGCTATTTCATATATATAAATACATAAAACCTGCACCTTTTGATATGGATTGTGGCTTTAAATGTAAGGGCATTTGCTTTTGACATTTGGGCCACATATCCCGTGAAGAAATCGGAAAAGCAGAAGTACTATGTTCCTTTGTCTGCCAATTTATGTAGATTTGCTTTCGCAAACATCTTTATTGAACCACAAGCTTCAAACTTTTTCACACTATGTTTCAACAGGTGTCTTGGTGCTTGTCTTGAGCGTCCTTGACAAAACCGTGCATGTGACAAGTTGCTGTGGCAATTAGAAGGCCATTTCTCCTTTGTAGCTTAGTATTTACAAGCATCTCTGCAACTTTTTCTTGGCTTAAAGGACCGTTGAAGCTTTCAATGGTGGAGCATGCGTGGCAAAATGGGTATTTTGCACACAATTCATTCTTATCCACACTTCCCACGTAACTGATTTTGATTCTGAGGTGGCTAAGAAGCCCCCATTTTCAACAGGGGAGTATCGCACAATGTGTACATTAGCTTTCAATTTTGGAATGTGGGCTGGTCTTTTTCTACCATTCCTTGGGTCCCACCTTGATTGGAAAAGAATTTGTTGTCACGTTTCTAATTTTCGATGATATAATCAGAAATCCTATTTTGATGTATAAACAAGATTTTCTATTATAAGAGTAATCCAAGCATAAGACATTAGAAATAAGCTTTTCGTACGTTTGACATGATACAATTTGTTTAATAATAAATTATAGTTTGTTATTTTCTATAGATGTCATAAATATATGGTTGATAATTGTTTTATTTTTGCAATTTATTAGTTGATTATATTTTTGAATTTATTTTCTGATATATTTAATCTAATAAAATAGAGTATGATTATCTACTTTCTAAAGTTTCTATCTTTATAGGTTAAGTCATATTCATGGTTCTATTTTTTAGATAGGATTGCGACTTTAATCTCTTTCTTGATTTAAATTACAATTTTCCCACTATTCATATTGTTTTTTTAGAATATGATCATTGCACATTGTCTTGAATGTCAAAGATCTTGAATTATGTGTCCAGGAATTGTAGTAAAAGATATTCTTCTATTTTGTTTTTAATCATTAACTCGAAAAAAAATTAACGTTTAGTCGTATCAATCTCAATTGCATCAAAATTTGCATTCTATATATTTATGCATTTTCAATCTTGTTTTATGGACTATTGGGCTTGACTCAACATCCCCTTTTATCTAAAAGGCCCCCAAAGATGTTTGTCAATGCTACTAATTTTCCAAACACATGCATTAATGTAACATGAGCAAGTTCTTAAAGCTAACATGAGAAAATGACTCAATTGTACTAATTAGACTAGGTCACATGTGTAGCTTAGTCTTAGGATTGTTGCATAAATATACATTTGTTTGATGGAAAATAAATCTTAGAGATCACCTATCATGGTCTTATGATCATTATTCTAGTACTAAATCTCATTTTCTAGTTTCATGTTGTAGTGTATCCATTGTTAAAAGTGGTTAAATTTGATAGCACAACACAAACTAAATAAGCATCTTATCCCTTCTAAGTTATTTCACTTTCTCTGTCTCGATTACTTAGATATCTATTTATTTCAATCTAAACTCCTTTAAACTCAAGGGCTTATTTTTATTGGGGATGCATTATTAGATCTTTATTGTAAGGTGTGTTTATTTCTCATAACTTCTAGTTTATCATTTAGGGTAGATTTTCTAGTATTTGAGTTTTTATCCTACAATTGTGTGCATTTATTACTTTTGTATCCATAGTGTTTACCTTTGAATTCCTAGTGTTCAATTAGACCTTATTATTGTCACTAAAACTACCTTTATTCTCTCTACCTCTTTTGTACCAATCACATGTATTCTAATGAGGAAGAAGAATATTTTGATCATGATGCATGCTATGATTTTGAAGAAAATCAAATTACATAAGATGGATCATAAGTTGCATTATTTATGCAATCAATTAGCTAACATGGATGATGATATGCCAATTCAATTTCTATTGATGTTGTTGCTAAGGTTCTTCTTACTAACAAACATGGTGTGGTTACAATGAAATGATATGGGAAAAACATTGATGATACACAATATCCTAATATGGTGGACCATGTTTCCCCAACTCCTAGATTCATCCATAATTTTCCTATGAGTTGTCAACATGTTTCCTATCCATCTCCCAAGTCAATTGTATCCCTCCCATTTCTATTTCCAATATTCATTCCTCTCACGAAATTCATGTTGTTCAACCCTTAAGGTAAGTTCAAGGTAATGAGGGTAGAAAATGGCTAAAATAGGGAAAAAAATCTTGAAAATTAGAGGTTTTTATTGAAGGAAACACAATCTACTAATGCAGGGGGTGAATCAGTAGATCAAATCAATTTAAAACTCTTTAGTTCGACACATATATGATCAGACATGAAACTTGAATCAAAGCAAATACTAACAATCGGGTAACAACATAAGCACACACATTTGCACACATGAGAACACTAGAATATATACATTATGCATCCGCACAATAGAGGAATATATACAAGACATTGCATTAACACTCTTCCATATCGACTAGGGGTCCACAAATAAATAGGATAGCATAAGGTGGACCTAAATTCAAATTTCATGAAACGTGTAATAGGTCGGTCCAAAATCAAATTTTGTTGCTGCTAAAATAACTGATGATGTGTGTTATCACAGGAACCTTAACCAGGTCCTATCTTGACATCACACACTATAATTGTGTTGGAAGACTTGCAACATGTGCATGAAGGTTGGATGGGTGTGTTGGTTGTTTCTATGTTGTCATTGATGTCAACATGGTAATAACTACATGGTGTTGACTATATGGAAGTTTGCTTGGTTTACCGGAAGTTGTTCTCTACCAGTAATGTTCCTCTGTGATGGATCAATATGTTGGTATTTGAGTCCATAACTCATCGCAAGATTTGATGTGACTCTAATCTTCTAACCATATTTTATTGACTTATTCAAACTACTTTTTCTTGGATCTTGAGATGTTCTTTTGTCTATGAACTAGAAGTTATCTCTGTCAGAGTTCAACTCTGTATCCTACTATTATTTTGTGTGTGGTGTATTGTGTGGGAGACTCTGCATTTTACTAAGGTGAACATTCTTATACTGCAATTGAGCTGACAGTCTCTTTACTGATAGTATGATGGGAAATTAATGTGTTCTCATATTCGGAAGCTGTTTGCATTAAGGATTATTTGTTGGTTTGAAGAATTGTGTTTCTTAGTCTTGGCCGACTCAGCGAATACAATATATTATGAAGACTAATAGCCAACTTGGCATAATGTGCTACACAGATAAAATGTTGAATCTTATATGGTGTTGACCTAATTGAAGAATAAGATATACTTGCATATATATATAAGATGAAAGATAGAAGAGATGAGCAATGCAATTTGAAGAGAGAATATAAGAAATACAAGAGAGCAACAAGGAGAAGTGAATGTGACCAAAGGAGAAGATCAAATCCTAAATGTTTTATTAGTTGAGATCAGTGCAATTTTGTTGAGCGACTACTATGTGATGCAATACTTTATATTCTAAGCTTCAGTGGAACTAAGCCCTGCACAGTGAAGGTGTATTCCATTAGTTCATATAGTGAAGGTGTATTACATTAGTTCATTCTTTTGGTAGTGAGCCACTATCATTGTATCTTGGCAGTGATCCATATCTTTTGTACTCAGGTTGTGAGCCTTTTTAAGGACAGTGAGTCTAGGTAGTGAGCCCCATAATATTTTGTATCTAGATATAATATATTGTGAGTTAACCCTCACCGTGGTTTTTGCCTCATTGGGTTTTCCACATAAAAATCCTGGTGTTCATGTGTGTGATTGCATTGAGTTGCTTTTATGTTATCTCTTATTGATTTAGTTAAAATAGTAATGATGATTAAGTGGATTTTATTATCGGTCTGTGGAATATTGATTCACCCCCCCTCTCAGTATTCTGGATGTTCAACAATTGGTATCAGAGCTTGGTTCCTTGGAAGAAGCCTAACAACTTAAGGAAGGTCCCAGAATTTGAATATAAAAATTTCTATCCCTCGAAAGTGGTCACTATTGAATTTTCAGAAGAAATGGAAGCCTTGAAGGACAAGTTGATAAAAGCAAATGATTACATTGAAAAGCTACAAAGTATATGTATAAATGTAGGCAATCTATTGATTGAAGGAGAAGAAATCATTACTAGCCTATAGGAACGATTGGATGAGAAGAAAAGAATTGAAGAATATCAAGAAATTGAAATTTAGAAGGTGATGGATGAATGCGCGAAGCTTGAATTAGAAGAAAAAATCCTGAGATCTAATATGGAAAAGGAAAAGAGTTTTGAAGACAAATTTAAGATAAGCTCGACGATGCTTGATAACTTGATTAATTCTCAAAGACTAGAAAAAGGCAAGAGCGGTTTAGGGTTTGAAAAAGGTCAAAGTTCTAAAGCGAAGCAATTTATTGAAAAGAAGATGCAGTACATGGATGAACAAGTCAAGGAGTGAAGAGGAAATTTTGAAAAAACTCCTATAAAGTGGTATGATGCAAAAAAGTATTTATACTTCAATGGTGTTTATCATTTCTGCAAGAGATTTGGTCATAAAGCAAAGGACTGTAAAAAGAATGTGAATGATTCTAAGAACAAAAAGAATGGATATGAATATAAAAGGGAAAGTGGAAAGTAGAATGTTACCTATTGTAAGTGCAAAAAACTAGATCATCCTAGTAAAAACAACAGAAGAAAGAAGAACTGCTATCCAACAAAGAAGAATGATCAAACCTTTGATCTGAAAGTAACAAGGAAAGAAATGGAAAGAACTTGGAGAAAGGATTCATCAGCTTTATCTGTGCTGACCTTTGGTACAAATACTCCCGTCAATCTCTAAATGAAAGCAACGGTTGAGGGAGAGCAATCATTAGAAAATCCAGTAAACCCCCTTATTGGTACTTATGTCATATCATGAGAGAAGTATATTTAATGAGGTAACAAGTTTAAGGTATTTTTTGCATGTGTGAAGAATGAAGTCTACAAAATTTGAAAGGATGAAGGCATACACTATTTTCGAGGTAATCTACCTACAAATTGAAACGTTTATTACAAAATCATTCAGAATGGAAGGAATAAGATCAGACAACATTAAAGGCATATGTATTTTCGAAGAAGCATGCAAAGGAAGTTTGAAAGGGAATTCAGAGTTTCAGAATTTGAAGAAAGCAATAGTCGAAGTGAGCTTCGAAAATAAAACATCTATACATTTTCAGAGGTATTCTTGTTTGTACAATCTTTTACTTTTATTGATGGATAATTCAAAGATTGTGAATTGTGTGGATAAAGCTATATTGAAGAGATATATGAGGATTGTGTTAGAAGAGTATGTTGGTGCATTCTCTTGCATCCCTCTGAGAGTGTTTCCTATAGAAGATAGCTATGCATTTGTTTTATGTAAGATTGAAGAAATGTCGTCAGTTCAGCTAAATATGTTTTGGGAAAATGAGTTGAAAGAGAATCATGATGCCTATAGAGTATTAGTTGAGAAGAAGTTGGATGTTTGGAGGAAAGTTCCCTTGTTTGAATTTGAGAAGAAATATATTCAAATAGTATTGAGCATAACTCATAAGAATCTTTGTGGATTGAAGAGGCACATCTGGTCACCAGAGAAGCAATTAGAGATGTAACTAGTCTATGATCCTCTGGACTGGTTCCTAAACTGAAGTCTATGAATGAAAAATAAACGATTGAGATTACAAGTGTGAGTTCTAAAGGAAAGGAAACTAAATTGAGATTGATTGTCGATCTGGTATTGAGGTATGTTGCTATGGTCATTGCTCATAAAGTTTGTATTTTTGGAAATGACTACAGTTTCTACTGTTGTGGTGAATATTTTTGTTGACATGATATTAAGAGGTATGGAATATGACCTGTGTGAGCAACTTTGCATACATCTTTTGAAGAATTTAAAGATGATCAAGAAGAATGAGAAGAATACTTTTTGGTATGGCAATTTGGTAGTTTGTCTACTCTTTTACTTTTTGAAAGAGTTACCTATAATAATAAGGTTAGAATGGTCAAATATAGAGCCTATTGCATATCAAATCAAGAATTTCATGATAAATCTTGGTAGTTTGGATGCACAAGAATTTTCCCTTGCTGCATTCTTTGGAACATTTCAGATGAGGATGAACAAAAGGTCTAGGTTTCTAGTAAGTGTTGTGGATAGATACTTCGAAAGCATAAATTTTCTTGTGTCTACATATTTATGTCACATGGAAGCAGTTGAATCAAGGTTGGTTTGGATATTTGAATTGGATTATGAAGTGTCAGAGGCTGAAATTGATAACTATGCTAAAATTCTCTTAGAAAGCCCTAAGCATCTTGACGATGAAAGTTTCTCTGGTAGCAAGACCAAAATAGGGAAGAAAAGGAAAAGTGTGGTAAAGATAACATATGAGAGTAAGCTTGAGTGTGAGAATGAAAGGATGAATATTCAGAGAGCTTTGGAAGACTTGCAAAAGGTTATACCTGATGATAATTTTGATTCATCTATTTCTGTTGTGGAGAATCTTCATGGCATGATTAATTCTTTGAAGGATTACATCTCCAGACTTAAAGACTTTGTTGGAACTAGGAATGAAGAAGAATTGAGTGATATCAAAGGAAAATGTGTGAATGCATACAATCAAGTAATGAAGGAATTGGAAAATGTACAAGGTTGTGAAGAAGAGGCACATGAACTACTTTATTTTTTTCTAGATTGGTCTAGCAATACATTGGATATGAGAAATGAAATAAGGTTGAGTGAGTCTCAGTTGAGCACTCAGGAAGATACATACAATTTAGTAGAAGATAAAGATAATCAGAGGTGGTCCTACATTATGCAATTTCAAGACAATTTTTTCTCTCTACAGGATCGAAGAACATATGTTATCAAAAAGTTTGTGGCACTCAGAGACATGATTAAATTTAGACATACTTTTGTTTCTAGTGCTCTTGGTTGTATTGGTAAATATCAGAAATCAAAATTAGTCCCAGTACTTTAATAGATGGTATAGAGTCTCTAACTAAACTTGAGCTATTTTACAAGACTCTTGTAAGTGAAAAAGGTTCATGTGAAGAAGATAAAGCATCATGGAAGGCTATTTTGGAGAGTCTCAGAGGTTCTTCTTCAGGTTAAATCTGAGTTCATATCTTTTTGGCTACTTTTTTTTATATACATTTTTATACAGGACCCCTTCCTTTGTCATTGATGTCAAAGAGGGAGAGGTAAAGAGATAAAGAGATGGAGAGTTAGTAAGGAAATTTTTTTGTGAAGATCAATTTTGATAGGGGGAGTAAGTCAAAACATTCAGTTGCGGTATACTTGAAAAAAAAATTGTCATGCATGTTGCCATCAATGCCAAAGGGGGGAATTTTTGGAAGACTTGCAACATGTGCATGAAGGTTGGATGGTTGTGCTAGTTGTTTCTATTTTTTCATTGATGTCAACATGGTAATAACTACATGGTGTTGACTATATGGAAGTTTTCTTGGTTTACCAGAAGTTTTTCTCTATCAGTAATGCTCCTCTATGATGGACCAATATGTTGGTATTTGAGTCTGGAACTCATCGCAAGATCTACTGTGACTCTAATCTTCTAACCATGTTTTATTAAGTTATTTAGACTATTTTTTCTTGGATCTTGAGACATTCTTTTGTCTATGAACTAGAAGTTATCTCTAGCAGAGTTCAACTCTGTATCCTACTATTATTCTGTGTGTGGTGTACTATGTGGGAGACTCTGCATTTTACTAAGGTGAACATTCTTATACTGTAGTTGAGTTGACAGTCTCTTTACTAGTAGTATGATGGGAAATTAAAGTGTTCTCATATCCGAAAGATGTTTGCATTAAGGATTATTTGTTGGTTTGAAGAATTGTGTTTCTTAGTCTTGGCTACCTCAACAAATGCAATATATTATGAAGACTAATAGCTGACTTGGCATAATGCGCTACATGGATAAAATTTTGAATCTTATATGGTGCCGACCTAATTGAAGAATAAGATATACTTGCATATATATATATATATATATAAGATGAAAGATAGAAGAGATGAGCAATGCAATTTGAAGAGAGAGCGAATAAGAAATACAAGAGAGCAAGAAGGAGAAGTGAATGTGACCAGAGGAGAAGATCAAAGCCTAAATGTTTTATCAGTTGAGATTAGTGCAGTTTTGTTGAGCAACTACTGTGTGATGCAGTACTTTATATTCTAAGCTTTAGTGGAACTGAGTCCTGCACAGTGAAGGTGTATTCCATCAGTTCATTCTTTTGGCAGTGAGCCTTATCTTTTGTACTCAGTATGTGAGCCTTTTTAAGGACAGTGAGTCCTAGTAGCGAGCCCTGTAATATTTTGTATCCAGATATAATATATTGTGATTTAACCCTTGCTGTGGTTTTTCCCTCATTGGGTTTTCCATGTAAAAAATTATGGTGTTCATGTGTTTGATTGCATTGACTTGCTTTTATGTTCTCTCTTGCTGATTCAGTTAAAATGGTAATGATGGTTAAGTGGATTTTATTATCAGTTCGTGGAATACTGATTCACCCCCCTCTCAGTATTTTGGATGTTCAACGAATTGAATACTACACACTACTAGTTGTTATTGCACAGGTAGATCAAACACCAACTCGTTGATAGACAAGCACAAAGAACCTTTTGTCACTTCAATCTTTTTGCATGTTGAGCATATCCTCTAGAAACTCAAGAATAAGATAGAACATGTGTAGACATACTATTCTCTCAAATTGTAGAGCCTACAACACCTTCAGAAAGGAGACCTGAGAAACATTGAACCAACATTGAATTGAAACATTCCAATACAACCATCCAAATTACTTCTATCATGGTAATTAAATGAATGAATGATATTGCAAGCATATACATAACTTTTGATATACAACATACTTCTGAGCCAAAAACACTTCAATCTAGCTAGTCACATATATTTCTGCAACTCAAAATGATATAGCAATACAATTACCATCACAAAAAGGTATCACATTGAATTCCTGAAAGATAATGCCACCTCAAACCATATAGTCTTTGACATAAATGACAACATTTGTTCAACATTTATAATTAGAGTAAAGATGTGAAGCACTTCTAGATAGAATAATAACATGGTGTGTGAACATGAAATGTGAAAATTTATTTCTAGTTTATAAATATACAATTTATTATAATACCCAAATGATAAGAGTTGGTTAAGTAAAAGATGTACAAAAGTGACATTTAAAATAATTTTTATGTTGAAGGTCAAAACATGCATGTGTACATGGGTGACGTAAAAAGTAGTAAATAAAATTATTTTACAAAAAATTCTTGTAGATGGATGCATAAGACGATGAAGTTTGGATTGAATATATTTTTAGATTTTTAATTAATTATTTAGTGGGACTAAGATATATATCTAAAATCCCTCTTGTATGACTCACATAATTTGACATAAAATAATTTTAACATGATTTTTTTAGTATGTAGATAATGTTATCTAGATTAACCATAAATATTTTTTTAAATTAAGAAAAACATTTTTTTAAAAGTAATATATATGTCATTTCAAGTTTATAATACTATGTGTTTAAAAATTAATAAATATACAGTAGACTTAATATTTTAAAAATTACATATTTGAAAATTAGACATTCTCATTTATAATGAGCATTAATTGTACAAAAAAATTGAAAATAAATTCATCAACCATATTATCAAAAATATTTTTTATTAATGGATGCTACCATAACATTGTACTTGCAAGTTCAAGACTTAGGGTCAAAAATTCAAGCCTAAATCAATACAAAATAAAGACATTTTTAATTGAAATATAATATGTATTTGTAAAAAATGGTATTTATTATTTTTACATTAGATACACATGTATATAATGAAATGGATATCCATTATTAACAAGTGTTCATTGCTAATATAGTCATTGCACATGCCTATACTTAAGATAGTATAATATAGGCAAACTATTATACTATATTTTTTTCTAATCTCTTGGAGATCTTAAAATTTTAAGTGGATTATTCTATTTTTAAAAATATTTTTTCTTGAGCACCATTAGTAGAAAGAATGTCAAAGAATATGAGGATTTGTTTTTAAAATGAATTAATTATAAACACCATTTTTTTAAAGAATCAAGAGCAAACACCATATTTGAAAGGAATCAAGAATAAGAACCATTTCAAAAGGGGTCTTCAAGCATACTCAACATTTTTAAAGGATTTCATGTATCATTTTAAAAAGGAGCTTTCAACCACTATTTTGAAAGGATTTTCAACAAAGGATCTAGATTAATTTATATTATAGATAGATCAATGAGTTGATATACTTTAGAGATGAGCTTGGCCATTCAATTATTGAGTTTTATGAAGATAATATGATAATAATGGGATCAAATAGATGAAAATAAAAAGGAAGGCCTTAGAACCTAAAGAAATGAAAGTACATTGAGAGTGTTAGGAAAATTATACAAGTTGTTCAAACACTTCCTACATAACCTCGTGAGATAAAAGAATGCATGCAATCTTACAAAATAACCATGATGCAAAGATTAAAGATATGTTACAATATTGCACAAGATATACCTTGGGAAAACTCTCAAGAGAGAAAATTTCAACCTGCAAATGCATCCACACTCAATACATCATTTATTAATGAAAACATTACTTGATACACTTATAAAGTCTCTATAAATACTTTGAAACATCAAAATCCTCCAATGCATCCTCCATGTGTCCAAGTAGGTAGCTACACATCCCATGACATGTTTTACATATGCACTCAACAAAAGAGATCAATACAATGACAACCAAGCCAAACAACCAACCAACTAGCCTCATTTATTAAATATGTGTAATTTCATAGAATCAATCTCACACAAAACAACCCAAGTGATAAAGTAAAACCATATGCCTCAAAACCATGATTACACAAAATATTGACCTAAACACATAAAATATCTAGCAAATACCACATACAACTTTATAAGTGGACCCAAATAAATATTTAAAGTGGCTAAGCACACCTCTTAGAGATGTACCATAAATAAATATGTATTTTACATAATTACATAATTCCTTCTTGTGCAAGGTATATAACACCTTATTCCTAATAGAGAGGAGGTAAAATGACAAAGTAATAGGAGAGAGAGGATTTGAAAAATGAATAATTTTAAAGTGTCTAATTTGGTGATTGTGGAAGAGAAAAATATTAAAGATAATATCGAATTCTCTTGAACATGGATGTGGTGAATATAGAAAAGACAACATTTGTAGAATGGTAAATGTGGAAGAGGAGAATATGAAAATGTTAGTTATGAAAATGAGTCAAGATAAATCTTCAAATGCACTCAATGAGGGAATTATTATTAGAACAATAATGAAATGCAAGAAAAATTCAAAAACTTCCATAGAATGAATGTACATGATGAAAATCCAAAAACTATCATAAAATGAATCAAGAATGCATAAATAAATTCCTAGTATATGAAGAAAAAAGAGGAATAAGGAAGGTGAGAGTGAACCAATGAGTAACCCTCTAAGAAGTGCAACACATGTAGAATGCTTGGGAAAAGTATGAGGACATGTGTCATGTTCCTATGAGGTGAACCAAAAAAAAATTAAGTGAGATTAAGGTAGTGTGAATAGGTCTACTACGTACTAGATAAATGTAAATTGGATAGGTAATTCATATTTTCACACTAACACCCTCCTTAAGTGATACTTAGGGAGGAAGATAACCACTATAAAATGAGTCCCCATAATAAGTCCTGATGAGGTACTCATGTACAAATAAAAGTCTCACAAATAGAGTATAGGAGAAAACTTAGTGGGAAAAGCTTCTCTCCAAAAGGGATAAATAAATACAAATGGAGGAATCAAGACCCCCAAGGAAAACTTCCTTCACCTCAACCATATGTTGCAACTCAAGATAGTGAGGTGATTCTAAAGGTTTAGTAAAGATGTCAACAAGTTGCTCTTGAGTAGATAAATAATCTAAGGATAAAATAACATCATGGATAAGTTATTGAATGGAATGTATGTGTATCTTGATGTTCTTCATCCTTTGATGCCCCATTAGGCTGCATGAAATGTCAATGTCACTTTGGTTATCACATCAAATAATAGTAGGATGATCAAGTGGTAGACCAAACTTTGTTATAAGCTATCAAAGCCATAAAATCTTATGGCTAGAAAGTACTTCACTTTGATACTTAGTCTTAGTGGATGTCAATGCAATAAATTTTTGCTTCTTGCAAGATCATATGACTGAACTAGAACCAAGGCAAAAAATAAAATTGAAAGTGGACTAATGTGAGTCAACATCACCTACTCAATTTGTGTTGGTGAAGTGTACTATTTGTGAAGCTCCTAGTGTTTATTGAAATCCAAAATGTTTAGTACCCCAATTATACATCAAAACATGCTTGGATGCCTTCCAATGAATTTGATGAGGATCATGGGAAATTGGGAGATAAATCCAATAATGAAGGAGAAATCGGGATGAGTGTGTGTCAAATACAAAAATATTGATAAGTAGGAGGTATTTTCCACGTGTCAAAATTGTGATATTGCTATCAAGATTCAACCGTGTAGTTTTATGATTCAAACTCATTAACCCATGTTTAATGAGTAGTGGTTCACAGGAACCCATCTCTCATGGTAATGAATGGTCCACTAACTATCTATAGAAAGTAGCATCAACACTAGGTGTGGTGCAAATGGTAGTCAAAGTCACACAAAACTAAAATAGTGTAAAATAAAGCTTAAATCAACCATGATAAATCAATGAATAAATCCAATGGTATACTTCTAATAGTATATCCCCTCAATAGGTCATAGAGCCTAAAGACTAAGAAAATAGTGTAGAAGATTGAGATTGGTCATGTTAAAGTGCTCCATCAAAATTTGTTAAATATCCTAAAGTATAGATAAGGAGCTACTAATGAGAATCAAATCATCCACATATAACAATACTATCAAAAACTCATCTCCATGTATTTGAATAAACACTATGTGATCTAAATAGCAAAATATGAAACCAAATGCAAGCAAGAAACTATCAATATTCTCATACAAATCCTAAGGGGATTTCTTGAGACCATATAATAAACATCAAAGCCTATAAATAAGTGAAGAATATCATATGAATTTGGAAGGATACTCCATGTAGATCTCCTCATGAAGATCGATATATAAGAAAGAACTCTTCACACCCATTTGGAAAATTATCCATCTTTGATATGCAACAAAAGAAAGTGTGAGTCAAACAAAATCCATCTTAGTTATGGGAAAAAAATTCTTGGAGTAATAAATATCCTCAAATTATGAAAAATTCCTAGCTACAACGTATGTGCATGGAAATATGGGACCAAAAGGGAGCCTTAAGTAACCAATTTTTTTTCTAAATCAATAAAAATTGATCTTGGATGAGAAATTGAAGATAGTTATAATAAAATTTTGAAAATGTAATAAGAACAAGAGTATTAGCACGCTTTGAATCTACTTTCTAAACTACTATATTTTTTAAATGGTGAAGATTAAGGGGTTCAAATAGGTGGATCACCTAGAGTGCTCCTACTTTTGTCAAAAATATAATATAGCCTCTAGTGCACTCTCCCTAAAAAGTTTATTTTTTTTTAGTATTTCAAAAAAAATCTTTGTAAAAAATTAGCTAACACCATGTAGTTTATGTCTTATTTTTATTTTATTTTTTAATGAAATTATGATTTTTCACTATTTCAAAGTGGATACATCTTGAAAAATGAAAATTTGAGTGTGCCCCCATCATTTTTTGGGAAATTAATTAAATTTTTTTTTTTTGTGTATAGAATAGAGTATAGAATGTAAAAAAATGTAGTTCGTTTTAAATTTGGACATGAATAGATAAAAAATGAAACAAAAAATACTATATATAGATTTTGAAAAAAAAAGAAACTAGCAAAATAAATTAAGGATCAAAGCCTTAACATATTCAAAATGTAGAAAAATACATGGTTAAAAATGCAATAGATCTTGATGTTACTATGGTGTGTTTTAGCTCAATATTAGAAGATGTGCAAACCTAATAGAGAGCATGCTCAAGGTCTCTTTATAATTTATAGAAAACGTGAATTTGGGCATTGACATGTAATTTCAACCCTTTGGGTTGGATGCTCATGAAAAATCCAACCCTAAGGGTTGGCAATATCCAATGTAGACAGAAGAACAATCGTGTTATATTGTGCTCATATTATAATGTGCTAACATTTCTAGATAAGAAAATTTTCAAAAATGGTAAAAAAACATGTGGATTCTATTATTTTTGACCCACATGCTTTGTTTAACCCTACATATTGTGTGTTCTCTAATATAGATGTTAGGATATGTGACATTAAAATTTATGTCATGTCATTTCATGTGTCTCCACATTCCTTGGAAAGTGTTCTTGAGGACTTGAGAGACTAAATATTTATTATTTAATTACCTATGACATACATTTTGGGAGTGGGGTCAACTTGACTTTCATTTGGTTGCATGTTGGCATTTATCATTTGCATGTCATCCAAAGTTGGGTGCCCAAGTTTTCATGTAATTGCATGTGTTGTTTGTATAGCCTTCAAAGCCATCAAAGAGTAATGGAGCACCCAAGAGTGAGCATTTTAATTGGCTATGGGTTAGGTTCCCATGTGAGGGAAATTCCAATATTAAATTATTTTTATTATATTTATGGGTTTTCCACTAAGGGAGGTGTGGGTTTTTCCAAGTTGTCCAGTCTTAGATTGTTGTTTTGTGATACCATAGTGGTTTTCCCTCTCATAAATCTCCATATATTGGAACCTTGAGATAGCAGTTTCATATATTGAGTTGCAGGTATCCAAGTGCTACTAGATTGCTTAGAGAATATCAGTGAAGAGCATTATTGTATAAGTCTCTTTGAAGATTAATAATATCCTTTCCCTCTTTCTTATGTGGATATTTTCCTTGAAAGGGTTTCTCCATGTATATTTGGTGGTATATGTGGGATTATTGCTTTTATACTTTTATGTTGAATGTGCCATCACATAAAATATATAATTGGATTATCTTTAATTCGTAATTTCATATTTGTATCACTTTGTTTAAGTTAATACTGTTGTATTTCTACCTTGATTTCCAACAAATTTGGTATCAAATTTAATGTCTATGTTGAGAGAGGGATGCCTTTCTCTTAAAGAGTTGAAGGATTTTTTGCTATAGTGGGAGCTTTTATATTGTGGGTTTTGCAGATTTGTGAAGAAGATTATATTCCATAGCTTCTACCTTTTGTTTAGACATTGAGAAGTTCAATGGATTTGGGTACAAGATGTGGAAGTTGAATATGGAAGATCTCCTAGAAGAAAGAGATCAGTGGTTGATAGATTCAAATTAAAAGAAGCCATCTAGAACTTTTGATGAAGATGGGTTAAAGCTTGACAAGAAGACATGGTCTTGCAGATTATGTCCTCTTGAATTTTTTTGAGGAAGCTACTACATACAAGTTGTGAAAGAGGATATGTGATATTTATCAAACTAAAAGTCTAACTAATAAGTTGTATCTCAAAATGTGTATGTATTCTTTGAAAATGAAGGATTTTGATTATGTTGCAAAATATTTAAATGATTTTAATATGTCAGCTTGCACATGTAGATGTTAAGTTAGAAGAGGAAGATAAATACATTTTGTTGCTTTTTTGTATACAAAAATCCTGGGAAAATGTAATTGTTGTCATAAGTGGTGGTGGTGCAAAGATAAAGATGGATAATCTCATTGCTACACTTATTTCAAAAGAAATTTCATGAATGTAGGCTCCCAATATGCCTTGCATGTGTGAGGTAGGTCCAAAGAAAAAGGGCCTAAAGAGGATAAAAATAAAGATAAGTAAAAAATATGTTCTAAGACCCTCTAGAAGAGTGAAGTGTTGGAATTGTGGCACAAAGGGCATGTGAAGAAGGAATTTAGAAACAAGAAAAAGAGTGCAGAATCCTCCATGAAAAATTTCTTGGATGATGGTGATTTCGATGCTTTTTTAATTTCTACTAACATTATAAACATGTTGCTTGGCTTATTGATTTAGGTTGCTCTTACCATATGAATCCCCAAAAGGAGTGGTTTACTTCATATTCAACTTATGATGGGGAGATTTTTATTTGGTGATAACAACATGAAGAAGATTGTTGGTAAGGGAAGGGTAAAATTGTGTTTCAATGATGGAAGGGTTAAAACCCTTGATGATGTTTTACATATTTTTGGACTTGCAAGAATTTTACTTTCAGTATCCAAGTTGAATGATTTAAGAATACATGTAGGTTAGTAAGAGGGAGTTTGGTGATTGCTAAAGGATTTTGGATAGGGACTTTGTTTAGGCTTAATGCCTCCACTTTTTGTCACTCTACCAATGAAACTAGCATTAAAAATGTATGTATGTTATGACACCATAGATTGGGTCACATAAGTGAAAAAGGTCTTAAGACCATTTTGAATGAAAGTTGATTGATAATATTTTTTATTGTTTTGTTGGTAAAAATTATTTTTGTGAACACTGTGTGTTTGGAAAATAGAATATATCATCATTTCCTAACATGAATAATAAAGCTAAGAGTGTGTTACAAATCATCCATTCAATTTTTTTTGGATTAGTGGATGTTGAATCTTTCAAAAAATCTTGTTATTATGTTACTTTCATTGATGACATCTCAAGATACACTTGGATTTATTTTATGCATGTAAAATATGAGGTTTTCAATAAGTTTAAGGAATTTAAAGCCTTAGTTGAGAAGCAAAAATATTAAAAGATAAGGGTGTTGAGATCTAACAATGGGGTGAATATTTTTCTAGGGAATTTAATGAGTTTTATAAGCATGCAAGTATTGTTCGATAAAAGACTACACCTTATACTCCCCAAAAAAATGGGGTAGCCAAAAGAATGAATTGAACCTTAATGAAAAGATCTTAGAGGATTATATCAACTAGTGGTAAGCTTGATAGATGCTTTTGGGAAGAAGTTGTAAGTATTCATTGTTACTTGATTAATATATCTTCTTGTTTAACTCTTGTTGATAAAACTCCTTATGAAGTGTGGATAGGTAGAAATCCTTCTATTTCACACTTAAGGGTATTTGGTTGTGAGGGTTTTGTTCATGTGCCTAAAGACAAAAAATATAAACTAGATCCACAAATCTCAAAAATGCATCTTCATAGGTTATGGATAAAAAATAAGGAAGATGCACATGTGGAAAAATAATTAGATGGATTAGAGGATGGAGAAAAAGAAGAGTGTTCAAAGAGTTTAGATGATGATGTATAGGATGAACATACAAAAGAACAAGTAGAGCCCCTTACTCCATGAAAAGTTCCATAATATAATAAAATCCATTTGGCAGGTATAACCCACCAAATTTTTGTTGTGTATTTTCTTTGTTAAGTATTGATGATGAACCTAGATCTTTTAGGGAGTCTCTCTCTTTAGAGGAAATTGAGTCTTTAATGTAGGCCATCCAAGAGGAGATGATGGCACTAGATAATTATGATACCTAGAATCTTGTTAGTTTTCCCAAAGGAAGAAAGCCAATTGCTTTCAAGTGGGTATTTAAAAATAAATTTGGTGTAGATGGTCAATTAGAGTGATACAAGGTGAGACTAGTGGCCAAGGGCTACTCTGAGAGAGGGGTGTGATTTCAATGAAATTTTATCTCCTATTGCTAAGTTAACTTCTATTAGATTCATATTATCTATTGTTGTTGCTTGTGATTTTGAAATTGAGCAAATGGATGTTAAAATTGATTTCTTGCATGGGGATCTTGAGGAGGAGATTTATATGATATAACCTAAGGGTTTATTTGTGAAAGGAAAAGAGCACTTGTTTTGTAGGTTAAAATGGTCATTATATGGTTTGAAATAGTCACCCAAGATGTGGTACAAAATAAATTGATTCCTTTGCATTGAATTAGGGTTTTTTTAGGAGCAAAGATGATCATTATGTTTATATTAAGATTATTAATGATTAGATACTAATAATTATCTTGTATGTTGATGACATGTTGTTTATGGGTAACAACAAGGTGATTATTAGGGAGCTTAAGGATCAACTTTTTGGTATGTTTGATATGAAGAATACTAAATATATCCTTGGGATGGAGATTAATAGGGCTAGGTTCACAAAAAAACTATGTTTAAGTTAGAGTAAGTATGTTGATACTATTTTACAAAGGTTTAGTCTGCATAATTGTAAGCCAACTAATATTCCATTTCTAGTTCATACTAAGTTGAGTTAAGAGATGTCTAAGGTTCTTTATGCTAGTATTTTTGGTAGTTTTATGTATGTAATGGTTTGTACTAGAGTACATATTACCCAAGAAGTGGGAGTTTTGAGAAGGTTTATGTAGATAACCCTAGTAGAGAGCATTAGAATTTGTTAAAAGGGTGTTTAGATATGTGTGTGGGACTTCTGCTTACTATTTGATTTATCATGTTACTAATTATGTGGTTAAGTCATTAGACATACATGATCTTGTTGATATAGATTGGGCTGGTGACTTGGATAGTCAAAGGTATACTAATGGATATATTTTTACTTTATTTGGAGGTGAAGTGAGTTGGATGAGTAAAAGATACCCTATGATTTCATTTTCCACCACTAGAACAAAGTATATGGCTATTATACATTCCTCTAAGGAGATGGTATGGTTACAAAGACTCGTTACATGTATTGGTTTTGATCGCAAGACTATGAGGATTGGTTGTGATAGTCAAAGTATCACTAGTAGAAAAAAGAAATAAATGACTAAAAAACTACTAAAAATTACATATAAATGACTAAACACGTGACCAATAGTAGTTTATTGCCGATCATTTATAATGCTACCAAATTCATGACTAAACCATTTTTAGTCATTTATTTTGTCGTTTTGATTAATCAATTTGGTGGTATATTTAGTGGTTAATTTAGTCATTGATTTAGT
>VDFB02000003.1:321526029-321556036 GCA_007258455.2 Sequoia sempervirens | reverse complement strand
CAATGAACAAGATTGGGATGTGGACGACCTGCTATAGGTTGACTCACATGTTCCTTACTAGTATTGTCTTTATTTTTCTTTTTCATGTTTCTTGTATGTGATTGCATGTGCGTAATGTGATATCCCCATACCATTCTATTTCATTTACTCTCTCTCTCTTTCTGACATTCCTCTATTTGTATCTACATTCTTCTCTATATCGTAAACCTTTATCTTTTTTTTATCTTGTGTTTTCCTTTTGGGGATGATGCAAGGCATCGAGACATTTAGGTCTCTTCCATGTTGACCCAAAATATTTTCTTTGTTTTCACTCTCTTTGTGTCATTCTTTCTATTCCATGAGTATTTGGGGAATGATGACGTTTCCAAGCTCTCTAATAACATTGTACCAAAGACATACTGACCCTGAATCCATGGATCCCTTATGTGATTTGGAGATTTCATTTTGGAGGCAACCCCTTTTCATGATGTAGCTTCATTTGGAAACATATGACTTGCCATAGGGCTTTCCAAATAAGCTCTCATGTCCTCTTTATTGTTTGCATTTCATAGTTGCTAATTTAAAGTAATTGTTCAGAGCATGGTGTTTAGCAATTTATTTAAAGTGGGGGCATACATTGGCATTATTATTTTGCATTTTACAACTCATGTTTCATTGTGTATTTGGTGTGATGTCATTAAAGAGTGTGATCTCTCTTAATTATATTCCTTTTAGGGGCTTGATGTGACACACTGCATCCCCTAAGTTGTGAATATTCCATAGTTCAATTGGTCCTCTCTTGGATACATTAGGAACAATATTCCCTAATTTAAAACTTTACATGAACTAAGAAAAACTCCTTTGAATGTACCATACACTACTTCTACATTTACAATATTGGTTATATGGCCACCTTGCATAACACACTTTTCTTTCCTGTGAAGCCATCTTGTTTGTTCATGGGTGTCAAGCATATGAAGCTTTGCTTACCTTGTGAATCCTACTGTTTGTGTTGTGTGGAACCTTGTCAAAGTTCTTAGGAGGTATAGCTTTGGTATGGTTACTGTATGGGAGCTAAACTTAGGAGTGACTTTCCCATAGCAACTTTCTTGTCTGTGTGAGCGCATACCGAACGCGTGCGTATGTGTCTCACTAGGGGCTCACCTAGTGGATAGCCCGAGGTTCCACTAGCCCTTGTGAGCATGTGTCGGTTTACATGGTAGACATCATGTTTCACTTGTAAGCGTATTTGGACAAACAACTTAGATTTGATCCACATCGTGATGGTAAAATGGTTGAGGCTTGATCCACCCCTTTTGTTTTTGTTTTTATTTCTCTTTATGTATTTGGTACTATACATGCTTGTATCTTGTTGTTGTTTCATAGATCATTCACATGTGTGTTATTTTGTTACTATGTTGGTTTACCATAGGATCTTAATCCTGGGGGCTTGTGTAACCCTCTTGATTGTTGTTATCCTATCTTACTAGCATTGGTACACTTGGACCCCTCTTGATGCAAGTTTGTCTACTTTAGTGTGAGTTTGAAGAAATTTCCTCCTCTCACTAAAGTGGGGACTAAATGCAGTGTAGAAAAATGTATCCCTCTATATTTTCACACTTGTTTGGGCCCTCCCTACTAAAATTGGGCTTCTTTATGCCTTATTTGGTCCTATTTTTCATCCACAAGCCTTATTTAATGCATCTTTATGAGGATAATCCCGACACTTAACTAATGACTAATCATAATTTAATGTTTTTTGGTTTTTTGTTCTAGATTTAGTGATCTGGGACTCATACGCCACCTTGGGCATATGGGTCCCACCTAAGTTTTGGAGCATGAACCTGAATTTGGAATTAAACTTAACTTTTCTTGAAATTTGTGTCCCAAGCTTAGCTTGCTCAGACTCATACGCCCCAACTAGCGTATGAGTCCCACTTAGCTTTGACCTATTTTAAATTCAAATTCTTGGCAGGATTTTATTCTCCTAGATTTGATGTTAGCTTGTAGTGTTGTAATCTTAAGAAATTTGGCATAAACAAGTACAAATACAAGGTTATTTCACATATTTTATCCTAACCTTTCAAGTATTCAAGCACTATAGCAAATTTATGATCAAGAGAGTTTACAAGAGCATTCAAGAGCTGATTATCAAGCATCATGTAAAAGTCATCATGCATCATGTGTTTTTTTGAGCTAATATTTGCGATGTACATTCTTATGATTCAAGAAAGCATTCAAGTCAAGATCTACATTCATGCTAGTCATTTCACATAAGTTTGTAACCTTTGTTACAAGGGTTTGGGTGAGTTGTAACATAGCTCATTTGTTCATTCATCATTCCTTCATTCTATTTGATTTAATTTCAAGGTCTGATTACCAAAATGGGGTTTGACCAAGGAAAACCCCTATCCAGTAACACAACGATATTTTCACTCTCTTTGATGTGTGATTTATAGATTTAGGTTGAAAATCCATTGACGAGAAAGATTGGAAAAAAAAATTAAAGTTGTAAAGTTGTCAAAGTTGTCACCTTTCTTGCAAGATTATAGAAAGTCACCTACAGGTCAGAATTCAGAGTTTCAGACTCAAAGATTAGAAAGGAGAGAAGCTATAGAAGATCACTAGAGGATATCAGAGTTTCATACCAACCCTAATACTAGGACTAAATCACCACTTGTGGCGTATGATGCTAGTATACCAGTTTTAAGCCATTTTATGTAGATCCTAGTTTAGTAGTTGTAGATTCTGGATTCAACTCGAAACCCTTAACTAGGACTAAATTGCCTAGCCTGATGTATGAGTCCTAGTGTGCATCAAAAGTTAGAATTTCAAGTTACAGACCTTTTTAGTGCTTCTTTAGTTTTCCAGGTGCATCTCTATTCATTCTCAGTTTAATATTCTGATTTGAAGTTTTATATTCTAGGTTACACAGTTAGATTTGCACATTGCATTCATCTCTTTCTTTCTAAGTCTTTGCTTAGTGGTGAACCCCCTTTAGTCTTTAATCACACCCTAGGAAACCATCCTAACCCTATCCCATTCCTCAATCAAGTCAATTGGTTGAGGGATCTTGGTTTCCTTGAATTAAATACAACAAAATAGGGTCCCCCTTGTGTGTTCCATCTCCTAAAAGGTGAATACACCCCTATTTTCTTGGTTTCAACATGTATGACTAGGATGCTGACACTAAAACCATATGACCTATTAAAAGAAACATAATTCACTTATTTATTGTACTTCTCTAACTAGGAGGCCAAATTTCTCTTTGTATGCCATTAGAATGCTAACACTTTAGTCGTTTTATCTAAATTTGTAGTATACATAGTGTGGCACAAAGGGTGATCATGGTATGCCAAACAAAGCCCTTAAGTGGCAAAAAATTGGTGAAAATCGTTGTTAGGCAACTTGATCTAAATATTTGAATAAGTATATATTATTTCAAAAATATGTAAGAATAGAATTTGTATAAAATTGAATGTAGTTTCAAAATACTAGGTTTATTTAAAAAATAAATAAAATCTATTTGGTGAAAATTCTGAAATTTCAATGCAAGAGTACTTAAATTTCGTGGAAAAATAAGAAGTAGGTGTCCTATTCGACCACAATTCTAACCATAATAAATTAATAATATTTTTTTGTAAGATTTTATATATAAGTAGAGGACTTATGTTTGGATGTGATGCATATTTTTTTGTAATTTTTTTCCAAGTAAATAATTAATTATGAATTTTTTATTACAACTTTTAGAAAATATAAAAACTCGTCTGTCTGACCACCTTAACTTGGTCAAAAATTCATGAAATTTAATTTTTCTTTTTTTAATAATATAGTATGTAAAGCATAGAATGTGACGCATGTTTTGGATTCAAAAAATATGGTACCGTTTGAAAGTTATAGATGTTTTTCAATCAGCCTATCGATCAGGACTTTAGTCATAATTCTAATAGAAAATGAATAATAATTATTTATTAAATTCAAATTAAATCATAATTTATATTTTTGGAAAGCTGAGAATCTCCTCTAAAAACCCTTTTCGTTTCATTAATTTTGGGTGAAAAAAAAGTCGTCAGCCACATACCCTACAAATATTGCCACTTTTGGCATACCATGATCCTCACATACCCAAAGATCCAATATTGTTTTGGAATCTTAATTGAAATTGTACTCTAGGCATAATTCCAACCTTATGAGATCATCAATTGTGTCGTTTAACAATGAATAATATAACTCTATACTTGTACAAATGAATGAACATAGAGAAGGGACGGTTGTGCCAAATTCACCTTTCCATTGGCTAAGAGGCTTAATGATTCCATTAGAATCCAAAATATTTAGCATAATCCTCTTCTCAATATAATCCAACATATTTTATTTTCCTTTGAGTTGTTTCTCCAATTTTGACTAGTAGGATACAATTTCTCCCACTAGACTAGAATCTTCATTTGTACCAACAAGACCCTCAAGGATATTTGGGTTGAATATGGAGCATTTGTAAACTTATTGAATTGATAACACTCTAGTAGTCCACTTGCTTAAAATATCCTTCAGAATATCTTGATGTTGCAAGTACCTGATATATGCATTTTACAAACTATTGTAACCCTCCCAAGCGTCTTCAAGTCTATTAATAATTTTAGACAATCTATGACCAATGAGGTCATCTACCAAATTACTCACCCTTTTGTTCCTATCCTCTTTTTCTTCCCACTATTTCTTTGTGAGATCTTCAATTTTCACATATAAACTCTCATTACCTTGAGTTGATGAATCTATTGAGTAGGGAAGAGTAGTGACAATTGGCATATCAACAACATGGGTTATGGTAGTAGTTATTTGTATCTTATTATATTCTTGAATCAACTTTGTCATGCCCACATTTTACTTCACTAAAAAATAACACAACCACCAAAAATGTTATCATTACAACATAAATCTAGACAACTTATGGATTAACCCTTGCACAAATAATGGTATCATGTTGCATTACCATCATGAGCATGTCACACAAAGTGTAAATATATGGATACTACAAAATTGGGTGTGATATATCCCTTCTCCACACCCTAATGATGGTGGTCCTCCTATTAGGTCTAGGTGTATAAACAAGCCACCTTGAAAGCTAATATATTACTTTGTATAATTTACCAAAGGTTAACTAATGGAAAAATGTGCATTTAGTCATTGAGACTAATCTTGAAGGTGTTACACCCAAAATTGTGAAGTTACTATTTACTATTACTATATAGGGTAAATGTGAATGTAATGTGAATTCTAGAGATGAATTAATGATGCTTGTACCTTGTTATCAATATGAATGTTATCTCATTTCATGTTATCTCAATTGATGTTATTCATGGTGAAATACTGCATAAATGAGAATAGATGGTTATTGAATTATTGTTATTTTAACTTTGAAGATGTTTATATATGTTGCTTATTGTTGTGAACAATTGACTACTAAGGCATGTGCTAGTGGTTGTAGGTAAATGTCCATTTCTCTAGGGGGAGGGGAAGTATCACTCGGGAGAAGATCTTGGTCAGGTAACCGGTAAAAGTAAACTATTTGAGCATACACACCACCTTAGATTGAGTGAAATAAGTCAATTTATGGGTTATAGGTAAGTCATCCATAGCTTATTTGAATGCATTAGGAGTCTTGTTTACTTCTGCATACTTTTACAAGTGATGTTTATCTATTTGGGGTTTGAGTTTATTCTTGTGTTATTACCATCATATGGATAGGTGGGATGTAGGTGGAAGTATGTATATGTGTATGCACATGCATGTCAGGAGGATCTAACAACATGTATATGCATATGTATAGATATACCACACGTACACACCTATCAATATGATGGTAATGTAAATGGATGTAAGTGAATCAGATGTGGACATATATATATGTATAGTATATACACATATCCATATGTATATGCATATCGATACAAGTGTACATTGCAAATGGATATGCTCATACAGATGCATCGATATGGTATACCAACACATACGTGTACATAGAGGTATATTCATGTATACATACATACATACATATTTATATATATATATGCATACATCCTTTATAATGTGGATATTATAATTATATTGCCTTGCGAATATATATATCAGATGAATGTTGACTATCTTACGATATATATTTATGTAATGAATATATATATATATATATATTTAAGTTGTATATATATATATATATATATATATATATACTGTGGTATTTAAATATATTGAGGGTAGAAGATGTCATATGAATCCAAGTTTTGACATCTTCTCTCATTCACACCTGCAATGATGTTTTATTTTACTTCCTTATAAATTATGTCATATATATGTGTATACAAAATGTAGAAGCATACACAAGGTAAGTCAATTGTTAAATAACAAAATGCCTCAAAGAGACGTGGTCTAAAAATATAATTGGAAAGTGTATAGAATTGTGTAATTTAAAATATGCATTGACAACCTAAGGTTATAATGACAAACAAACAATGATCAACCTGGAATATGAAAAATAACAAAAATGAAAGAAATCCATAATAGAATGAAAGAAAATGTGTAAAGACTTCACATACCTAAAAAACAAGAGTTTCAAATGGAGTTCTACCCAATTATGTAGCCTTTGCTTCTTCTTTCTTCAAACTCTTCAACAATTTGACTTTTTCAAAAGCTTGTTCCCCTCCAAACTTCAATTGTATCACTTTTGAATGGAATTTAGACTTGAATTGATATTATATGCCTTTCAATGTGAAAACTCTACTATTTCATGCAAAGGTGGTGGAAAGATCATGAAAAAGGTGGTGGAATGTGAAAAACATGCATGCACACTTCACAACATCATCAAAAAGCTACTTTTTGTCAAGCATGTAGAACCAGGAGAATATGCAGAATGTGGGCCTTGAGATCATGGGTATATTGAGTTTTTAACCATTTTTAGAGCAAGTCAAAATGTGCTAGTGTTATAACGCGAGCGTGTAATTTCTTGCTAAAAACACCCATATCTCTATTGCTTCAAAACGTGCTCACGTTATGAGAAAGTTGAATTTTTATAGATTTATTTTCTCTCTTTGTCTATACCCTCTCCCCTCAACCCAAAACCCTTAATCCCTCTACCCTTAAACCCTCAACCCTCTACCCTCTACCCTAAACCCTAAAACCTATACCTTCAAACCCTAAACCCTTTACCCTCAACCCTAAACCCTTAAACCTTCTATCCTCTATCCTCAAACCCTAAACCCTAATACCCTCTACCCTCAACCCTAAACCCTTTAAACCTTCTACCCTCTATCCTCAAACCCTAAACCCTAATACCCTCTACCCTATGCATTGGACCCTCAACCCTACTCCTTCAACCATATGTACCCTCAACCCTAAACCCTTAAACCTTCTACCCTTTATCCTCAAACCCTAAACCCTCAACCCTGATACCCTCTACCCTATACATTGGACCCTCAACCCTAATCCTTCAACCATATGTACCCTCAACCCTAATTCTTCAACCATATGTAGGTCCTAAACCCTAAATCCTAAACCATCAACTCTATAGTTACTCAACTCTATACCCTCAACCCTTATACCCTAACTCTATCTCTCTCCCCTCTACCCTCTACCCTTAACCCAAGGTATATGTATATATATATATATACATATACATATATATAGGGTGTCAAGCCATGACTTGCAAAAAAACTTAGTTGATTGATGTGATTTTTTGGTAATCACAAAGGGAATTTATGGTTCACTAAGTTTGGAAGGAATTGGATCTTCAAATGGAATTTTGTGAAATTTTGGAAGTGAAGTGCAATTGCTACAAGTTCAAAACAGCAGTCTAAAACTCCATGTTTGACATCAAATTTGGATTTACAATAATGTTGGAACTTTTTTTTAACTTCAATTTCAAAGAAAATTCAAAAGGGAAAAGGGATAGAAGAGTTCCTAGAACTGCAACTAATGTTGAACAGTAATAATGGAGGATGCTACAGTGGAAAACCTTCCCAAAACTAAGTTACATGATTATAAATAGGGGGATCTCCTCTCATTTTCAAGGGAGAGTTGAGTTGTGTAAAGACATGTTGCAGAAATTTTAATAAGAATTACATTGTTTTGGTGGATTCTTGTGTTTCTCCACATGTTGCATGATTCATCTTCTCAATAGTAGATTTTAACTTTGTTGTTTTACTTACAAGTTTTTTTTAGTGGTTAGTTCATGTTGCACATTGATAGTGAAGAATGTTATTGTTTTGATGCCTTCCATGTTCATGCTTTTTGTTGTTTGTTAATGATGAACAACAGTGTAAAGCTAGTCTAAACATTAATTTGTTGCTACACTTAAATTCATCTATTATTCATGCTTCATGGTGAATGGATAGTTGAAAATATGCAGACCTTAGAAGATAACACTAGTTTCATGAGACTATAAATTACTTTGGTTAAGTGGGACCTCTCTTGAAAGATAACTTTCTACAAACAAGTTGCAGAAAATTATCCCAAGGTCTCTCGGGTGTCAGGTCATGACTTGCAAAAACAACTCAATTGATTGATGTGATTTGTTGGTAATCACAAAGGGAATTTATGGTTCACTAAGTTTGGAAGGAATTGGACCTTCAAATGGAGTTTTGTGAAATTATGGAAGTGAAGTGCAATTTCTACAAGTTCAAAAAAGTAGTCTAAAACTCCATGTTTGACATTAGATTTGGCTTTACAATAATGTTGGAAATTTTCTTTAACTTCAATTTCAAAGAAAATTCAAAAGTGAAAAGGGATAGAAGAGTTCCTAGACCTACAACTAATGTTAAATAGTAATAATGGAGGATGCTATAGTGGACAACCTTCCCAAAACTAAGTTACATGATTATAATTAGGGGGGTCTCCTCTCATTTTCAAGGGAGAGTTGAGTTGTTGTGTAAATACATGCTACATAAATTTTAATAAGAATTACATTTTTTTGGTGGATTCTTATGTTTCTCCACATGTTGCATGATTCATCTTCTCAATAGTAGATTTTAACTTTGTTTTTTACTTACAAGTTGCTTTTAGTGGTTAGTTCATGTTGCACATTGATAGTGAAGAATGTTATTGTGTTGTTGCCTTCCATGTTCATGCTTTTTGTTGTTTGTTGATGATGAATAGCAGTTTAAAGCTATTTTGAATATTAATTTGTTGTTGTACTTAGAATTCATCTATTATTCATGCTTCATGGTGAATGGATAGTTGAAAATCTACATGCCTCTTTGCTAAGCTAGTTGAAAGTGAAAAAATATTGGAGGGCCTCTTTGCTAAGCTGGATTGAATTTGTTCCTTCTCCCCTTAGAGGTTCCAAAGAGTTTTAAGAAATACACTAGACAAAGGGGAGTTTCAATAGCTACCACCCCCTACCAAGGCTAAGAGAGCTAAGAAAATGGAAGCATCTTCCTCAACTCCATCCACTCATCCCACTTCACCTCCATCCTCACCATCTCCTTCCATTCATTCACTCCACTCTTCCTCTTTGCTTTTGGATCCACCTTCTTCTTTCCAGCTGCTCCAAACTACCTTTCACCCCTTCACCCCCCATAGCCAAGTCACTGTCCCTGCCCCAACACTTCACCTCCAAGGCACTACCCCAACCACTAATGATCCTTTCTAGCCCTAAATAACGGTAGTAAAACCAGTGCAACCTCCACCTCCCATCATGGCTCGGTTGGATAATAACCTGTATCCTTTGTCCTTCAATGATTACCATGATATGCCAAAGAATCTAGAAGTCTTCTGCACTAAGTTCCATCCTCATGATCCGCAGAGGATGATCCAAGAACATATTAAGATCTTCCAGACATCCTTGAAGGACATGCAAATAAAACATGAAGATGTGGCTTGTAGGCTCTTTCCCTACTCCTTGGGGGAAGAGGCCTTTTATTGGTATATACATCTACCGACAGGGTCTATCACTACTTGGGATCAATTAAAGAACATTTTCTTGCAAAAATTCAAGATCTCAGTCAACCCATCTGAATTATATCAGCAGTTTATGTCTGTTCGAAGGGAGAGTTGAGTTTTTGTGTAAAGACATGTTGTATAAATCTTAATAAGAATTACATTGTTTTGGTGGATTCTTGTGTTTCTCCACATGTTGCATGATTCATCTTCTTAATAGTATATTTTAACTTTGTTGTTTTACTTACAAGTTGCTTTTAGCGGTTAGTTCATGTTGCACATTGATAGTGAAGAATGTTATTGTGTTGATGCCTTCCATGTTCATGTTTTTTATTGTTTGTTGATGATGAACAATAGTGTAAAGCTAGTCTGAAAATTAATTTTTTGTTGCACTTAGAATTCATCTATTATTCATGCTTCATGGTTAATTGATAGTTGAAAATTTGCAAACCTTAGAAGATAACACTAGTTTCATGAGACTGTAAATTACTTTAGTTAAGTGGGACTTAGTTTTTGGAAGGTTCTGTAGCATCCTCCATTATGACTGTTCAACATTAGTTGCAGGTCTAGTAATTCTTCTATCCCTTTTCCCTTCTAACTTTTCTTTGAAATTGAACTTAAAGCAAAGTTCCAGCATTATTGTAAAGCCCAGTCTAATGTCAAACATGGAGTTTTAGACTGTTGTTTTGAACTTGCAACAATTGCACTTCACTTCTAGAATTTCAAAAAACTCCATTTGAAGATCCAATTCCTTCCAAACTTAGTGGATGGGTGTTTTTTCACTTTCTCAACAATATTTTTTTGTTTCCATCACATCTCCTTACCATTTTATGAGTGTCCAAAAATAGAATGCATCACCAATATCTAGACCTTAGGATCTTATGAGCAGTTATTTTTGCCATATAATGTCCACCACAAACTCCACTATGCATCTCCTCAAGAGTCTTTGTAGCATGTTCTTTATCAACACATCTAAGCAAGACACTATTTTTTTCTGTCCAATATACACTATTCTATAATATGACATATTTATAGCTTGCAACTTGAAATTTCTCTTTTGATTATCAATCATGTACTCTAGACAAGACATGTTTTTAAATAATGCAAAATATCTTTATACCAAGAAAAATATTGAAAATTGCATTCCTTCAAAGGAGTATCATCTTGTATTTGATTGATTTGACTTGCATCAAGGTTAGACTTAGCCATAAGCTTAGCTAAATCTTCTTGCAAGGTGTGCACCCTTGGTCTCCTTGTGTTGTGTAACATAGCACTTGGGTTCGTGACATGGCTTAACCACCTCCTATGGATTCATTAACTCTAGCGATTGTATCGGGTAGTAATAGGTCAATTTTTTGGTGCAATAGAAACCATCTATGCAATAACTGGTATCAACACCTAGGTCACAGGTTTGAACCCCTCACTTGCACTAGGAGGGATTGTTGCAAGGTGTGTGCCCTTGTTCTCCTTGTGTTGTGCAACACATCACTCACGTTCATGACATGGCTTAACCAGATCTCATGGATTCATTAACTCTGGCATTTGTAGTGGGCATTAATATGTTGATCTTTTGGTGCAATAGAAAATGTCTATGCAACAAACCTTGTCCTCTGAATAGTTTGGTTATCTAGATGTCTATGTTGAATTCCTAAAATTTTTTTATCCATCTACATCTTCTCCCTATGACTTCTTGTTGATTGAAGATGTCCTTAACTATAGTATTAGGGACATTGGAAATAATTATGGCTCCCACTAAATAGGGCATGAAATTATCTACAACTTTGACTAAAGCATATGTTTATTTTTGTGTAATATCATACTTTAATTCTACTAACAAAAGTGACTTACTATCAAATGCAATTGGTTGTTCATAACCTTCATCATTTTTTTGTAATACTATAGTAGCAATGGTATGAAAAGAAGAAAAATAAAATATCTAAAAAGGCTTTGAAAAATTAGGTGACTTAAGCATTGGTACTTGTTTGATAGCCTTTTTTTATATTTGAACCCTAGGAAATAGGGTTCCACCTTCTAGGAGATGGAACAAAGGATAAGGGCCTATTTCACTTTAGTCCATTCAAGGAAACCTTAGAGATCTCAATATAGGGATGGAATTAGGGAAAGAGATTTGCAATAAGGTGTCCTAGGGTGTGGTTAGAGACAATAAGGGGGTTCACCACCAAGCAAAGGCTTGGAAAGAAAAGTAACATGCAAAACCTAACAATGTAACCTAGAAAATGAACTCAAATCAGAATAGAAAACTAAAGAAGGAAAGAGGTGCACTTGGAAAACTAAAGATGCTCGAGACAAGGTCTGAAATCCTAAAAAAAAAAAATTTAAAGCATATTGGGACTCATACGCCAAGCTAGGCAATTTAGTCCCAGTTTAGGGTTTTTGGGTAGAAACTGGAATTTCACAGTGGCAAGTTTGAATCCTCTAAAATTCAAAAATGTGCTATACCAGGACTCATAAGCCACAAGTAGCGTATCAGTCTCATTCTGCTTTTTCAAAAATTTAAGATCTGAATCTATTCTCCTATCTGTACTCTTCCTTCCAAACTTGGTTTCCAGATCTGAACATGCTAAAAACCTACAAAATAGAATATTGTATTGATTTTCTTATGGTGGGTTTTCCTCTATCAAACCCCTAGTTTGGCAGTTAAACCTTGATAGAAATAATAGATCTCTAAATTAAATATGAGTGCAAGCCCTAATCTCAAGTGCACCTAAGAATAGGAGATCTAGAATGCAACAAAACCCTATTCTAATGTGTTATAATAAGATGCATGAATGAAACATAAAGATGATGAATCACTCTAGGAGATCTCTAATCACCTTAATAATCCATAATAATACATGTACCTTCCTTTAGGTAGAAATTAGAATGATAATGGAGGATGGAATCACTTAGGAATCAAGTCATTAGGCTTTGTTCGATGGCTAGTTGCATCTCCCCAACCTAGAATCCATCATGATTCTCCATAGGAATTTTATGTGATCCTTTCTCTTCAATGCTCTTGTGAAAGTATGCAAATGAGTGCTCAAGTTGATATTATGAATGCTTAGGTCTTGAATTACTTCTTCTTAGGTGAAATAATGATTTGAAACCTTGTTTATATAGGAACTTCATCTAATATACCATTTATTAGATCCCAAATATTGACATCAACCAAAAATTTGAATTAAGAACCTTAATTTTTCAGTCAAACCCTAAAAAGGGACCACCCATGACTCATACACCCAAGGTGGCGAATGGGTCCCACCTAGGGGGACTCATATGCCGAAGGTGGTGTATTAGTCCCAACCTAGTTTTTCGGGGTGAGAAAATGTCGAGATGTTAGAAAATTGAATGCCCTTGTTGATTTTGTTAGGATTTCAGTCGAAATAATCCTTTGGATAAAAAATAAAGGGTCTCAAGGGCCTATTAATGATGATTTAAAGGGTCATGAATGTAAGGGTACTAAAATAGGTCCAAATTAAATGTGAAATTGTACCATCTCCAAGAAGGGAGTACAATTTTCTACACTAAATTTATCCCCCACTTTAGCATCCATATGACTCTACGTGCATATGCAAGCTAAAGGAATTCGAACAATAAACATTTCATAAAAGGATACTCATATGGATTTATTCAAAAACATGGGAGAATGAAGCCCCACTGTAGCTATCTACAAAACCACAATGTTAGGAACCACATCCTACAAAATAAATTCGTTAGTTATTCAAAAATCCTCTTATCTAATTTTTTTACGAAATAAAAATTAAAGGGTAGATGTATGCCCCCACTTGATTCCACTTGCGTTATGGAGGTGGAATCAAGGTAGTAATCTAACCGCGTCGAATTACATAAGTCATATCATAGGGTATTTCCAAGTACCATACCACATAGTGATAGACATTTGATGACGATGGGAGTAGGATCATGAATCCAATGCGACAAACATAAAAAATGAAGCCCTCTAGCCCACAATATGCTAGTTTTAATGAAAATTTACTTTTAACCCTAATGCGTAAATGACTTAATTTAAACATATATAAGAGTAAAAAGTGAAGTAATTTGTGATCATTTTGTCTTTTACCTTCTTGTAGCTTGATTCTAGTGGAGAGTGAGTGATAATGTTGAGTGTATGAGCATACGTGCCTCTGAGACTCGATAGCCTACATGAGGAGGTAGCACGAAGTGACCTGCAACATCCAATGAGTGGATTCTTCTCTACCTTAGCTTCGTTTTTACCCATTTATTTTATGACTTATGTATTTCTAGATAGATTTAGGATCCTGGAAGAAAAATTCGCAAAGCATCCTTTTTTTCACAAAGTGTCTTCTTTTTTTCACAAAGCGTCCCCTTTTTTTTGCAAAGTGTCCCACTGTTTTGCAAATTGTCCCAAAAAGGGAATAAAGTGTCTAGGACCCTTAGAAAAGTACCCTAGAGAAAATTTAGCACACTTTTTGACTATTGATGTATAGATTTAAGATTTTATAATCGTTATAGGAGATTATTTTTCTTTTTTGTTAGATTTCTCCTTGGTCATGATAGTGTCTCGATGGAAGATTATTTTTTCAATTACGAGACTTAGTCACAACACTCTCAGAGGAGGATACACAAAATTTACAGGCTATTGGGATATATTGGGTGTATCTCATGTCTCCCATGAGATACCATGATGCCATTCTAATCGAATTAGCAGAGAGGTGGGATGCAGATACGTGCATATTTTGGCTACCTACTGGCAAGATGACGATCACTCTAGAGGACATACATCGTATTATTCAAGTTCCCATTCTAGGAAAGACTGTTCATTTCATAGAGGACTGTACATATAGGTAGATGAGAGAAGATATACAATACTATCTTGGAGGATTGGTTTTAGAGGAGATCGTAGGGCCACGCATTGAGCTACAGTGGCTACTCAACGCATGATCACCACTTTTGAGACAAATTATAATTTTCACCACAACACTAGTACTAGTCCCAAATGGTCGAGGATCACACCTGGATGGAGGCCTAGTTCATATGATACAGGAGATGGAGCATTGTAGGACTATCTACGCATGGGGTCGCAACATGCTTGCACATCTTTACTATGATTTAGGATGGTTCGCTTACTGCGAGGTCAAGAGAATGGTGCATTGTACACTTCTTCAGGTTTGATGCCTAGAGCATATCACATGCATTAGGCCAATAGGATTTCCATCTATATGCACCCTGGGATACCCCCACTCCTTTATTTATCCATTGAGATGAGTGTAGAGGTATGGAGATTTGCTATTTTGGAGAGTCAAATTTGACAACTTGGATCAGGAGATCTTATGGAGACCCTACTAGTTGATACAGTAGTGGCCAGATGAGACCTGCCAGGTGAGGAGGATGTACATGGATAGATTTTTATTTGGGAGACATGACTATATAGTGAGACCATTCTACTATGATCATGTCATGAGACATTTCAGATAGGTATAGGTGCCACTAGTAGCATGCCCATTTTATAGGTGATCAATGCAGAGTGCCCAAAGGCTAGGAGATATGATATGACTGATAGTGGATGATGTTGTACCCAATGATTTAGATAACTTAGATCTCGATATGCCCCCATTCTCCAATGTTGATAACGTCGATGCTACAAATTCATATGAGGAGTGGTGGGCCACAGCATGACCAGCTCTAGTATTTCCTATAGATCAGCCTATAAGCTTTGTGAGGCCTCTTCCAGATCAAAGGGATGAGGAGGAGGAGATAGGTGAGGAGGCAAGGGTCAAGGTAGTAGACCTATTTTCAGATGAGGTAGAGGAGGATTACGATGAGGAGGAAGATTCAAACTACGAGGAGGAGGATGAGGATGAGGGACAACTCATGAGTGATGGCAGTGACACATCAGATGAGGGTCCAATTTCCCATGAGTGGAGAGATCTAGCTCACACCTGTGTGACTAGATCATAGTCAACAGACACAACACACACCAAAATATATGAGCATGGAGAGGCTAGCACATCTTCTATTCATCCTAGACAGGATGAGGCTATTTTTACACAACCGGTTGGAGATCTAGGTGATGAAATATTATTTATGATTATGCTTATGCTTTTATGATTATTCTTATGCTCATGCTTTTCATTTGTATATATATCATGATGTGTATTGATTAGCTTTATGATTTCTATCTTGTAGGGTTCGTGAGAGAGTTACAGGATCTCTATCGATGGGCAACCACATAGATAGTACCTCCTTCAGTCTTAGATCAGGCTATCGGAAAAAACTACATGCCCCCACCCATCGTGGAGTAGCATCCAGAGTTTTTTGAGCCTTATGTTAGATTGAGAGCAGCATACGAGGGTGCTACTAGGTGCATTGATTGAATTGAGGGTGATCTATCAGCACTTCATGCCACCTATGAGGAGCTTTGGTCATCTTGAGATCGAGCAGAGGTTGAGAGACTTCATATAGTAGTTGTCAAGCTATAGGCGGATAGAGACTGCATAGAGCAAGAGCACCTGGAGGCTGTCAGACAGGAGGTTGGGGTTGTTGTATGAGTAGGGGACCTACAATATGCACTGGATTCTTTTATTAGTTCACGATCACATGCCACCATCTCTTAATGGATCATCTCTTGACGAATGCAATCACCAGGTCCTGAGGGATCTAGTAGCCACAGGCCACACTAGCATTGTATATTCTATGACATGTACTAAATTTTTTTGATGATAGATATGGTTATTTATGTTTGATTGTTTATGCTTATGTGTTTATATTAGATGGAAATGTGATTTATCAAATCATCTTTGTAAGACTATTTAATAAATGTCTCCATGATCTAACATGCTTTATGTGATCTAATTAAAACTTTCCTAGTTTCTTTTAGATGCAACATTACGATTAAGTATGTTATGCTAAATTAAATGCACCTATGATCTAATTAAAGAACATTAAATGTATATAAGGATCTAATCTAACACAACATACAAGATTATCTTGAATAGTATGAAACATAAAGTAAAAAATCCAAAATCAATTTGAATAATTACCTTAGTGTTCAAAACACACAAATGATTGTTTGTCAAGAACCGTAAGCAATGCGAGAGAACATAGAATTTCATCTACTAACTCTAACATCCCTGATTTATCATTCACACTATTCAAGAAGATTAGACATAATACCGACACAAATGCATGACATTAATAGGTTCTTTAAGAGGTGTACCATCCATTTTCATTAATGTGTATTCTCCAGACCCATAACTTTCATCAATTTTGTAAGGTCCTAACCAATTAGGGCTGAATTTTCCTTTTTCAGTTAGGGCGGCATTGACGTTATATTGATTCTCAAATAACACCAATCATGATTAGTAAATGTGTGAGGGATGATGTTATCATTGTAACTACGTTGCATTCTTCTATAATAAGATTGGAGATGCTCAAGAGCGTTAATGCACTATTCGTCAAGCATTTCAAGTTGATGCAATCATTCTTTATAAGTATTGTCATCAATAAGTCCTTGAAGAGTGATTCTTAATGAAGGAATCTCTAACTCCAAGGGAATTATTGCCTCAGTACCATAGACAAGGTTATAAGGAGTATTTCCAGTTGATGATCTAATACTAGTATGGTAAGCCCATAATGCATATGCCAACTGTGTGTGCCAATGTTAATTATGTTTGTTTACTGTTTTCCTTAAGATTTGTTCAAGAGTCTCATTAGTTGATTCAGCTTGCCCATTAGATTGTGGGTAGAAGGGTGTTGAAAAATGATGTTGAATGTTAAACGTCTCTAAGAATATCTTCACATCATTATTTTGAAATGGTGTCCTATTTTATGAAACTAATGCAGAAGGAATTCCAAAGTGATCAATAGTGTGTTCTAATATGAAACGACATATTACATTGGCAGTTGTTGAATGAAGGGAAATAACTTCTACCCATTTTGTGAAATATTTTGTTGTGGTGATTATAAATGCATGTCCAATGAAAGAAGGTGGTGATATTTTTCTAATAAGATCCAAACCCCATACCAAGAAAAGACAAATAGGAACTTGGGCACAAAGATCAGAAGCAAGAGCATGAATCAAATTTCTATGCTCTTGACATTTGTGACATTTCTTACCATATTCAAAGCAATCTTGTTCCATATTCCTCCAATAGTAACCTATGCAGATTAACTTTTGAACTAATGATCTTCGACGAAAATTCCCCCCACAATCACCTGCATGAGCTTCTGCAAGTGCTATGGGGATTTTGGATTGCTTAAGGAATCTAAGTAAAAGACCATCAAAGTACCTTCGATATAGCACATCAACGAGGATTATATATCTAGATGCAAGTTTTTGAAGGCAGGATTGAATATTCTTAGTTGTCGGCTCAAGAAAGGTACCTACTTTTAAATAATTAAATATCAATGTGTACCATTCACTAGAGCTTTTCATGATCATTGATAACACTTCTTCGACCATATATTATATTGATGGTTTCATAATTTTATGGACAATGAATGTGAAATATTTTGAAGGATCTAGAGGAGATACAAGGGAAGTCACACTCGCCATTGCATCCACATGTCAATTATCTTTTCGTGGGGTGTTATCAATGGTATATGAATCAAGGGTGTTTAATAGAGTCATTGTGATATCTTTATATTTTGATAATTTTTCATGCTTTTCTTGATACGATCCGTTTATTTTCTTAATAACTAATTTTGAATCACCAAATATTTTAATATTTCAAGCTCCTAGAATTAAAGTTGCATGTAAGCCAACAATTAACGCTCCATACTTTGTTGTGTTGTTTAGGCATAGGAAGTTTAAGTGATAGGATAATGGAATATGCTTTCCTACAGGTGGGACTATTATAACTTCTATGTTGGAGCTTGTTCTACATTTAGAGTCATCAAAGTATAGCTCCCATGTATTAGGTTCAATCATCAACACATGATCATCAAGGAAAAAATCATTATTAGGTAATGCGAGGGGGGAGGGAGAATCAACTAATTCGTCATTCAAGGCTTGTCCTTTAATTGTGTTTTGTGAAAAAAACTTAAGGTCAAATTCAGTTAACAACATAACCAACTTAGCTAAACATCCCAATAAATCTATTTTGGTGAAAAGGTGCTTTAAGGGATTGAATTTCGTCATCACATGTATTTCAACATTTAGTAAGTAATGTCTCAATTTACTAGTAATGAATACAAGAGCCAAACATTATTTTTCTATTATTGTGTATCATGTTTCATAATCAATCAGATTTTGGCTAATGTAGTAAATAGGATGTCCTTTACCATTTTTGTCTTGTTGGGCCAACAATGCTACGAGAGCGTGGGTCGATGCCGCTATATAAAGGATGAACATTTTTTCTTGCATATCGGGTTGTAAAATAGGTGGAGTATCAAGGTAATCTTTCAAACTCTCAAAATCTTGTTTACAATCCTTATTGCAATTAAATTGAACCTCTTTCTTAAGAAGACATGTAAAGGGTAATGTTTGGTCCGTTAGGGATGCTACAAAACAACAAATAGCCTGAATTCTTCCTTGTAAAGTGCACAATTGATAAATGTTTTGAGGAGGTGGCATGTTAACTATAGCATCAGTTTTCTTCGTGTCCACCTCAATGCCTCTGTGAGATACTATAAAACCTAAAAAAAATCCACTATCTATGCCAAAGATACACTTTTTTGGATTTAATCTCATGTTATATTTTTGCATTCACTCAAAGATTTTTTGAAGAATATTCACATTTTCTTGTCGATTTAAAGATATTTCAAGCATATCATCAACATAATCTTCCAAAATATTATGAATGTAATCATGAAATATCAAATATTTTTTGAAGAATATTCACATTGTCTTGTCGATTTAAATATTTGGCAAGAATATCATCAACATAATCTTCCAAAATATTATGTATGTAATCATGAAATATCAATATCATAGCTCATTGATATGTTGTGCCTGTGTTCTTCAAACCAAAAGGCATGACTACCCAACAAAATGTTTCCCAAGCTGTAGTAAATGCTATCTTGTATTGATCTTGAGGGTTGATGAAGATTTGATTATATCCAAAAAAATCCATCCATGAATGACAATAAAGCATGTCCCACAGTCTAGTCCACTTTCATGTCAATATTAGGAAGGGGAAAATCATCTTTTAAAGATGCTTTATTTAAATCATGAAAGTTTGTACACATCCTAATACGATTATCAAGCTTCATGACTGCAACAATGTTTGAGATCCAAGGAGAATAATCTATAGGGTGTATAAAACCAACTTCAAGGAGTTTCTCAATCTTGACCTTAACTAATAAGGCTATCTTAGGATTCATCTTTCATATCTTTTGTCTAACTTGTTTAGCATTTTCTGCAAGGACTATGTTGTGTGTCACTATCTTAGCATCAATTCTCAGCATATCCAAATAAGTCCAAGCAAAAAGTTTGGGAAATTCTTGAAGTAAAGCTGCATGGTCTTCTTGTTCATCTTCATCAAGGAACTTTCCTATCTTAATCACTTTCTCTTCATTAGTGGTATCCATCGGTATGTTAATTATATCTCCCAAAGGAAGTGTGGTTTGTTTTAGGAATTCGGGATTGTTTTCTGCATTGCCTTTATCAATCTCATTAGTTTCCTTTTCTTCGTCTTCTTGCTTAGCACTTGTGATCAACTGAAAACACGGTCCCAAAAATGAGCAGCAACACAAAACATGTAAGGAACCACCTAAACACCTAACAACTCAAGATTGGGCAAATGATTAGCTTAACAAAACAAAATGGAACATTTTACCTTGTTGAGTTGTTATTTTGGTTGGCCCTTGATTGTTGACATGATATATGCTCCTCTTGATGTCAAAAGAGATAGGATTAAGATGCAATATGGATGGAAAGTGGGTGAGAGTGGATGCAAGTGCAATTATTTGGCTAAGTATGGCTCAAATGAAAATTTTGCAAGAGTTTGGTTAGCACAATGATCTCTCCCAAAATGAGAGAAAAGAGGCGGTATTTATAGAGAATTTTGGATTCTCTAGAGAAATAGACAGTTGAGATTAAACCAACATGGCCAAGATGTAGGGCTATGGTGAGTTGAGAACTCACAAGCCCTCACATCTTGGCATGTGGCATGTGAAGTGGCTTAGGGATGGTGATGTGGACATGACATGGAGGTACTACATAGTACCTTGGGATTTTGACAAGATATCCTCATAAAGGAGGTCCTTGTCCCCATGTGGGTGAGAGGACATGTGAGGAATTAAAAATTCCTCAAATATCCACATGGGAATGAGAGAAAGAATTTAAAATTCTTTGAAATGCATTGGGGATTAAATGTGAATTAAAAATTCACATGGGGAAAGGGGTGCCTTCTCCAAAAGGAGAAAGCATTTAATAAGGTTGACTTAGGACACATTCCATAAATGACATGGAGATTAGGTTGACTTAATTAAGTGATTAAGGTTGTGCAAGTACCTGATTAGACAAATTAATGACATATTAGAGGCAAGTGGGAGATTAGGAAGAGTTCACATGTGGCTTGATGTGACAAGTCAAAGATCACATGGGGAAGAGAAAAAAGGAATTTAATATTCCTTGGAAGGATAAAAGAATTAAAAATTCCTTGAGAGGTTGATTAGGCTAGTTAATGAAGGATTAGGGAGGGTTAGGTGGCTAAGAGAGATTAGAGGCCAACTTGCAAAAGTTGGAGGATGTGACACATCCTAATCAAGGATTAGGCATGTGCACATCCCTAATGATGAGATTATGAGAATAATTAGGATTAAGAAAGGGATGTGACATGTGAGGAATTAAATAAATGTCATATTTATTTAATTCATTTGATGAAAGGAGGATTAAAGAGATAAGGTATTTATTAAATTAAATACCTTAGGGAACATAATGCCTTGTTCATTTCCTTCCACATCCTCTTCCACTATAACCAATTTGTTTCATAAGCTCATAACCTTTTCCATAAATTTCTCCATTTCTTTCAAGTTTGGTGGTTGTTGATAGTCTATCTCATCAAATTTTTTTGTATAGCTTGTGTCTTCTTCTAGAGTAGATGAGGTAGATGCTTGAGATTTTTCTTCCAAATTTTGCATTGACATTACCATTGGTTTCTTTTGTGTTTGTGTTTCTTTGTTGTGATTGTGTATTCTCCCATAAACGAAGGTGTGAAGTCTAAAGAACCCCAGTCATATTTCAATAACTTCGACGCGTTTTCCATCTCTTCTTTCTCTTCTTTCATAAATTATATGTTTGAAGTTTGAATTAATGTGTTTAGAGGACTTTTCGTTCCTTTTTCAACTTGTAAGCTACTTTCAAGCTCGGGGTCTATTTCAACTTGGTACACTTTATTGTTATAGACATACTTTATGATACAATGAAGAGTTGAAGGCTCCGCATGCATCTCATGAATCCAAGGTCTTCCTAAAAGAAGATTGTATGAAAGATCATGAGGCATAACATGAATAGGAGTTTGTAATGTATCCATTCCAACTATAATAGGAAAAGTAATCACACCAAGTGGTTGTTTTCCTATGTTGTCAAATCCTCGAATCGATAATGAATCAAGTTCAATTCTTGATTTATCCATGCCAAGTATATCCAAAAGGGTCACACTACACACATTAAGGGTAGATCCATTGTCAACAAGGGTTCTTTTTATTCCCAGCCTATTATAGATAGCTATTGTCATGAAGGCATCATTTTTCTTTCTCATTTCCAAAGGAGGTAGCTCATGTTGATGAAAATTAATGTCTACGTTAACCGCATTCATTCCTTGAATTAAAGCTACCACATCACTTAACTTTGTAGTAGAGGAAAAAAAAACTTGTTGCAAGGTGGTTTGAAGCATAGTATGATAATTAGGTGAATTTTGAATTAGGTCCCATAGGGATATGTTCGCATGAGTATTCTTAAGTTGTTCAACAACATCATACTCCTTCCCACTATTTGAAGGCAAATGAGGAGCACTAGGCAAGATGGGTTGGGGTAAAGGGAAAGAGGTTGAAGTTGTTTGTTTTATTTGTGGATTGATTCTAGTGTTATATGTGTGAGAAATGGTATTATAACTTGATTTTTGTGAAACATTATTCTTAGGTGGTTCAAGGGTGAAAACAGTTTGTTTTGAGTTTGAGGTTTGTTTGAAAGTGGGTAAAGGATGAGTTGAGTTTAGATCACATTAACTTCTCTTTTTTTCAATTTGTTATAGCAAGCCTTAGTGGATGAACCTTGTGACATGAATTCCTCAAGAGCTTTGAATCTAACATGTTAAATTCATCACTACTAAAAGGATTGAGGGTTAGGTTAACTTGGAAAAAGAGATTTGACATACTCAAATAACTATGCTTTCTCCAAGTGGTTCATCAGTTTATCAGTGTTTTTGTTTTGTTTTCTAATGAATTACCAAACTATGAACTAATGATGGAAATGAAAAGTACACTAATCTAATTCTATCCACAATTGAAATAAAATTAAATTAAGCTAGATCTAATGAAATGCATGAAACAAAAACTCAGTGAAATGAAATATAAATCTAACAACAGTAAATTGAAACACAAAAATAGGGTTTGTAATGCCATTAAATGCAATTTTAGGTCTGACATAGGAATAAATCACCAAGAGGGGCATATGAGTCCTAGTTATGGTTTTTCAAGGGTTCAAATGCTCCAAAATAGTCCACACAAAGTGCCCAGAAATTAGGTAAAACAACCTGCATTGGGACTAAATCACCTAGAGGGGCGTATGAGTCCCAGATGAGGGTTTTGACACTAATTTTGGAAAATTCTGAGTGAATGTTAGGTTTTCTGGTTTGAATGATGTCTAGACTAAGTGCAATTACAGATATTAAGTGAAATTCAATGTTGCAAGATGCAAAAATGCAACCTATATGCACTTTCACTAATGCAAGATTTAGAAACCCTACATGCAAATTAACTAATGCAACCTAATGCAAAGTTAATGTAGGCTAGATCTAGGACTATGATGCACTCCAAATCAGAAATTAGGTGTTCTAAAGGCTAGGTTCATCAAAATGAAACCTCGAAAATAGGGTTCCACCTTCTAGGAGATGGAACAAGGGATAAGGGCCTATTTCACTTTAGTTCATTCAAGGAAACCTTAGAGATCTCAATATAGGGATGGAATTAGGGAAAGATATCTACAATAAGGTGTCCTAGGGTGTGATTAGAGACAATAATGGGGTTCACCACCAAGCAAAGGCTTGGAAAGACAAGTTACATGCAAAACCTAATAATGTAACCTAGAAAATGAACTCAAATCAGAATAGCAAACTAAAGAAGGACAAAGGTACACCTAGAAAACTAAAGATGCTCAAGAAAAGGTATGAAATCTTGAAAATTTTGACTTTTAAAGCATACTGGGACTCATACGCCAAGATGGGTGATTTAGTCCTAGTTTAGGGTTTCTGGGTAGAAACTGGAATTTCACAGTGGCAAGTCTGAATCCTCTGAATCTAGAAAAGAAGTGCAAGCCCTAATCTCAAGTGAATTTAAGATTATGAGATCTAGAGATGCAACAAAACCTTATTCTAATGTGCTAGAATAAGATGCATAAATGAAACATAGAGATAATGACTCACTTTGGGAGATCTCTAGTCACCCTAATAAGCCATAATAATGCATGTACCTTCCTTTAAGTAGAAATTATAATGATAATGGAGGATGGAATCACTTAGGAATCAAGTCATTGGGCTTTGTTCGATGGCTAGTTGCATCTCCCCAACCTAGAATCCATCATGATTCTCCATGGGAAACCATCATCAATCCTCGACAATGCTAGATCTTGAATTGAAAGTGATCTTGAAGACCTACAAAAACACTATAATGTTGCTCCAATACTTCACCTTATGTGCTCCTTGCTCTTGAATGCTCTTGTGAAAGTATGTTTGAGTGCTCAAGTTGATATTATGAATTCGTAGGTCTTAAATTACTTCTTCTTAAGTGAAATAATGATTTGAAACCTTGTTTATATAGACACTTCATCTAATTTATTGTTTATTAGATCCCAAATTCTGACATCAACTAAAAAATTAAATTTAAAACCTTAATTTCCCGCTCAAACCCTAAAAAAGTGCCACCCGAGACTCATATGCCCAAGGTGGCGTATGGGTCCCACCTAGGGGGACTCATATGCCCAAGGTGGCATATGGGTCCCACCTAGGGGGACTCATATGCCCAAGGTAGTTTTTTGGGTTGAGCAAATGCCAGGATGTTAGAAAATTGAATTCCTTTGTTGATTTTGTCAGGATTTCAGTCAAAATAAGCCTTGGGATCCAAAATAAAGGGTCTTAAGGGCCTATTAATGATGATTTAAAGGGTCATGAATGCAAAGGTACTAAAATAGGTCCAAATTAAGTGTGAAATTGTACCATCTCCAAGAAGGCAGTACAATTTTCTACACTACAATATTATTGAATACTTGGACAAATTCATTTGCCCATGTAATTGATTATTTATTTTTTAACATTTTAGAAATTGTCTTAGTTGTTTTTATAAATTCAATGATAAATATTCTAAAAATTTGATTAGTCTAAAGAATGAATGAATTCCTTTTATAATTTTGGTATTTGTAATTTTCTCAATTGTTGCAACTCTTTCAAGATCAATCATAATACCATCCTTTAAAACAATATAACCTAGTAGTTTACCCTCTGTGACCCCAAATGTACATTTCTTAAGGTTTAGTGATATGTCATACTCAATGGCCTTTGAAAAAATCTTTCAAGATGAGTGCAATGGTCTTCTTCTTTCTTAGAGAAAGTAGTTAAGTAATCTTGATATACTACCATTATTAAATCAATTAAATTAAAAAATTCAACATCCATGGCTCTTTGAAAAATTTCTCCAACATTATTCAACCCAAATGGAATCCTAAGATAGACATATGCATGCATTTGCATTGACCATATATAAGGGTTAAAGACATTCCACACTAAATGAAATGAATTCAATCAATGATTTATATATTGCGGGTGAGGAACAACCTAGGGAAAATCTCTAGGTGTTGTAAGCAATATTGTGGTTCACTAAATTTAATGTGAGAAAATATACATTTTCTTGCAAGTGATGATTTAGATCTAATAATCAATTGATATAAATAGAGAATTAGATCTAGAATCAAGAGTTGAAAAATTGAGTAGCAACGGAACGATTAAGAGGCTTATCTATTTTCAATGTGGTAGTAAATTTGACTTGTTAGATCACTAGAAGAAATAAAACTTAGAAACTAAAAATTGGGCCTATGATCAAAGTGTTATGATAAAACTATTAAAAGATTGGTATTATGCAAAAGGGTTTCATCATAGAGCATGGTCCTAAAGTGTACCATGTTGTGTAGTTCTCTCCAACTATTGTAACCTACTTTGTTATTAATGTTTCCTCAAGAACTCATTTTCCTTTACTTTGAATATATTTTTGTATAGGTTTGTGTTGAAAAGCACAGTAGGACTAGCTTTAAGGTAAGAGAAATCCTAGAATTCTTTTCATAACTTTCAAGCCCTTAGATTGAATAAGTTTGTAGTCATGCCACACAACAAATGAAAATGTATGATGAACTAGTATAGTGGTGACATTTCTATATTAGATTTTAACTTTAGGTGTTCTATAATTAAATATATATTTTAAACAATTATTGTTGGCACTTGATGATGATAATAACTTAAAAGATGCCTATAAATATGCATCCATGATGACTAGTTTCTTCAAGGTTTTGCTTTGGAACAAGAATTTTGAATTTTGAAGATGGACTAGACTTTATCATGTGGCCTAAACCACAAACTAGGATGCAACACATGACACAATCCCAAGAAAGAAAAGGCAAGGAATGAGGATTGATCTAAACTAGGGGGATTTGTCTAGTGGTGATTGGTTAATGGAGTTTGAGGTAAGAGTTGATTTAAATGCCAAATAGATTAAATCCAACATTATTATAGTATATTTACATGTGCTCAAAGTAGTGTAATGAAAAAACTAGGTCACATAGCACAATCTAATCCCAAATAGGTAAATATTGGTAATGTAGAACAATTTAAATTAAAGGAGTCTAAAATAATAATTAATTTTGATGTAAAAGTCTATTTGAACACATTGTTCATGGCATAGTGTGATGGTTAATTCATGACATTGTTGTTGTAGCCACCAAGGTTCAAACCTCCATTGGGCCATTGTGATTGCACATACTTTGTTCTCGTTACTCCAATACAATTGTTGGGTTGAGCCTTCATGTTAAGTTATCGGCATTCATACCCATGTCTTCATGCTCTAAACCCTCACTAGATTGGTGTATTTGCAATCCTTGTGCCCTTGTTGCCCTATTCAGCTCACAGATTTGGAATATTTACATTAATGCAATGCATTCATGATGAGGATGAGATCCCCTTTTTGTGGCCTCACTTAACTCAGACCAACCTAAAAATTTCAATGTTACCAATGAAAAAATATATTTGAACACTAACAAATAGAATAAAAATCTATTCAATAATTAAATAAAAATATAAAAACATACGATATGTGGAGAGTAGGGGGATTCGTCACCACTAAGGCTCCAAGTCATAGGAGAGCCCCAAGGAACACTAGTAGAATTTGGCAAATAAATGACTGTGACTAAAAAATTTAGTCACAACAACTAAAGATGACTAAATTCTACTCATTTTTTGAAACACAACTATAAATGACTAAACAAATGACTAATTTGATCATCATAAATGACTAATTTGCTCGTTGAGTAAAAAAAACAACTCAATAATTAGTCACACAAATAAAAAATTAGAAAATATGATATTAAAGTTGATAATTAAAAATTATATTTCAAATTGAAGGAGTGGGTTGTATTTGTAGACATGGAAATTTGGTCTAAGCTTGCGACTTCATTTTCTTCATAATTCATATTTTCATGGTCGTAATTAAATAATGTCAATTATTTAATTATTTTCTAAAGTCTTCATTTCTTTATTAATTAAATAAATCAAATTATTTAATTAATTTTTATTTTCCTTAATTCATCTATTAATTAAATAATCTTAATTATTTAATTAATTCTCATTTTCTTTATTCTATCTGATTAATAAATAGACATTTTTTATTTAATTATGTTACTAATTAACCTTATCCTTCTTTTCAAATTAAATAAATTCTTATTTAATTTACCCTTTATCATACTACAACTATAATTAAATAAATTCTTTATTTAGTTAATTATTCATTTAACCCCTTCATCACTTAATTAAATAAATCTTATTCATTTAATTATTCTTCAAATATCAAATCTTGAATTAAATAAATCATTTAATTTGTAAAAATCTATCTTAACACATTCCTCTATATTTAGATAATTGTGTAAGTTATCTAAGTATTCACTCTGACTCGACTTGAGATCTATTTAAATCGGTCAGTTAACTCCTGATTTAATGTCTAAGTTGCTTTTGCAAGTAAACTCTTTGTCATATCAGTCAGTCATCTAGTTCTAACTTGTATGCATGTGCATGCTTATTAATTAAATATCTTTATTTAATTAATTAAATCTTGTGTGTGCGTCCAAACAGAACGTTGCTTTTATTTTATCTTTATCTTTTTTCATGCAAAGACTATTCTTTTGTTTTTAAATACCAAACTCAAATATTGAATCATTTATTTAATCTTTATCTCTATTTCTAGTTTTTATCACTCATGTCAGTACTAACAGTTATCAAAATGCATGTCCAATCCCTCGATTTCAACCGTTCATTGATCTTTCGATCTTGACCTGTCATTCGAATGATCAATTTTCTATAAATTGATGTATTTCATCATTTCAACTCCTCCCGAAATCTTGTGACTTTTGGAGCAATTATCTTAAATATTTGATGTTTTGTTATTATCACAATCCTTAGGCTATGCTTGCACAATCATTGAAAATCTAAGGGAAACTACACTACAAAAGACAAAATGGAGAAGGACAACAGAGGTTATCCATGGAGTTGCATCGATCTTTGGTGAGATTGTTTTATGTTTTAGCTTATTTCCTTTGTTCTTTGTTGTTCAACTTTAGATTGCATTAGATCTTGAATTGCATGTGTTGTGTGTTGTTTGACCTTTCATTGTATTTCTTGATGTTATAGTATTATAATATAATATAATAATAATATATTATATTACAATACAATATAATATGTATATAATATTATAATATTATAGTTATATTATAATGTATTTAATATTATATAATATTATAATATTATAATTATTATATTATATAATATTATATTATTATATAATATTATAATATTATATTTATACTATAATGTATTTAATATTATATAATATTATAATTATTATATTATATAATATTATATAATATTACATTTTAATATATTTATTAATATTTATTGAAAGCAGGAGATTTATGAAGTAGAGATTATATATTTTGGATTCCATTTTGAAATCTGTTTTAGTGGCAAAAAGAAAAACCTATCAATGTGCCCTAATTTCATTTTAATAAAAAACTCTAAAGCCCTTGTCGAAACCTTATTTGCAATTCTAGCTCGTCAAACTAGAGAAGTGAAAGGTGAATACCAGCGAGGAAGATTTTGGAGGAGCCGAAACCAGTAGTGGTAGGGAAAGCAGCAAAAGATGGAGCCGAAACTAGTAGCGGCAGGGAAAGCAGCAAAAAATAGTAGAATACACCAAGATAGGTAAAGGATCTTGGTCATGATTTCATTTTAATAAACACACTCTAAAACCCTCGTCGAAATCTTATTTTTAGGTTGCAGCTCACCAAATTGGAGAAGTGAAAGGTGAATACCAACGAGGAAGAGTTTGGAGGAGCTGAAACCAATAGTGGGGGGAAATTTGTACACCATCAGAGAGAGGGAGGGTTGCTGCCCTTCGAAATAAACCACGCCATCAAGGTCATGCTTTGTGTTTTTACATGCCCCTATCAATTGCTAGTATATCTCCCCAAAATACACATCTTTTTCTTACAGTTTCACATAGGTTTCTTGTGTGAAAGGCTCGAGTTGTGATATTGTGATAAAATCTAAAATTTCATGTGTAGTGGGTGCCCTATATAGCATATCCATCGCCAGATTTGTGCTCTCTTTCTTTTATTTCATCATTGAAATAAATTGTTAAAGAAGTACCA
>VDFB02000003.1:321467565-321525929 GCA_007258455.2 Sequoia sempervirens | reverse complement strand
TGGGAAATTCTTGAAGTAAAGCTGCATGGTCTTCTTGTTCATCTTCATCAAGGAACTTTCCTATCTTAATCACTTTCTCTTCATTAGTGGTATCCATCGGTATGTTAATTATATCTCCCAAAGGAAGTGTGGTTTGTTTTAGGAATTCGGGATTGTTTTCTGCATTGCCTTTATCAATCTCATTAGTTTCCTTTTCTTCGTCTTCTTGCTTAGCACTTGTGATCAACTGAAAACACGGTCCCAAAAATGAGCAGCAACACAAAACATGTAAGGAACCACCTAAACACCTAACAACTCAAGATTGGGCAAATGATTAGCTTAACAAAACAAAATGGAACATTTTACCTTGTTGAGTTGTTATTTTGGTTGGCCCTTGATTGTTGACATGATATATGCTCCTCTTGATGTCAAAAGAGATAGGATTAAGATGCAATATGGATGGAAAGTGGGTGAGAGTGGATGCAAGTGCAATTATTTGGCTAAGTATGGCTCAAATGAAAATTTTGCAAGAGTTTGGTTAGCACAATGATCTCTCCCAAAATGAGAGAAAAGAGGCGGTATTTATAGAGAATTTTGGATTCTCTAGAGAAATAGACAGTTGAGATTAAACCAACATGGCCAAGATGTAGGGCTATGGTGAGTTGAGAACTCACAAGCCCTCACATCTTGGCATGTGGCATGTGAAGTGGCTTAGGGATGGTGATGTGGACATGACATGGAGGTACTACATAGTACCTTGGGATTTTGACAAGATATCCTCATAAAGGAGGTCCTTGTCCCCATGTGGGTGAGAGGACATGTGAGGAATTAAAAATTCCTCAAATATCCACATGGGAATGAGAGAAAGAATTTAAAATTCTTTGAAATGCAGTGAGGATTAAATGTGAATTAAAAATTCACATGGGGAAAGGGGTGCCTTCTCCAAAAGGAGAAATCCTTTAATAAGGTTGACTTCGGAAATGTTAGAACTAAAAAATTCTGAAAAATTTTGCAAGCTATTCATACCCATGAGTTTCCAAATGAGTCTTTACTATAAGCACAAAAGCCTCTCTTCATAACATTTTTCCCATATTCTGTCATGTAGTCCTGTAGAATCCATCTAGTCCTGAATATTTTACATTATAATTCCTATCGGCATGAGATGGTCAGGGTCTCCCCAATCCATAATGCATTTTTTACTAATGTATACTTGTTGCAGTCTATCGGCAAGACTTCAGAGATGTCACACAGATCGGAATTCATATGCAAGCACCTATCAGCAGGACACATTTATTGTCTTGGCGACAGAAGGATCACATCGGCAAGAAAGCTATCGTTGGGATAAACTCTCATCGAATGCATTATGTCTTACTGACCAGCGCACAAGGAAATGTATCAACTAAACAAAGGGCTATCGGGATAAGGTCTTGCCGAATGCATTTTGTCTCACTGACTAGCGATAGAAAGAACATATCAGTGAGAAACCTTTCATCGGGATGAGTCATAGCAAGCCATTGTAAGTCATGTCGATCGAAATGCAAAGAGTTATGTCGCCAAGATAATAGTCATCGGTGTAATGTCTTGCAACATTTGTTTGGTCGCGTCGATAAAGCTGAAGGTGGGTCCCATTGTTGCCATCGGAATGAAGTTACGTAGTCTTGCCTACCCATATGTCACATCGATAAGGATATGCATCGGCAAGAGTCAAATCATCGGAGTGATGTCTTACCGAATTCATCAGGTCTTGCCGACAAAGCATAAGGGGATTCTATCAAAAGACTATCGGGATGATGTTATACATGTCTTGCTGACCTATATGTCTTGCCGAATGTGGTTTCATTGGTGAGAAAGTTAACATGTCTCGTCAACCAAAAAACAATACCACAGGCATATCTTGGTGAAAACACAAAGTAATCTATGAGATATCTCCCCGACTCCAAAAGTCATGGAAAAACACATAAAATGAAAGGATGTCTCAATAAGACACAATATGATCTATGGAACATCTCCCTGACTCAGAATTGTCACAGGGATACATAAGACTAAAGCGATGACTATTGGTGAGACATAAAATTTCGATGAGACGGCGGGACGTTATAGTGATGCACATTTTTTGACTGTCGGTGAGACATTGAAGATCGGTATGACTGCAGGACGTCTCAGTGGGTGTTTCGCGAATGATAGCAAAAGCCCGACTACAACTGATTGTTGATATTTGAATACAAAACGACGTGTCTTTTCAAATACTGATGTATAAATGTTCATTTTCGATAATAGAATAGAATAGAATATATAGAAGATAGGATAGGAGTAGAATACAATTTTTACAGATCTGAGAATATGATGCATGTTTCAAAAATATGGAGATATTAATGAGAATCAGTTGGTGTGGTAGCATATTTCTAGTGTCAATTGTTTGTTGTTCTCATTGAAAGTATTACTAAAGTTGTCTCCAAGATTGATGCTTTCTGGTTATTTAAATTGATGTAACAATTTTATATTCAGTTTATCAGTGCACATTTGTTGTATCTGTGTGGTTGATTGATTGGTTCTTTCAAGAAAAGATTAATCTTTTAATTGATCACAGTAATCAGGGAAATTCATCTGGATCATTAAGAAGAACTTGGTAGTCATAGTCTTGCATGTTTATACAAGTTATAAACTAAAACATATGCCAAACAATTTGAATGTTTTCTAGAAAGAAGTTGCTCATTTAGATTTCATTTGACTCCGCATACCCAATAAGGCACTAGTCTCTACATTTTTACCATTTAGTTTCATTCATTTTTTACATCTATTAACTGAACATATTAGGTTTTAGTTTTGAATATTGCTATACAGTTTATACCAAATCAAGTCTTATTTGTCCACTCCCATTTTCCATCGTGGGAAAAACACTTCAAAAAGATAAGCACAAGTTAAGTCTGCTTTATTCATATAGGTACACCCACCTAGGTCTAGCAGCACTTGAAGATTAGAAGGTCTAAACCATTTGGCCTTCTCTGTTACCCTAAAACGTACCAAGAGATTGGCAACCTCTTGAGGTATTTTTCCTACGTTTTTGAGAGCTAATAGGACACATTCCATAAATGACATGGAGATTAGGTTGTGCAAGTACCTGATTAGACAAATTAATGACATATTAGAGGCAAGTGAGAGATTAGGAAGAGTTCACATGTGGCCTGATGTGACAAGTCAAAGATCACATGGGGAAGAGAAAAAGGAATTTAATATTCCTTGGAAGGATAAAAGGAATTAAAAATCCCTTGAGAGGTTGATTAGGCTAGTTAATGAAGGATTAGATGAGGTTTAGGTGGCTAAGAGAGATTATAGGACAACTTGCAAAAGTTGTAGGATGTAAAACATCCTAACCAAGGATTAGGCATGTGCACATCCCTAATGATGAGATTATGAGAATAATTAGGATTAAGAAAAGGATGTGACATGTGAGGAATTAAATAAAAGTCATATTTATTTAATTCATTTGATGAAAAGGAGGATTAAAGAGATAAGGTATTTATTTATTAATTAAATACCTTAGGGATTTGGCAGAATTTAAGACATTAATTAAATAATAGTGATATTACTTAATTAATGCAAATAAGGGGATGCTTAGATGAAATGGGATAAATTTGGATAAATTAAGTGTCCAAATTTAGGTGTCTACAGCACTAATCATAGCACATGTAACCCATTTCTTTTTAGGAGTAAATGGCTTGTCATAAACTCCTAACATTTCTTTCAAAGCTTCATCATTTTCAAAGTATTCCAATGATTCTTCACAAGTTGTATCAATCAATTCAGGATGCTTCAAGGTGAGAGTTGTTTTAGAGTTACACATGATGGTGTTGATGTTTAAGGAGGGTATTTTTGTTGCTTGTGTTATCTCAGATGGGAAATACCCCAAACCACTTTTTTTCTCTTGTGTGTTAGATTCTATAGGAACACGAATTCCTTGTTCTTTCCTTCCACGTCCTCTTCCACTATAACCAATTTTTTTCATAAGCTCATAACCATTTTCATAAAGTTTCTCCATTTCTTTCGAGTTTGGTGGTTGTTGATAGTCTATCTCATCAATTTTTTAGCTTGTGTCTTCTAGAGTAGATGAGGTAGATGCCTGAGAGTTTTCTTCCAAATTTTGCATTGATATTACCATTGGTTTCTTTTGTGTTTTGGTTTCTTTTGTTGTGATTGTGTATTCTCCCATAAACAAAAGTGTGAAGTCTAAAGAACCCCAGTCATCTTTCAATAACTTCGATGCATTTTCCATCTCTTCTTTCTCTTCTTTCATAGGTTTTATGTTTGAAGTTGGAATTAATGTGTTTAGAGGATTTGTCATTCCTTTTTGAACTTGAAAGAAACTTTCAAGCTCGGGGTCTATTTCAACTTGGTACACTTTATTGTTATAGACATACTTTATGATATGATGAAGAGTTGAAGGTGCCGCATGCATCTCATGAATCCAAGGTCTTTCTAAAAGAAGATTGTATGAAAGATCATGAGGCATAACATGAATAGGAGTTTGTAATGTATCCATTCCAACTGTAATAGGAAAATTAATCACACCAAGTGGTTGTTTTCCTATGTTGTCAAATCCTCGAATTGATAATGAATCAGGTTCAATTCTTGATTTATCCATGCCAAGTCTATCCAAAAGGGTCACACTACACACGTTAAGGGCAGATCCATTATCAACAAGGGTTCTTTTTATTCCGAGCCTATTATAGATAGCTATTGTCATGAAGGCATCATTTTTCTTTTTCATTTCCAAAGGAGGTAGCTCATGTTGATGAAAATTAATGTCTACGTTAACCGCATTCATTCCTTGAATTAAAGCTACCACATCACTTACCTTTGAACTAGAGGGAACCAAAACTTGTTGCAAGGCAGTTTGAAGCATGGTATGATAATTAGGTGAATTTTGAATTAGGTCCCATAGGGATATGTTCGCATGAGTATTCTTAAGTTGTTCAACAAGATCATACTCCTTCCCACTATTTGAAGGAAAATGAGGAGCACTAGGCAAGATGGGTTGGGGTAAAGGGAAAGAGGTTGAAGTTGTTTGTTTTGGTTGTGGATTGATTCTAGTGTTATATGTGTGAGAAATGGTATTATAACTTGATTGTTGTGAAACATTATTCTTAGGTGGTTTAAGGGTGAAAACGGGTTTGTTTTGAGTTTGAGGTTTGTTTGAAGGTGGGTATAGGATGAGTTGAGTTTGGATCACATTAACTTCTCTTTTTTTCAATTTTTTATAGCAAGCCTTAGTGGATGAACCTTGTGAGATGAATTCCTCAAGAGCTTTGAATCTAACATGTTAAATTCATCACTACTAAAAGCCTTGAGGGTTAGATTAACTTGGAAAAAGAGATTTGACATACTCAAATAACTATGCTTTCTCCAAGTGGTTCATCATTTTACAAGTGTTTTTGTTTTGTTTTCTAATGAATTACCAAACTATGAACTAATGTTGGAAATGAAAAGTACAGTAATCTAATTCTATCCACAATTGAAATAAAATAAAATTAAGCTAGATCTAATGAAATGCATGAAACAAAAACTCAGTAAAATGAAATAGAAATCTAACAACAATAAATTGAAACACAAAAGCAAGGTTTGTAATGCCATTAAATGTAATTTTAGGTCTGACACTGGACTAAATCACCAAGAGGGGTGTATGATTCCTAGTTATGGTTTTTCAAGGGTTCAAATGCTCCAAAATAGTCCACACAAAGTGCCCAGAAATTAGGTAAAACAACTTGCACATTGGGACTAAATCACCTGGAGGGGCGTATGAGTCCCAGATGAGGGTTTTGACACTAATTTTGGAAAATTCTGAGTGAATGTTAGGTTTTTTGGTTTGAATGATGTCTAGAATAAGTGCAATTATAGATATTAAGTGAAATTCAATGTTGCAAGATGCAAAAATGCAACCTATATGCACTTTCACTAATGCAAGATTTAGAAACCCTACATGCAAATTAACTAATGCAAAGTTAATGTAGGCTAGATCTAGGACTATGATGCACTCCAAATCAGAAATTAGGTGTTCTAAAGGATAGTTTCATCAAAATGAAACCTCAGAAATAGGGTTCCACCTTCTAGGAGATGGAACAAGGGATAAGGGCCTATTTCACTAAATAGTTCATTCAAGGAAACCTTAGAGATCTTAATCTAGGGATGGAATTAGGGAAAGATATCTACAATAAGGTGTCCTAGGGTGTGATTAGAGACAATAAGGGGGTTCACCACCAAGCAAAGGCTTGGAAAGATAGGTTACATGCAAAACCTAATAATGTAACCTAGAAAATGAACTCAAATCAGAATAGCAAACTAAAGAAGGACAAAGGTACACCTGGAAAACTAAAGATGCTCAAGAAAAGGTATGAAATCTTTAAAATTTTGAATTTTAAAGCATAATGGGACTCATACGCCAGGATGGCCTATTTAGTCCTAGTTTAGGGTTTCTAGGTAGAAACTGGAATTTCACAATGGCAAGTTTGAATCCTACGAAATCTAGAAAAAGTGTTATACCAGGACTCATACACCACAAGTGGCATATCAGTCTTGTTCTGCTTTTTCAAAAAGTTAAGATCTGAATCTATTCTCCTATCTCTACTCTTCCTTCCAAACTTGGTTTCTGGATCCTAACCTACAAAAAGCTTGCAAAACATAATATTGTATTGATTTTCTTATGGGGGATTTGCCTTAGTCAAACCCCTAGTTTGGTAGTTGAACCTTGATAGAAATAATAGATCTTGGAACTAAATATGAGTGCAAGCCCTAATCTCAAGTGCATTTAATATTATGAGATCTAGAATGCAACAAAACCTTATTCTAATGTGCTAGAATAAGATGCATAAATGAAACATAGAGATAATGACTCACTTTGGGAGATCTCTAGTCACCCTAATAAGCCATAATAATGCATGTACCTTCCTTTAAGTAGAAATTATAATGATAATGGAGGATGGAATCACTTAGGAATCAAGTCATTGGGCTTTGTTCGATGGCTAGTTGCATCTCCCCAACCTAGAATCCATCATGATTCTCCATGGGAAACCATCATCAATCCTCGACAATGCTAGATCTTGAATTGAAAGTGATCTTGAAGACCTACAAAAACACTATAATGTTGCTCCAATACTTCACCTTATGTGCTCCTTGCTCTTGAATGCTCTTGTGAAAGTATGTTTGAGTGCTCAAGTTGATATTATGAATTCGTAGGTCTTAAATTACTTCTTCTTAAGTGAAATAATGATTTGAAACCTTGTTTATATAGACACTTCATCTAATTTATTGTTTATTAGATCCCAAATTCTGACATCAACTAAAAAATTAAATTTAAAACCTTAATTTCCCGCTCAAACCCTAAAAAAGTGCCACCCGAGACTCATATGCCCAAGGTGGCGTATGGGTCCCACCTAGGGGGACTCATATGCCCAAGGTGGCATATGGGTCCCACCTAGGGGGACTCATATGCCCAAGGTAGTTTTTTGGGTTGAGCAAATGCCAGGATGTTAGAAAATTGAATTCCTTTGTTGATTTTGTCAGGATTTCAGTCAAAATAAGCCTTGGGATCCAAAATAAAGGGTCTTAAGGGCCTATTAATGATGATTTAAAGGGTCATGAATGCAAAGGTACTAAAATAGGTCCAAATTAAGTGTGAAATTGTACCATCTCCAAGAAGGCAGTACAATTTTCTACACTACAATATTATTGAATACTTGGACAAATTCATTTGCCCATGTAATTGATTATTTATTTTTTAACATTTTAGAAATTGTCTTAGTTGTTTTTATAAATTCAATGATAAATATTCTAAAAATTTGATTAGTCTAAAGAATGAATGAATTCCTTTTATAATTTTGGTATTTGTAATTTTCTCAATTGTTGCAACTCTTTCAAGATCAATCATAATACCATCCTTTAAAACAATATAACCTAGTAGTTTACCCTCTGTGACCCCAAATGTACATTTCTTAAGGTTTAGTGATATGTCATACTCAATGGCCTTTGAAAAAATCTTTCAAGATGAGTGCAATGGTCTTCTTCTTTCTTAGAGAAAGTAGTTAAGTAATCTTGATATACTACCATTATTAAATCAATTAAATTAAAAAATTCAACATCCATGGCTCTTTGAAAAATTTCTCCAACATTATTCAACCCAAATGGAATCCTAAGATAGACATATGCATGCATTTGCATTGACCATATATAAGGGTTAAAGACATTCCACACTAAATGAAATGAATTCAATCAATGATTTATATATTGCGGGTGAGGAACAACCTAGGGAAAATCTCTAGGTGTTGTAAGCAATATTGTGGTTCACTAAATTTAATGTGAGAAAATATACATTTTCTTGCAAGTGATGATTTAGATCTAATAATCAATTGATATAAATAGAGAATTAGATCTAGAATCAAGAGTTGAAAAATTGAGTAGCAACGGAACGATTAAGAGGCTTATCTATTTTCAATGTGGTAGTAAATTTGACTTGTTAGATCACTAGAAGAAATAAAACTTAGAAACTAAAAATTGGGCCTATGATCAAAGTGTTATGATAAAACTATTAAAAGATTGGTATTATGCAAAAGGGTTTCATCATAGAGCATGGTCCTAAAGTGTACCATGTTGTGTAGTTCTCTCCAACTATTGTAACCTACTTTGTTATTAATGTTTCCTCAAGAACTCATTTTCCTTTACTTTGAATATATTTTTGTATAGGTTTGTGTTGAAAAGCACAGTAGGACTAGCTTTAAGGTAAGAGAAATCCTAGAATTCTTTTCATAACTTTCAAGCCCTTAGATTGAATAAGTTTGTAGTCATGCCACACAACAAATGAAAATGTATGATGAACTAGTATAGTGGTGACATTTCTATATTAGATTTTAACTTTAGGTGTTCTATAATTAAATATATATTTTAAACAATTATTGTTGGCACTTGATGATGATAATAACTTAAAAGATGCCTATAAATATGCATCCATGATGACTAGTTTCTTCAAGGTTTTGCTTTGGAACAAGAATTTTGAATTTTGAAGATGGACTAGACTTTATCATGTGGCCTAAACCACAAACTAGGATGCAACACATGACACAATCCCAAGAAAGAAAAGGCAAGGAATGAGGATTGATCTAAACTAGGGGGATTTGTCTAGTGGTGATTGGTTAATGGAGTTTGAGGTAAGAGTTGATTTAAATGCCAAATAGATTAAATCCAACATTATTATAGTATATTTACATGTGCTCAAAGTAGTGTAATGAAAAAACTAGGTCACATAGCACAATCTAATCCCAAATAGGTAAATATTGGTAATGTAGAACAATTTAAATTAAAGGAGTCTAAAATAATAATTAATTTTGATGTAAAAGTCTATTTGAACACATTGTTCATGGCATAGTGTGATGGTTAATTCATGACATTGTTGTTGTAGCCACCAAGGTTCAAACCTCCATTGGGCCATTGTGATTGCACATACTTTGTTCTCGTTACTCCAATACAATTGTTGGGTTGAGCCTTCATGTTAAGTTATCGGCATTCATACCCATGTCTTCATGCTCTAAACCCTCACTAGATTGGTGTATTTGCAATCCTTGTGCCCTTGTTGCCCTATTCAGCTCACAGATTTGGAATATTTACATTAATGCAATGCATTCATGATGAGGATGAGATCCCCTTTTTGTGGCCTCACTTAACTCAGACCAACCTAAAAATTTCAATGTTACCAATGAAAAAATATATTTGAACACTAACAAATAGAATAAAAATCTATTCAATAATTAAATAAAAATATAAAAACATACGATATGTGGAGAGTAGGGGGATTCGTCACCACTAAGGCTCCAAGTCATAGGAGAGCCCCAAGGAACACTAGTAGAATTTGGCAAATAAATGACTGTGACTAAAAAATTTAGTCACAACAACTAAAGATGACTAAATTCTACTCATTTTTTGAAACACAACTATAAATGACTAAACAAATGACTAATTTGATCATCATAAATGACTAATTTGCTCGTTGAGTAAAAAAAACAACTCAATAATTAGTCACACAAATAAAAAATTAGAAAATATGATATTAAAGTTGATAATTAAAAATTATATTTCAAATTGAAGGAGTGGGTTGTATTTGTAGACATGGAAATTTGGTCTAAGCTTGCGACTTCATTTTCTTCATAATTCATATTTTCATGGTCGTAATTAAATAATGTCAATTATTTAATTATTTTCTAAAGTCTTCATTTCTTTATTAATTAAATAAATCAAATTATTTAATTAATTTTTATTTTCCTTAATTCATCTATTAATTAAATAATCTTAATTATTTAATTAATTCTCATTTTCTTTATTCTATCTGATTAATAAATAGACATTTTTTATTTAATTATGTTACTAATTAACCTTATCCTTCTTTTCAAATTAAATAAATTCTTATTTAATTTACCCTTTATCATACTACAACTATAATTAAATAAATTCTTTATTTAGTTAATTATTCATTTAACCCCTTCATCACTTAATTAAATAAATCTTATTCATTTAATTATTCTTCAAATATCAAATCTTGAATTAAATAAATCATTTAATTTGTAAAAATCTATCTTAACACATTCCTCTATATTTAGATAATTGTGTAAGTTATCTAAGTATTCACTCTGACTCGACTTGAGATCTATTTAAATCGGTCAGTTAACTCCTGATTTAATGTCTAAGTTGCTTTTGCAAGTAAACTCTTTGTCATATCAGTCAGTCATCTAGTTCTAACTTGTATGCATGTGCATGCTTATTAATTAAATATCTTTATTTAATTAATTAAATCTTGTGTGTGCGTCCAAACAGAACGTTGCTTTTATTTTATCTTTATCTTTTTTCATGCAAAGACTATTCTTTTGTTTTTAAATACCAAACTCAAATATTGAATCATTTATTTAATCTTTATCTCTATTTCTAGTTTTTATCACTCATGTCAGTACTAACAGTTATCAAAATGCATGTCCAATCCCTCGATTTCAACCGTTCATTGATCTTTCGATCTTGACCTGTCATTCGAATGATCAATTTTCTATAAATTGATGTATTTCATCATTTCAACTCCTCCCGAAATCTTGTGACTTTTGGAGCAATTATCTTAAATATTTGATGTTTTGTTATTATCACAATCCTTAGGCTATGCTTGCACAATCATTGAAAATCTAAGGGAAACTACACTACAAAAGACAAAATGGAGAAGGACAACAGAGGTTATCCATGGAGTTGCATCGATCTTTGGTGAGATTGTTTTATGTTTTAGCTTATTTCCTTTGTTCTTTGTTGTTCAACTTTAGATTGCATTAGATCTTGAATTGCATGTGTTGTGTGTTGTTTGACCTTTCATTGTATTTCTTGATGTTATAGTATTATAATATAATATAATAATAATATATTATATTACAATACAATATAATATGTATATAATATTATAATATTATAGTTATATTATAATGTATTTAATATTATATAATATTATAATATTATAATTATTATATTATATAATATTATATTATTATATAATATTATATAATATTATATTATTATATAATATTATATAATATATTATTATATATATATATATATTATTATATAATATTATATAATATTATATTTTAATATAATATTATATAATATTATATTTTAATATATTTATTAATATTTATTGAAAGCAGGAGATTTATGAAGTAGAGATTATATATTTTGGATTCCATTTTGAAATTTGTTTTAGCAGAAAAAAGAAAAACCTATCATTGTGCCCTAATTTCATTTTAATAAACAACTCTAAATCCCTTGTCGAAACATTATTTTTAGTTGTAGCTCGTCGAACTAGAGAAGTGAAAGGTGAATACCAATGAGGAATATTTTGGAGGAGCCGAAACTAGTAGTGGTAGGGAAAGCAACAAAAGATGGAGCCGAAACTAGTAGCGGTGGGGAAAGTAGCAAAAAATAGTAGAATACACCAAGACAGGTAAAGGATCTTGGTCATAATTTCATTTTAATAAACACACTCTAAAACCCTTGTCAAAATCTTATTTTTAGGTTCCAGCTCACCAAACTGGAGAAGTGAAAGGTGAATACCAATGAGGAAGAGTTTGGAGGAGCTGAAACCAATAGCGGGGGGAAAGTTGTACACCATTAGAGAGAGGGAGGGTCGATGCCCTTCCAAACGAACCACGCCATCAAGGTCATGCTTTGTGTTTTTACACGCCCCTATCAATTGCTAGTATATCTCCCCAAAATACACATCTTTTTCTTACAGTTTCACATAGGTTTCTTGTGTGAAAGGCTCGAGTTGTGATATTGTGATCAAATCTAAAATTTCATGTGTCGTGGGTGCCCTATATAGCATATCCATCACTAGATTTGTGCTCTCTTTCTTTTATTTCATCATTGAAATAAATTGTTAAAGAAGTACCATTCATTTTTAGTGAATTTCATCATTTTCTCCATTATGTTGTTTTGTAGGGGTGGTCATGGCAGAGGACGAGGCTATGGAAAACTAGAATTACAATATATGAATGCCTTCTCTATGATGCTTGGAATTTTAACAAAGTTCATTATATTTTTACATTGGTTTTTTCTAAAGAGTCCCCCCTATCAATTGCTAGTATCTCCCCAAAATACACATCTTTTGCTTACACTTTCACATAGGTTTCTTGTGTGAAAGGCTCAAGTTGTGATATTGTGATCAAATCTAAAATTTCATGTGTAGTGGGTGCCCTATATAGCATATCCATCAGCAGATTTGTGCTCTCTTTCTTGTATTTCATCATTGAAATAATTTTTTAAAGAAGTACCATCCATTTTCCTTTCAATTTCAAGGTCATGCTTTGTGTTTTTACATGCCCCTATCAATTGCTAGTATATCTAACAAAAATACACATATTTTTCTTATGCTTTCACATAGGTTTCTTGTGTGAAAGGCTCAAGTTGTGATATTGTGATAAAATCTAAAATTTCATGTGTAGTGGATGCCCTATATAGCATATCCATCGCCAAATTTGTGCTCTCTTTCTTGTATTTCATCATTCAAATAAATTGTTAAAGAAGTACCATCCATTTTTAGTGTATTACATCATTTTCTCCATTATGTTGTTTTGCAGGGGTGGTCATGGTAGAGGACGAGGCTATGGAAAACTAGAATTACAATATATGAATGCATGCTCTATGATGCTTGGAATTTTAACAAAGTTCGTTATATTTTTACCTTGGTTTTTTCCAAAGAGTCCCCCCTTATGAGGGATGGTTTTTTTCTATAAATCTTTTTTGAAAGTGTTTCATTCATTTTCAAACTTAATTTTTCTTTCAGTTTCATTGTAAAACTTGATTTTCCTTTCCTCTTTATAGTGTATTCTATGATGTTTTTGATCTGCATTTTCTTTTGGGTTTTTGGAAATAGTTATGTTGTAGGAATTTCTCCTTGATTCTTTTGTTCTTTATGTAGTTATAGGAAGAGGAAAAGAGTATAAATATATGAAAATATGAGGAGTATTATGTTTATACAGTGTTTGTAAGTTGTAAGTTGTACAGTGCCAAGATCTATTTAAATATAAAAATATGCCAAATAGAATAAGGAGAAACACATTTTATAGTATTCATTGTGTTGCAGGTGCAAAAGTAAAGGTTCTTGAGTTTCAAATCCAAATGAAACTTTCAAGAAAATAAATTCATTGATATAGAGTGATTCTCTATTTTTATGCCTTTTTGAATTCTTCAATTCTTCAATAAATGATGTAAAACAGTAAATGAGGTTTTGCTTTGCCAATGAGGTAGCTATCACTGAGACATTGAATGTAACTAGTGAGGTTTTGATTTGCCAATGAGTCTTAATGAAGTAAATTTTCAGAGTGGTTTTTTCTCCACTCATAAATATTGTGTTGTGGCTCCTCTTGTGTCTGATCAATCATATTTGTTCAAGCATTTGAGTCTTCATTTCATGGTGCTTCTCTCAACATTTGAATATTTGTGATACTTGAAGTTTATATGCATAAATTTGTGAGGATTAATTAAGTTAGATTTGATTTGTAACTTGAATCACTGATTCACCCAAATAAATGACTAAACCATGACTAAATAAATGACTACCATGACTAAAATAAATGACTACAATGATTAAATAAATGACTACAATGACTAAATAAATGACTACAATGACTAAAATAAATGACTACCATGACTAAATAAATGACTACCATGAATAAATAAATAATTAACATGAATAAATAAACAACTATCATGACTAAGTAAATGACTACCATGACTAAATAAATGATCAGTTAACAACAATCAATGACTAAATTGACAATTAAATATACCACCAAATTGATCAATCAAAACAACCAATAAATGACTAAAAATGGTTTAGTCATGAATTTGGCCATGTTATAAATGACTAGCAATAAACTACTAATGGTCACGTGACCAAGCTAATGGTCACGTGACCAATTTTTAATAGTTTTTTAGTCATTTATTGTTATTTTTCTACTAGTGGAACAAACTACCCTAAACTACCTCAGGTTGACTAATGAATTAAGAAAGTAAAGATAAGCTAAAAAGGAAGCGAAAATAGGACCATATTTCCCTTCTACTAATGATAACTATTTTCATAAATTAGGTGAGCAGACTATAAGGGTCTCTGACTATGAATCATAAAGCTCTCTATTTGAGGCAGAAAGAATGAGAACTAGACTTTAGCTTGTTGTGTTGGAGTCTTAAGGATGCACTAGCCTCCTATATGGAAAGAGGGTTGGATGATAGTAAAAAATGCTCAAGTTCTATGTAGAGTCTAAACTAATTTATTGTAAACTTGGTAGAACCTACACAATTCAAAAGTATATCTAACTAAACAATCCACTCAACATTGCAAAGACTATATTAAAATGTCAAACCAAGGTTTGTAAAATTGTGATGGTGCTACACTATATGTGCCTTCAGAGACCTATGACTACCTAAGTTATCCTATCCAAGATATTCTACTTGTTGTCAATTACATAATTGCATAACAGTGAAAGAAACAAATCATAACTAATGGCTACGGGTGCCTACAACTTAGCCTGTAACTAAAATACTACTAATAAAGGATTACTGTATCAACTCAAAATTTATCAAAACTAACAAATAAACTTATTCTAACCTCCAGAGTACTATTGGTTAACCAAATACATGCATTCTTATGAACATTCATTATCAATAATCAAAGTATGAGATTCTATTTTAACTTGCATATAATTCATGAAGTAATGATAAATAGAAAACAACTACTAAATAGAAATAGACAGCTATAAATGAAGTGAAGAACAGTTATCTTGAGTGGCTTGCTCAAGTGGTTGTTCTCACTTAACTAAAACCAAATCTAACTATCAAATTCTATGCATCCATGTTAAAATGAACTTCATTCATTGCATAACATAAAATATTATACAAAATATTCTTCGCAGATTGTATTCAATGAAAATCATTTTGAATAGCCATCATGTTTGTTGATAACTTAAAGCAAAAAAGCAATTGATAACGAAGTATTAAAATCAACTAACTTATCTAAGGACTCATCCTTAAGCTATATACAAGCACAAAATATTTTATTTCAAGTAACACCTAATTGTAATCATTAACTTCCACTCCTAGATATCAAATCATATAATTAATATTGAAATGTTTAAACCATAATTGAAAAGAAAGAAGAATCCTAATAGAACTGAAACTCTGTAAAACATAATTGCATGTAAAACACAAACATTTATTAGAATCCTATCAGCAAAATATTTCTTCTTCTCCAGTGCTTATTAACTTGTTATAATGATGCACTCTCAATCTCCATTAGGTGTCTTCAAACAGTAGTTATTAAATTCAGCTTAATCTGGAACCTCCCTTGTTTCATTGTCTCAGTCTTCCTTTTGTTGCAGGTTACAACTTCCAATTGCTATGTGCTACAATTCCTCCTTGGCTGCAAAAAGGTTAATTCACAAATCATATGCACAAGGCTAAATACCATAATCAAAACATAGAATTCCATCCACATTTCATGCATACCTACATATAAACCATGCAATACTATTATGTCATAACCATATTTCCATTACTATGATTTAGGTCCAAGTTTGTATGATAAGTATGAAAAGATAGCATAATATAGGAGTATTGTCTAAAAGGTATATCTAAAAGTGCCTGAAAGTATGCATAAATGCAACAAAAAATAAGCTAATAACTGGACCCACCATTCCCCCAACTAGACTTTTGCTTGTCCCCAACTAGACTTTTGCTTGTCCCCAAGCAAAACACTAGGGGTATAGATTATACCACAAGGAGATCTGCCTCAAGTCTGTAACAACATCAACTCCCTGGATCTGTTTCAAGTAAAAACGTTGATAAGTTGCAAGTTGCCTCATTCTAGTGTTCCCAACTCTCACATTCCTCACCGTTCTATCTAATCCAATGTGGACCTAGATATAGTATCATAGGTGGCTGGAATGTAAGTGGTACCTAGTAAATCCCTATGTCAACACCAATTGTCATGTACCTGTGTACCCTTTCAAGCATGGTTGTGAAATTATGCATAGAATGAGGTTCCTTTCTCTGTAATTATGGGGTTAATTTGTTCCATCTACTCTGCACATTTCTTTAGCATTGTTGTCCCAAACCTACAACTAATTTTTGCATTATTTTGTAGTCTAATATTCTTAGTTTCATAATATTTTTGCCTACTCCTTTATGATTCAGGAGTTTTAACCATTCCTCTATAACTACACCAAGGTTTTTAGATTCTTTCCTTATGTGGAGAGCAATTGTTTTCTCTCTCTCTCCCCATACTCTTCCAATATTTCACCCCTGAGTTGTTCATTTATGTAATAAGATGTGAGTTCCCTTACCTAGAGATCCCCTACAAATCAGAGGATTCCACTCTATTTCATTTGGCACCACATAATTGTGTAAATAGTATTAACACAATTGGTCTTGCTCCACAACTGTAGAATAAACAAAAGCATTAAGAAACTAAAAAATTCTACTCATACCAACTAACTGATTACTAATTAGCCTGCTAGACTGAAACCTCAAAAATCTTTCCTACAGAAATAGTGCATATATCCTTAGTGGAGGTCTACATCTTATAATCAATGCAGCTTTGTTTGCCACTTCCTCCAACCTAACTATTGATCTTCTTAACTCCATCTCTTTCTTTTCCAGTACCTTAGCATGTTCTTCAATAAAGATTTATTTTTCTTTCTTCCACTTCTCCTTTTCTTGTGCATCTCATCAATCACTCTCTGTAGCTGATAACCAAGTGACAAGGTTGTATGGTGAATTGTATTTTTGATGGAAGGAGGTATTTGATCTGGTACTACCAGTTCTCCATCCCTAGTCTTATTTATGGCCAATTTTTCCAATAAATCAAGTTTAGTACCATGGCCATATGTTTGCAAATTTTCCTCCATTTCTTGTATTTTTGTTTCCCTTTCCTTGTCCTTATTTTCATAAATCTATACTAACTCTTCCAAATGTTTGATTTTTTCTAAGGCTTCTTAGAGATCCTTCCTCACATTTTTTTTCTTCTATATACATCTCCTATGTTTCCATAAACTACTCATTACCTCCCCCTTCAGAGTCCTCATAGGTAGAACTATCTAGGGTTTCCTTCTGTGTTTTCTTAGCAATAAGCACATCTTTTGATTTTTAATCAAAAGTAGTAGACACTTATCTCTTCCATTTCATAGGTATATTTACATTGCTATGGATATCTCCCTTCCCTTCAGAGTTTTTCTTTACTAACATGACACATTCCTCCTATCGTTCTTTGCTCTTTTCTTCTTCTTCAAGTTTCTCTACATTTCCCCTCATGACACCTTGTCTCTTTAATCTACCTGAATGTCTAGGTTTAAGTGTATCCTTCTTAACATCCTTCTTATCCTTTTTAAAACCCTTCTTCTTTTGAATTTATTTCTCCTTTCAAACATCCTTCTTCTTTTATGTTTCAGAAGGTGTGGATGATGTGGATGTACTGCCTCTTCTGCTCTTGGGTTTTTGTGATTTTGAAGAAGATGGAATTTCTTCAATTACAAGTGACCTAGAGGCTCATTATGCTCCTCATGCTCACCTTGGCTATGGGTAGGTGAATCCATAGGTGATACATGAGGGATTTCTCGTATACGTTCATCTTGTGGCTCTACAGTCTTAGGTACCACAAGTGCATCTAGTAAAGTATTAATATCTTCACATTTCTTAAAATCTTCCCAGTCTACTTGTGGGTACTAAATTCTCAAACTTCCTTTTATTAGTAAAGAAATCAAACATTTGTGTGATTATGCAGTGTCACTTTTTTTTCTTTGATACTCTCATTCCATTCTTTTCAACATGTTGTAAAGAAAATTCGGCGCATTTACCAACCTATTGTGTCGAAGGTGACTAAGAAATTTAAAATGTATTGTATACAAGATATTTTTCCTACCATCATAGGTAAGATATCTAACAATATAGAATCACAATTATCCCAAAACCATGGAAGAGAGAGCCTCTTTGTACCTTGTGAAGACAAGTCCAAATTCTCTCCTCATTCACAGAATTCCTCTCTTGTTGTAACTGCATCAACGTGTACTAGAAACTCTACTCTAGTGAACTAGGTAACCCAGAAACTTGTGCTATAGCAACCTCAAATGCATCCATTGATATTCCTTTCACCATTGCTTCATCATGCTCTAGTGTGGCTACAAACCTTCTTGTTATCTCATTATCAAATTCTATTAGATTCAAGAAATAATCAAGGTAGCCAACTCTGGTAAAAATAGGTAAGACCATTGCAACTTCCAATATTTGCTTATGAGCCAAAGGCTCTCTCCTAATAACATTGTCTCCCATTATGACTTCCTTTTCTCTGCTCAATGTGTTTAATTCAATCTTGAAAATTTATCTCAATTCACTCCACCACCTTCAAAACCCTTCTCCTTCCTATTGCTTCCTCATGTACTCTTACTACTATACCATAATTGCAACTCCCCTTCTTAGTACCAACTTAATTTGAGTTCATAAATAGGTTCTAGGTTAGACTCTAGGTTAGACTTAGCTCAAGTTCTCAAGATTTGGAATTGGCAACTGGAAGTATCAGCAAAAATTAGGTATAATTTTAGGTGGGTTTTTGCATGTCGCATCTATCTATTTTGTTTGATTTCGATGGCAGATTTCTAAAAAACTAGTTGAGTTGTACCCTCCCCCCAACTTAATGGTTGAAGTGATCTCACTTCAACTCATGATTGGAAAGTCGTATGATTAGAAAGTATGGAAATTAATGGTATGAATATTTTGCATGCATAAATTAATATGAAAGACATAATGAAATTTTAAAGAAATCTATGGTAATTATGATAGCGTACCTTGTGTACTAGCTAGAAGAGACTAACGGATCATTGCACGTGTAAACTGAAAAGTATGTATCCAGATTTTGATTTGATGTGATCGAGAATTACTTCAAGTGAATGAATTGTGACATGGAGGATGGAAGGTAATAAAGTGGATTATATGGATGATAGCTAGTGATGTGACAAGTCGAACGATCAAAATGAGAATTGGCAACAAGAAATAAAAGATTCATGTTGTGGGTACTTCTTATGAAGAGATGGATATTGCATGTGAGAGTTTTGAGGTGAATGCATGTGAATTATTGTTATTGTGGCACCAAGTTATTTGAATTTCTTTTCTTCTACTAGACGGTGCTACAAGTACCTTCAGCAACAGGTATCGTTCTGAACATTGATAGCTATTATGCTACAGGTCCCTACGACATCAGGACCCTTTCTGAATGTGTAACAGTTAAATATAAAATAGGTCCCTTTAGAGAAAATATGAACATCATTTTAACTGTGTTGTGTGTGCTTGTGAGATAAAGTAAGATATTAATCCTGAGTGATCTCAAGGATTGAGTTGTGTAGCTCATTCACTGGGTCACCTGAAGCGCTTGGTATTGAACCATAAATTTTTGGGGGTAGGCACTCTCTTGCACTTCTAGGGTTTTGCACCTAAAGGGAGAAAGGTATCCCACAAAAAATTAGGGGGTTCACTCAAGATTAATGCAAGTATGATTGAAATATTCCTAAATGGAATGTCCTAAATGCAAAGAACTAATAAAAGAGATGAATTATTAATGTAAAACTAAGGAAATGCAAGATGTTTGAAAACACACTATGATATGTAAAATGAACTAAAAATGTAAGTAAACTATAACAAAAATGAATGAGACTGGAGAGGTGCACCTAGAAATTGGAATGTGATGTAGAGAGGCTCCAGAATCCTGCAAAAATTATTGTTGAAGCAAATTGGGACACTTACACCAAGCTAGGCGACTTAGTCCTGTTTCGGGGAGATTCTGTCAAAACAGGTTTTAGCCAGAGGGGTATCCAGAACTACAGAAAACACTTTTTAGGCCCGGTAGTGGGACTAATTTACCACTAATGGAGACTTATCCACCTTTAGCTTTTGGGATTTTCGAAGATGCAATCTGTAGCTCTCAGTATGCACTTCTATTCCTGACAAGTTTTTGAATCTGAATCTGCAGAATTTGGTTTGTAGGCAATCTCCAAGCTTCTTTTAGGGTTTTTTTGACTTTGAAAGACCTTGATGAATTTTTGACACTTTTTAACACCTTACTCTTTGAAAAATATACATACAAGACCTACAAAACACATGCAAAGAGGGGGAAAAGTGTTCAAGGTTAGTGAATAGGGGTTTTCCTTGGTCAAACCCTGATTTGGTAATCAAACCATTGAAAATGAAATGAAATGAAAAGAGGATTCTAAATGAACAACATGCAATGCTAGAACTCACCAAACCCTTGAAGTAGAAATTTGAAGATATGCAAGTAGATGCTCCAATGGATGTAGACTTGATAATGCCAAAGTGCTTGATAATTCTTGAATGATTTAGTGCATGAATTAATGAGTGAATGAATGGGGCTGAAAATGAGAGGAAAACCCTTTATTTATACATGATTATACAAAATTTCTTGAAAATACCACATCATAGGCTAACCTTAAGGTCTAGAAAATAATATCCCACCATAATTTTGAAATAATTTTGATTTTTGTGCCAAGTGGGACTAAGCCTCCCCTAGTGGCGACTTGGTCCCACCAGGGAAATTTAATGGGAACTTCAGGAATTAAAGTGTGTTAAATGATGTTTAAGGAGATTATTCTCCGAAACACACTTAAATAGGACCTGTAAGTGTATTAAGGGGCCATTTAAACATACGAAAGGGTCAAATTATTGATGACAAGCCTAGAAAAGCATGAAATTTTGTTACAACACTTTACAACGCTTTGAAATAAGGCTTGGTAAGTAATAAAAAGAGGTTATTTGAGTGAATTATAATAAAAAGGTCCTAGAAAAGTGTGAAAGTGGGTTACAACACTTTTACAAGATATCATAAAGTTCTTATTGATTCACAAGGGTCCAAGACCTAATGTGAATGTGTTGACCACATGACAACATTAAATCTAGGAAAACCTAGGCCAACATCCATAAGAAAAACCCAAATGAGCATAAAAATGTCCAAGGATGCATTTTTTTGTGCTACAGGTATGTCATTTGTTGTTGAGGCATCACTTTGTGTTTCTAAACCTATATCAAGATCACTATGAGAACCATACTGCTAAAACAAGGAGAAAATGAAATCCTTTCTATACTGGTTTCTTATACAACTTCAATCTATGGCCATTAACCAGAAGAGAGAATTTGACTGCATCTATGGTGTGCAACTTGACTGCTCCATTAGGATAGACTTGACTGATTTCATAAGGACCCAACCACCTAGATTGGAGTTTCCCCTTGAAATTTGTGTACCTTGAATCATATAATAACGCATAGTCCCCTACATTAGACTCTTTTGTTTTGATATACTGGCCATGTCACTTCATCCTTTGTTGATGTACTACCTCAATGTGATGGATTTCCTCCATCCTAATTTCATCCAATCCATTTAAATTATGTAGCATCTCCTTTTGAGATTTTTTTAGGTCCATTTCCAGTTCCACGACTGTCCTTAATGTCTTATATTCACACTCAATGGGAAGGACTATTTTTTTACCATACACTAGCTCATTGGGTGTAAAACCAATTGTTGTTTTATAGGTTGTTCTATATGCCCATATTGCTTTTGGTAACCTTGAAACCCAATATTTCTTATGTAGTTGCAATGTCTTGGTTAGAATACTTTCAATTTCTCTATTAGTGACATCTACCTAACCATTATCCTGAGGGTGTTAAGGTGTTGATTTCTTGTGCATTATTTGGTATTCTTCAAACCAGTTTGGTCATGAGGTCTGAAGTAAACTATGGAACTTGATCAGTGATTATTTCTCTAGGTATTCCATACCTAGTAAATATATCCTCATACAAGAATTTAGCCACATTTCCATCTCTGGCAAACTTTAATGCCTTTACTTCTACCCACTTGGTCAAGTAATCAGTGCAAACAAGAATGTATTCCTTGCTGTTGGAAGTAGGTGAGATTGGTCCAATAGCATCTAAACCCCATTTTTCAAAAGGATCTAGTGTTAACTAAGGCTACAATGGAATTTCATCACTCCTTTTTGGTTTACCCTTCCTTTGGCACCTACCACAGCTCCTTATGTATTTAATAGAATCCTTGTGAAAAGTTGGCCAATAATAACAAGTTGTGAGGATATTAAATATTATTCTTTTTGTTGCAAAATGACCTCCACATGGCTCATCATGTAAATCGTTCATGATATCAAAGATTTCATCTTCCCTTATGCACCTTCTCATGATGTTGTCAGGACCAATGTAAAACCGATAACTTGATACCCAAGAGTATGGAAAACACTTGCATACCAACTGTCTCTTTCCCCTTGGAGAAAGTGTGGTGGAATCTACCCTATTACTAAATAATTGGCAATATCATCATACAAAGGTATATGTACATTTAGAGAAATAAGTGTTCATTTTGGAATGAATCATCCACTACTCCTTTACTTGATTGTGTTGGAAATTGATAGAAAACTTTCCACTACATCAGCTTTACTAGGTTCGTCCACTATTGTAATATCAAACTCTTGTAGAAGTAGCATCCATCTAACTAATCTTCCTCCTACTATAGGTTTTTTCATAAGATATATGATAATAGTGTGGTATTTATGGACAAAAACTAAATAACTAGTGATATAATGCTTGAATTTATTGATGGCATACACTATTGCCAACATATCATTCTCTATAACAATATAATTCAGCTCTGCTCCTTGAAGATTCTTGCTGATGTAGTAAATTGCATACTATTTTTTACCTTCTTTCTAACCCAAAATGCTCCAATAGAAAAATATGAAGCATTTGTATGTATATGAAAAGGTAAGGTCCAATTTTCCCCCCTCAAAATAGGTGCTTGAGTCAAGGATTTCTTTAGCTCTTCAAAGGAGTGTTGGCACTCTAATGTCCACTCAAATTCAATGTCTTTGCTTAGGAAAACAAACAATGGTGCAACAATATTACTAAAGTCTTTAATAAATCTTTTTTAGTAGCCTACATGGCCAAGGAAACTTTTGATATCTCTTTGCTTTTGTGGAACAAGTAATTCAGATATAATTTATGTTTTATGTGGATCAACCTAAATCCCTGCACTAGATATGAAATTCCTTAAAACAATTCCCTAAGTCGTCATCATAAAGAACTTTTCATTGTTGAGTGAAAAGTTGTGTTATTTGCATATTTTTAATACCTTTTCCAGATTGCTAAAGGCTTCCTCATAAGTTTCCCCATATGTGGTGAAATCATCCATATATATCTCCATACAATCATGAGCATAATCAGAAAAGATGCTTAGCATTGCCCTTTGAAAGGTAGTTGGAGCCTTGCATAATCCAAAAGGCATAACATAGTAGGCATAAGTACCCCAAGGATAGGTGAATGTAGTTTTGTCTTGATCTTATAGAGCAATTTTTATCTGATTGTAACCACTGAAACCATCTAGGAATAAAAAGTACTTCTTCCTAGCTAAAGAGTCAAGCACTTGATCAATGGTCCTTCCTAGTGGTTGTATTTAGTTCCTTGTAGTCTACACAAACTCTCCATTTTCTACCTTTTTTGGGAACAATGACCAAAGGTGAGACCCATTCACTGTCAGATATAGGATAGATAAAGCCTACATCAAGGAGTTTTTGAAGTTCAACTTTCACTATTTCTCTCAAGGTAGGGTTTATTCATCTTTGAGGCTGCCTAATTGGTCTATAACCATAATTAATATAGATTTTATGCATACATAAGTCAAGATCTATTCATTTCATATCATGGTAATCCCATGTATATGTTGATGTGTGTTTTTACAGCATTGTGTGCAGGGAATTCTATTTCTCTTTAGTAAAGGCATTGTTTATGTTCGACATTTTTCCTGGCATGAATTCTAATTCCATGGATGAATATTGCATAGATGAGAGGTCAAGGCTTGTAATGATTGGTACACACTGTTGTGGAAGTAAGGAATGGAAGATCTAAGATATCTCTTCTAAGGAATTGTTGGGTATAATACTTTGTAAGGGGTCTTGTAGGAATGTGAGATAGTCATGTTACTGTGGGCTATTGCCACAATAATTTTGTATTATATGAGCAATTAGCTCATCTTCATCTTGATCATCCAATAGAGGGTTGTGTTCTATTTTCATTAAAGTCTATAGGGAATGACTATCTTCCTCATCCAAATTAGGCCAAATAGTTTGCTTAAGATAAGCATAAGGTTGGGTTGGAGGATAGAGGACCAATTTCTTAGTCACTCTCCCATTAGATATTATCATATTGCCAAACCTACAACCTATGAATGCATCACCATAGCTAACTAGGGTCTGCCTAGGATGAGTGGGTAGCTTGCAAGATTAACCTTTAGCTATAAAACTATGAAATCAACAGGATATTCCCAAGAATCTAATGCAATAACTAAATCTTCAATGATTCCTTCAGACTTGACTATAGACCTATCAACCAATTGTAAAGCAATTTGTGTAGGTCTAAGGTTGGCTAACTAAAGTAATTGCATTATTTCTTTAGTCATAACATTGATTACTACCCCTAAGTCTATCAAAGTATTCTTGATAAGGGTTCCATTAATCTTGATTTCCACTACAAGACTACCAAGGTCGGTATATTGAGGGACGGTTATGATCGCTAACATGATATTTGCAAGGTTTCCCAATACATGGACTGTTAAGGATCCTTCCTTTTATTTCCTGGTTTCTTAAGACATAGGTCCCTCATAGTTTTAGTATAAATATGGATGTCTTTAATAGCTTGGATGAGTGGAATCTTGATGCACACATCCTTTAATTGACCTAGGAGGTTTGTCTCAACCTATGTGTGATGATTTTGAATAGCTAAGTGTTTAAGAAGAGGAGGTTTTGGAATTGTGGTAGTTTGGTGTGCCTGATTTGACTCAGGTTCCAAAGGTATTTTGTCTAAAGCTTCAATTGTAGGTTCCTCATCCTCCATCTCAATAATTTGAGGGGATGAAGGTCCAACAAGTTATTTTCCTGATCTGAGGTGGACATCACTCACCTCTACCCCATATTTGGGGTATTGCATAACTTCATTAGTATAAGCTTGTTGGACATGCTTGTTTTTAGGGTTAGGTGTAGGTTTGGCAAGTATTTTTGGTGGCTTAGGTGGCTAGGATGTAGGATTTCATGGAGGCATAATGGCTTGTTGTTGGGGTTGACAAGGAAGCATAGGTTGTTGATCGTTCATGTTTTTTTGTTGCCACTACTAACCTTTTTTTCATTGAGGCTACCACTGGTTCTGTTGAGTTGGTCATTAGGGATTGTAATTGGAACCTTGAAAAAAAATTTGTGGCAGAGGATTTGGTTGTTGTTGGTTCCAATTTTGTTACAATTGTGGCCATTATTGTGGGTTTTTCAATTGATTTTGGTTTGTTGGCTTGGGTTGAGTGTTCCAAGTAGAAAAGTTCTAATTTCCAATGGGAAAGGATGAATTGAAGCTAAGAGGGTCTTATGGCATACCTTTTCTTTATCACCATGGCCTTCTTTGAGCTATATAAAATATTTATCCATCCTCTCCTTCAAGTGGCTGAAAATTGGGTTTCTCAACTTTATCTTGTTGGATACGAGCCACCCTCTCTCATTTATAGTTTGCTTTCCTTTGCCTACAACTAAGGAAGTAGTCAGTGAGCATTTCTTTAGCTTCCTCTTACTACTTCTTGATTTAGAGAGTTTCCAACTGATTTTATAAGTGGCCAATAATGTCCTCCTTCATGTTGAACAATAGATTGCTCAATTTTATCTTTGAAACCCCTATAGATGATTTTCCAATAGTGGATGTCCTATCTCCTCTTGATCTTTTGGTGAAGGTCCTGGACTAATTCTTGCAGACCTTGCAGATGTCTTCAAATGGTACTTGAGATATATCCCCTTCTCTTTGTTGGAAATATGTGTCTCAAGCATTACAGGCTGAAACCTCCATGAGTGCCAAGTCGGTGTGACAGGTTCCATGTCTGGCCGACTAGCAGTTTGTTTTATTCAATTCTGAACAGGTCGTTGTGACCCTGAAGAAGTCTTGCCGAAAGGTTTACTGTGTAGCTATCATTGTGACAAGGTGTGTTCGTTGTGACCTTATAGTGCTTGGGAGACCTCTGGCCGAAAGGCCATTCATTCGTGTATCGGCGAGACTCTTGGCAACTGGAGTTTTGGAGTAACCTATGTTCACTCGGTATGATGTCACCGTGAAAGAAAATGTTATACCGATAGTCTTTGTTTTGTATTCATCCGGGAATACTTGGGAGTTGTCGATATAACTCTTAGACTTTGCTATGAAGTCTGAGCGATAAGCTATTGTCTTACCGATAGCCGATGGCTATCGGGGTAACTCTTGGAGATAGTTAGTCTTCGGTGGAACATATATAAATTGGTAAGTTCTCTCAGCGATGGACAAATGTTTTGGTGACAGGTGAACACTTCGGAGTAGCATATGAAGATCGGTATGAACTCTTGACGATAGATGTGAGTCTTGCCGACTTCCTTTTGGTGCTCGGTAGATATGGGAACTTCGGTGTAACCTTAGTGATTCGCTATGACCTTCTGGCGAAAGCGATAAGTCAGAACGACTGCTTGGTGACTCGGTGAAACTCTTGTAGCTCGATAGAACGTCCTGGCGACTGCGATAACTCTTGGTGACATCGATATGAGTTCAATGTGGCATCGGCGAGACACAGTTAGTGTCTCACCGAGATGCCAATGCAATACGAATTATGTTGATCGAGTATGACTTCCGATGTGGCATCATGTGGACGAATCAGAAGAACCAAATTGGAACCGTTGGGAGTCTGTTTGTTGCGACAGTTCTATGAGGGAGCTTGACAGTCAGGGAACACCATGGATATAGTTGGAAGTTGCAGACGCTTGGGGGTTGGATTGTAGTTCGATCAATAGTGAAGTGTGAAGAATTCAAACTGTATCAATGAAGGAATTCAAATCTGTAAAGGTTGTAACTTGGATGTCTCTGTTCGAAGAAGGTTCATGATGAATGATGTTGTATAATGACACCAGAAAGATAAGTCTGGAATTGTATGTAATTTTGATTACTGTAATACAAAGTGATTTCTCTTGGTGTGGTGGGTTTTTTCTCCCGCAACGGTTTTCCCACGTATATCTGGTGTTTCATGTGTGTTTGTCTAAATACTTTGTTTCTGTAATCTGTCTCATAATGCATCTTAACTTGACTGTAATTGAAAATTTAAAAGTATTTCTGCACTCTTTCCTGAGGTATTTGCGTTAGGAGAATTGTTTTCTGCATCTAGTTTTCCTTACACTCTTATGAGGTTGAGGGAATCCATATAGTCCTCATTGACTCCCCTCAAAAATACTAACTTGAGGGATTCTTCAAACAACTTGTTTTGGGGTTCTTCTTCAAGCAGAACTAAAATCTCTCCACATAATCTTCTAATGGCTCATCATCCTTTTGTGAAATTCTAAAAATGTCATCTCTCCTCCTATCAGGTCCCTTACAATAGTCTTGGTACTTCTCTAAGAAAAATTTCTTCATGGTATCCCAATCAGGAACAACATCCTTACCTAATCCCATAAACCATCTTAGGGTTGCATCTTTTAGAGTGGTAGGGAAGAGTTTGAGCCTATGAGCATCTGAAGTATAGTTATAACTTTTGCATAGGAAATAAAATTCAAACAAATATTTATTTAGGTCCTCAATCATTAACCCATAAAAGACCAATAAGGCTAAATGAGGGATATTCTTCAGCATGGTAGCCCTTTCCTAGTTAGTGATTGGGAACTCAAAGGTGGAACATTCAGGATCATCCACTACATCCCCCATGGTTCGGTATGTCCCCTTTGTCTATGTGCTAGATATTGGTGATAGGAAAATTTCTTCTTTAGAGTTACCCTTGCTCTAAGTACCGGATTCACCAATTTTCGCTATGGCTTCTTTCCATGTAGATGGAAGGAATCTACCCAAAGGATATCGTAGCGGTCCTACACAATGTTAGTGTATCTTTTGGTGTGGTGAAAAATATTAAGTCTAACAATCCTAATACTGAGAAAAAATGTAAACTATGAAAGCTTAGAAAACAATTCTATGAGGATAGCACCATCACCAGCAACAACGCAAAAAATATAGATTCTAAACTAATGTATTGTAAACTTGGAAGAACCTACACAATTCAAAAGTATATCTAACTGAATAGTCTAGTCAGCATTTCAAAGACTACATTAAAATGTCAACCCAAGGTTTGTAAACTTGTTATGGTGTTGCACTATATGTGCCTTCAGAGACATATGACTACCTAAGTAATCCTATTCAAGATATTCTACTTGTTGGAAATTACTAAATTACATAACAGTGAAATAAACAAACCAGAACTAATGGTTATAGGTGCCTACAGCTTAACCTATAACTGAACTACTACTAATAAAGGATTATTGTACCCAACTCAAAATTGATCAAAACTAACAACTAAACTTATTCTAACCTCTAGAGTACTACTGGCTAACCAAATACATGCATGTTCATGAACATTCATTTTCATAATCAAAGTATGAGATTCTATTTTAACTTGCATGTAATTCATGAAGTAATGAAAAACAAAAAACAACTACTAAATAGAAATAGATAGCTATAAATTAAGTGAAGAACAGTTACCTTGAGTGGCCTACTCAAGTGGTTGTTCTCACTTAACTAAAACCAAATCTAACTATCAGATTCTATGCATCCATGTGAAACTAAACTTCATTCATTGCTTATCACAAAAGATTATACAAAATCTTGTTCACATATTGTATTCAATGAAAATCATTATGAATATCCATTATGGTTGTTGATAACTTAAAACTAAAAAACAACTAATGACAAAATATTGAAATCAACTAACTTATCTAAGGACTCGTCCATTAGCTATATACAAGCACATGGAAGAGTTTATTTCAAGTAGCAACTAACTGCAATCATTAACTTCCACTCTTAGATATCAGAGCATATAGTTAAGGTTGAATTGTTCAAACCATAACTCAAAAGAAAGAAGAGTCCTTATAGAACTGAAACTCTGTAAAAAGAAAATTGCATATAAAACAAACAAACATTTATTAGAATCCTATCAAAAAAAGAGTTTTTCTCCAAAACTTATTTACTTGTTATAATGATGCACATTCAATTCCCATCAAGTGTCTTCAAATAGTAGTTATTACATTTAGCTTAATCTAGAACCTCCCCTGTTTTGTTGTCCTAGTCTTCCTTTTGTTGTGGGTTACACCTTACAGTTGCTACGTGCTTCAGTTCCTCCTTGGCTACAAAAAGGTTAATTCACAAAACATACGCACAAGGCTAACTACAATAATTAAACATAGAATTGCATCCACATTTCATGCATACCTACATATAAACTATACAATACTATTATGTCATAACCGAGCATGTGCAAGATCATGGGGATCCAAAAAGTGGCAATGAGGAAAAAAATGCATTTTTAACTCGCTGAAATCATGAAAAAAAAATGGTTGAATTTTTGTATGGGTTGGGTACAATATCCATTTTGGTTTGGTAATACCAACTATAACAGATATCTATTTTGAAACAAATATCCATTTTGAAAATCCCAAAAAGCACACTTCAGTAAAATGAGCATAACTTTTGTGTTTCTTATCAAAATTTTGACTTTTTACAGGTGTTGGAAAGTTGATTGAGATATCTACGCAATGGAATAGGTGGTATTTCTATATTATACACAAAAAATAATTATAATAATTTGAACTTCATATTTCATTTTTGAAACATCAAATGCTCACTACTTTCACATGCAAAGTCCTTTTTTTTATGATTTTTTTGTAAAACTCATCTCAAAATACTTGAAACATTAGAAAAAGTAATGAATAATGAAATATTTATATTTTTTATAGTAATTAGATGAAAAAATCTTCATAAATCATCATATCTCTCTGTCCCTTTCTCTACCTCTCTATATATCACTATGTCTTCCCTTAAGCTCTAGACCTATCCCTCCCTCATTTCTTCTCTATGTGTTCCTCTTTATACCTATCTTTCTCACTCACTCACTCTCTCCCTCTTCATCACCCTCTCACTCTCCATCTCCCCTCTCCATCTCCCTCTCACTCTTAATCTCCCCTCTCCCTCTCTCTCTCCCTCCCTTTGAAGTCTCTCTTCCTCTTAAGTCTCGCCCCCTCTTAGGTCTCTCTCTCAGGTCTCTCCCTCTTAGGTCTCTCTCTCTCCCACTCTCTCTCCCTCTCTCCCTCCCTCTCTCCTCTCAAGTCTCTATCCCTCTCCCTCTCTCTATCTCCCTCTCTCCCTCTCATGTCTCTATGTCTCCCTCCCTTTATCTCTCTCTCCCTCTCTCCCTCTCAAGTATATCTCTCTCTCTCCCTATCTCTCTCTCTCCATCTCCCTCTTGGGTATCTTTCTCTCTTTGGTCCCTACCACTCCCTCTCCATCTCCCTCTTACTCTCCATCTCCTTCTCTCCCTCTCTCTCTCCATCCCTCTGAACTCTCTCTCTCTCTCCATCTCCATCTTAGGTCTCTCTCTCCCACTTTCTCTCTCCTCTCTCCCTCCCTCTCTCCCTCTCAAGTCTCTCTCCCTCTCCCTCCCTCCCTCCCTCTCTCTCTCTCCCTCTCCCTCTCAAGTCTCTCTCTCTCTCTTTGTCTCTAGTCCCTCCCAATCCCTCTCCGTCAACATCTTCGTCTCACTCTCCATCTCCCTCTCTCCCTCTCTCTCTCCCCTCCCTTTAAATTCTCTCTCATTCTTAAGTCTATCTCTCTCTTAGGTCTTGTAGAGAAGGGGGATTCACTACTCATGAGTTCTCTTCATTCATAGAGCCTCATAAGGCAAATTGCCCTAAACTACCTCAAGGAACAGTGGTGAGAGTTTTAGAATTTGAAATAGCAAGTCACAAAGGTTTTCTGGACAAACTATCAAGCTCTCAGCCAAAGGACGACAACGTAGAATACAAATGACAATGTGGCGCACTAGCGTCCTAGAGCTGCAATGGCATCTCGTACAGACCAGAGAATGAGTTTATCACAGGAAAACAATAGAATGACTACTTCTACTCTGATTGTTAAGAACTTACAGAATGCAATAAAGTAACAGAATGTAATAGAATGGAAATAAATTAAAATAGATGATAAAGATAAGGAGAAGAAAGGAAGAAGATTCTCAAAACAATCCAAGTAATGAAGCCTCCAGCTAGTAGATATCTCCAATACCTGCACCTGTAAGATCTGGAGAAAGTGTTGGGGCTATATAGGGGTTTGCCTCAGTCAAACCCTCATTTTGGTGTTCCCACCTCCACAGACAACCAGATAGAAAAAGAGAAATGAACATAAATGGAAAAAGCATGTGGTGAAAGAAAAACTCGCTTCAGGAGTAGAACCCACACCACCAAGTAGGAGTGATAAAATAAATTCCCACTCAAGGAGGAGAACCTATATCACAATATGAATAAATGCAGTAGATAGGGGTATGTAATCCCAGGATGCTTACAAGCATAAGGAAAGGGAGATAGAGTTGCAAGAGCCAAAAGGGTGTTGCAAAGGGTGTTGTGAGAGCTTGAAAGTGTTGTTGTAACAAGTTGTATGGAGTTGTACAAGCAAGAGCTGGAGTGTAGAAGGCTTGAGAGAAAATTCAAGAAGCTAGAGTGAAGCTAGAAGTAGAAGAGTGGAGTTATAGATGGAGGAAGAGGCCAAATGAATTGAAAAGATTTCTTTTAAGGAGGTAAAAGAAGCTTCCCAAGCCGTTTTAGGGCATCTTGAGCCATTACCACTGACCAAAGGAGGTGACAAGTGGAAAACATGCTTGGAGACAGTTTTTTGAGTGTTGAAATGTCACAAGACACTAGTGCAGTGCACAGATGTCTGTGCAGTGTGCTAATGTCTAGACACATCATGCTACAAAACAACATGAACAGGGAAATCACAAGTTTCGATGCAAAGCTGAAGTGCGAAGGGTGGTTGCTGAAAAGGGCATAGGAGCATCTTGAGAAGGGAAAAAGGTTGATGCATGGGTTAAGATGAGCCTACTCAAGATACTAAGGGAGTGGTCACTAAAGCGGATGCAAGAATGTATGTGAAATTGCGAGGGGTCACTATACATTTTTCCCCCACTTTAGCGGGCATATGAATCTATGCTAATATGCACGCTAAAGGAAATCTACTAAACATACATAACATCATATTCCAAAAGGATACTGTAGAGGAATCAGGCAACTCTTCAAACCATGGAAGCATGCCCCTAGGTTGAAGACCTGTAAAATAAACACATTAGACAAGAAAAATCCTGCACCAGACAGCAATGGTAGAACATAAAATCTAAAGAATTTGAGTCAGCAAAGTAAAGAGGCCTTGATATAGAAGGTTGTCTGAGTACTATGTGTCATCCTCAAATTAAAAAAATAACACATAGAAGAATTCTTAAGACGAAGAGAAAAAGGGCATATACTCAGGATGAGGAAGATGTAGATCCTCGATCCGGTATATATAAAAGAGAAGAAGAGAGAATTTAAGAATGTAAGCGCCTTACAAGCCTGCAGACCTACAAGGAAGGTGTCCCTCAAGATCTCTCATATGAAGGAAACCCTGAAAAGTGCCTTATAGACCCGTAGATCTACAATGAAGCATCCCCCAAGATCTCTCACATGGAGGAATCCAAGAGAGCCCCCTATACATCCGCAGACCTGCAGGGAAGGTGTCCTCCAAGATCTCTCACATGAAGGATACCTGGAAAAGTGACTTACAGACCTACTAACCTACAAGATCTCAGATGTTCCCAAGATCTCTCGTGATGGAGGAAGCTTGAAGAAGTCAAATGATCAGAAGGATACCATGAGAAGGGACCAGTAGTCAAAAACACAAAAATGAAGAAGTTGACACGCAACAACAGATTATTTATGCCTTGTCAAGAATCTACGATAAGACTTAGGGAGGTCCCAGAACCTCAAAAGAGGTGTTCATGATGAAGGAAAGAGAGAAGAGAGAACTTAAGATGCACATCTTAATACTAATTGTAGTAGGGAAAACTGCATACTTAGAACGTATAGGATAGAGGTAAACCTTGATATCACTTGTCATGCGAAGAAGAGGCAGGTGCATCAATCAAACAGGAGTTTGATGGCACTAGAATCATAAATTTGTTGTGTTTTATCCTTCAAGGCCTTACATTCACTATTGGAATGGCTAGGCACTCGATGGTACACACAAAAAGAATGTTTTTCTTTATCATGTTTGTGAGATTTCTTAGGATGAAGAAGAGTAATTAAGCGGGCCTTAATAAGTCGCAACAAAATACACTCTTGCTTAGATAAAGAATGAGGAGTAGGAAGCAACCCTTTCTCTTGTGGAGAAAATTTTGATTGCTCGCAAGAAGAAGATACAAAAATAGAAGACAAAGGAGGAAGATCTCCATAGAGAGCATTATTCCCGCAATGGGGATTACGCTCTTCTATGGGATTTCCATCATCCTTCTTAATAGGATTTCCAACACTATCCTCTTTAGCAGAAGCATAATCATCTTCCTCAGAAGGAGGATCAACACTAAGAACATCACAATTTGCATTCACACAATCCCACGATACAGAAGAATAATCATCTTTGATACCAGGTGTGGATGATTTTATTGGAAGGTCTGAGTGGATCGAGTTGACTTTGTATTCCCTAGCGAAGGAATCTATAAATTCTAAGGAACCCTAATCATCACCAAGACATGCATTCTTTTGAGAATATGTAGAAGGAGAAAACTTAATATTTATTGCTTCAGAAAGATCTTCTTTAGGGACATCTATCTCGAGAGTATCCTTTGTAGTAGGTATTGTTGGAGTAAACATTGACACATTGGAAGAAACTGAAGCAATAAGAGTAGGCACAACCAAAACCTGACTAGCAGCTTCCATCTCACATAAGTGCATAGTCTCAGGGTCAGCCTTGACTGCGACTACTCATTTTATGCAAGGTAGACGGGACTGCACCCATAGCATGAATCCACGATCTACCGAGAAGAAGGTTATAAGGTAAATTTTCTGGCATAATATATACAAGGATAGGTACGGTAATAGGTCCCAACCTCAAAGGAAAGACTATCATGCCTAGGGCTTGTTGACCGACATTATCAAACCCACGAATAACAATAGAAGAAGCATTAAGAGAGGATGGATTAATATTAATCTTAGACAATAGATCGACGCTACATACATTGAGTGTCGAACCGGCGTCAACAAGAGTACATCTAATGCCAACTTTATTAATGTTAACTATAATCATTAGAGGATCTACTTGCTTATGTACTTCTGGAGGTGAGATTTATTGCGGATAGAACATAATATTCGGTGAATTTGTACGAATATGAGCTATCAATGCATCAGCATTTTCTGGCCTAGCGAAAGAAGGAAAGAGGATCTTTTACAAGGCTTCCTGAAGCATACCTTGATAAACCAGAGAAGACTGAAGCAAGTCCCATAGTGAGATCTTAGTCGAAGTAACTTGGAGTTGCTCAATAAGATTGCAATCACTAGGTGTTATAGTCGAAGGTTTAGGTGTTGAAGGAAGACTCAGTTTTTTATTCATTCTATTCTCATAAGTATGGGCTACCTCTCTATAAGAGGCAGCCTTAGAAATATTAGGAGAATCATCATCAAATAAAACACCATTAATAGAAAAAACCCTTTTAGGAGGAATAGCTGGAGTCATATAAATGACTGGTCTCTTAGGCCTTTGAAGGGCAGCAGAGACATAGATTACATTTACAGAATCATCACAACTAGTAGAATGATTATTCGAAGAAGTATTATCAACATCGATCCAAGAAGGATCAGATGTGGAAGGAGGTTCATCATTCACCAATGCATCATCTCTAGAAGAGAGTGCATCAAAACAAAGATGAGACTCATCATTCCCCAATGCAACGTCTCCAAAAGAGAGTGCATTGGAAGGTATAAGAGATTCATCATTCACGAATGCATCATCTCCAAAAGAGACTGCATTGGAATGAATAGAAGGTTCATTATTCATAAATGCATCATCTCTAGAAGAGAGTGCATTGGCATGAAGAGAAGGTAGGGTAACATTAAGAAAGGTATCAATGTTTTCATCTTCTTGCGACAAAATATCCTCCAAAGCAAGAGGAATTTCATGAGAAGGATCAAAGATATCAAGTGACATAAGCAAAGCCAAGTCACCATCACATGCATGAAATGGAATATCCTTAACATTTTGAATAAAATTAGATACTAAACTAATAAAAGAAGATATTAAATTCATTACGATTTTTTCGGTATTTTCTATGTTCTAGTAATTCGCATTTTCAGAGGTCTTCAGAGCAGAATTTGAGGTCACAACTTGTGTGAGTCCCTACAATTTGATTATTTTAAGGAACTATTATTTTATGGATTGATTTAGTTCTCTAGGAGACCTTTCCAATGGTGCAAATGGTTATGAATTCTGAGCACTGAGTCAAAAGTTATGACCCCACCAAGTAGGGGTAAATAAATTCCTAGTTTTTTCAAAAATTACCCCTCTTCATGTCAAGTTCACCAAAATGTAGAGAAGGGGGATTTTCTACTCATGAGTTCTCTTCATTCTAAGAGCCTCACAGGGTGAACTACCCTAAACTACCTCAAGGAACAATGAGATTTTTAGAATCTAAAAGAGCAGGTCACAAAGGTTTTCTGGACAAACTATCAAGCTCTCAGCCAAAGGATGACAACGTAGAATACAGATGATAGCGCAACACGCTGGAATCCTAGAGGTGTGCTAGCGTCTCGTACAGCCCAGAGAAAAAATTTATCATAGGAAAACAACAGAATGACTACTTCTACTCTGATTTTTAAGAATTTACATAATGCGATAAAGTAATAGAATGTAATAGAACAGAAATAAAGTAAAATAGATGATAAATATAAGGAGAAGAAAGGAAGAAGATTCTCAAAACAATCCAAGCAATGAACCCTCTAGCTAGTAGATATCTCCAATATCTGTGTCTGTAAGATCTGGAGAAAGTGTTGGGGTTGTATAGGGGTTTTCCTCAGTCAAACCCTCGTTTTGGTGTTCCCGCCTCCATGGATAGCCAGATAGAAAGAGAGAAATGAATAGAAATGGACAAAGCATGTGGTGAAAGAAAAACCCGCTTTAGGAGTAGAACCCGCACCACCAAGTAGGAGTGATAAAAGCAATCCTTGCTCGAGGAGGAGAACTTGTGTCACAATATGTAGAAATGCAGTAGATACGGGATATGGAATCCCAAGATACTTACAAGCATAAGGAAAGGGAGATAGAGCTACAAGAGCCAAAAGGGTGTTGCAAAGGGTGTTGTGAGAGCTTGAAAGTGTTGTTGTAACAAGATGTATGGAGTTGTGCAAGCAAGTGCTGGAGTGTAGAAGGCTTGAGAGAAAATCCAAGAAGCTAGAGTGAAGCTAGAAGCAAAAGAGTGGAGCTAGAGATGGAGAAAGAGGCCAAATGAATTGAAAAGACTGCTTTTAAGAGGGGAGAAGAAGCTTCTCGAGCCGTTTCAGGGCATCTCAAGTCGTTACCACTAACCAAAGGAGGTGTCAAGTGGAAAACATGCTTAGAGACAGTTGTTTGAGCATTTAATGTTGCAATACGCTAGCACAACGCGCTAATGTCCAGACACATCATGCTACAAAACAACACGAACGGGAAAGTCACAAGTTTTGATGCAAAGCTGAAGTGGGAAGGGTAGCTAATGAAAAGGGTGCAGGAGCATCCTGAGAAGGGAAAAAGGCTAATGCATGGGTTAAGATGAGCCTACTCAAGATGCTAAGGGAGCGGTCACTAAAGCAGATGTAAGAATGTATGTGAAATTGTGAGGGGTGAAATTTTATGACTATACAGGTCTTTTCCACTCCCTCTCTCTCTCTCTCTCTCGGGTCTCTCTCACTCCCTCTCTTTCTTCTCTCATGTCTCTCTCTCTTACTCTTTAAGAGACCTAAGAGAGAGAGAGGGGGGGAGTGGGAGAGAGAGAGACTTTAGAGGGAGAGAGAGAGATAGAGGGAGGGAGAGGGAGAGAGAGAGACTTGAGAGGGAGAGAGGGAGATATAGAGATAGAGTGAGGGAGAGAGAGAGATACTTGTGAGGGAGAGAGGGAGGGAGAGGGAGAGAAAGAGACTTGAGAGTGAGTGTGAGAGAGAGAGGAGAGAGAAAGTGGGAGAGACCGAAGAGAGAGATAGAGACTTCAAAGAGAGGGAGAGAGAGGGATATGGAGAGGGAGAGAGAGAGAGAGAGGGAGGGAGTGGGAGGGACCTAAGAGCGAGAGGGAGTGGGAGAGAGAGAGAGAGAGGGGGGGAGAGTAACTTGAGATGGAGAGAGGAAAGGAGAGAGGGAGAGGGAGTGGGAGAGAGATCTAAGAGGGAGATAAAGAGAGAGAGAGAGAGGGTGTGTGTGTGTGTGTGTGAGAGAGAGAGAGAGGGAGAGAGAGACTTGAGAGGGAGATGGAAAGTGTGAGTAAGAGAGAGTGTGTGAGAGAGAGAGACATGAGAGAAGAGAGAGAGGTAGTGGGAGAGACCTGAGAGAGAGAGAGGGGGGGAGAATTGAGAGGGAGAGAGAGAGAGAGAGAGAGAGAGAGAGAGATGGATTTTGAGAAGGAGAGAGGGAGGGAGAGAGAGACCTAAGATGGACATGGAGTGTGTGTGTGTGTGAGAGAGAGAGAGACCTATGAGGGCGAGAGACTTCATAGGGATGGAGAGAGAGAGGGAGATAGGGAGATGGAGAGTGAGATGAAGATGGAGAGTGAGAGAGAGGGAGAGTGAGTGGTAGGGACTTGAGAGATAGAGAGAGACCTGAGAGGGGGATGGAGAGTGAGTGAGTGAGAGAGAAAGAGAGAGAGAGAGAGAGAGAGAGAGAGAGAGAGAGAGAGAGAGAGAGAGAGAGAGTTGAGAGGAGAGAGGGAGATGAGGGAGGGAGAGGGAGAGAGACTTGGGAGGGAGAGAGAGTGGGAGAGAGAGGCCTGAGAGGGAGAGAATGAGAGTGAGAGTGAGAATGATAGATTGAGAGAGAGAGGGAGTGGGAGAGAACAAAGAGAGAGAGGGAGTGGGAGAGACCTAAGAGGGAGAGAGGGAGTCAAAGAGACCTGAGAGAGAGCCCTAAGAGGGAGAGAGACTTAAGAGGAAGATAGACTTCTAAGGGAGGGAGAGAGAGAGGGGGGGGAGAGGGGAGATGGAGAGTGAGAGGGAGATGGAGAGGGGGAGAGAGAGGGAGAGGGAGTGGGAGAGACCTAAGAGAGAGAGAGAGAAGGAAGGATGGAGGTAGAGGTAGAGGTAGAAAGATAGGTCTAGAGAGAGAGGGAGTGAGAAAGATAAGTATATAGAGGGACAAAGAGAGAAGAAAGGAGGTAGGGATAGGTCTAGAGCTTAAGGGGAGACATAGTGATATATAGAGAGGTAGAGAAAGGGATAGAGAGATATGATGATTTATAAATATTTTTCATCTCCTTATTACAAAAAATATAAATATTTCATTATTCATTACTTTTTCTAATGTTTCAAGTATTTTGAGATGAGTTTTACAAAAAAATCATGAAAATGGGACTTTGCATGTGAAAGTAGTAAGCATTTGATGTTTCAAAAATGAAATATGAAGTTAAAATGATTATAATTATTTTTTGTGTAAAATATAGAAATGCCACCTAGTCCATTGTGTAGAACTCTCAATCACCTTTCCAACTCCTATAAAAAGTTGAAATTTTGATAAGAAACGCAAAAGTTATGCCCATTTTACTAAAGAGGGGTTTTTAGGTCTTCAAAACGGATATCCATTTCAAACAAATATCCGTTTTGATTTTCAAAATGGATATCCATTTTTTTTTCAAAATAGATATCTATTTCAAACAGATATCCGTTTTGTTTTTCAAAAAAATGTGTTCCCACTTTCCAAAACGGATATCTGTTTTGTCTGAAAAAATTTGCAGCTTTGGGATTTCCCTCGGGTTTGCCTTGGATTTTTGCTTGGGATTTCCTAACTTGGAAAGTCAACCAAAAAAAGTGTTTTCACAATTTCCTTAGTTTTCTGAAGTTCGCCCTTGTGGCTAACGACTTTTTTTAAATCTAAATTTCATGAAACGAAAAGGGTTTATAGAAAAAATTGTCAACTTTCCACCAATATAAGTTATGCCTTATTTTGAATTTAATAAATAATTATTATTGATTTTCTACATACATTACGACTAAAGTCCTAATTGATGGGTTGATTGAAAAACTTCTATAACTTTCAAACTACTTAACATTTTTTGAACCTACAAGATGCATGATATTCTATGCTTCACATACTATAGGATTAAAAAAAATGAATTTCATAAAGTTTTGACCAAGTTATGATGGTTAGACACAGACGTTTTAATAATTCTGAAAAGTTATAATAAAAAAATCATAACTAATTATTTACATGGAAAAAATTAAAAAAAAAATTGGCACATCTAAGCATGTGTCATCTACTTATATTGAAAGACTTAGAAAAAAAAATTATTTTTTCTTGTACTTAGGGTGGTTAGACATACACCTACTTCTTATCTTTTTCTTGAAAATTTAGTACCACTGCATTGAAATTTCAATTTTCGCAAAACAGATTTACTTTTTTCAAAAAAAGGACTAGTAGCCTAGAAACTACATTCAATTTGCTACAACTTTTGTTCCTACATATTTTTCAAATTATGTTAATAACCTATTCAATTTTTTATGTCAAGTTGTCTAACTCTAATTTTCTAAATTTTCATCGCCACTTAGAGGCCTAGTTTGGACCCCCATGATCCTACACTGACTCAACCATATTTCCATTACTATGATTTAGGTCCAAGTTTGTATGATAAGTATGAAAAGATAGCATAATATAAGAGTATTGTCTAAAATTTATATCTAAAAGTGTAAAAGTATGCATAAAAGCAACAGAAAATAAGCTAATAATTGGACCCATCATTCTACGTACGACTCAAACACTAGAGTTTTACAGTTTAACAGTTTAATGTGAAAACATGGAAATAAGTAGTACAACAAGAATAATACTGAAAAAGATTATTCTAATGACGAAAATTGATAAGGAAAGAGTAGGAAATATACCATTTCATGCACAGTCTAGTTCTCCAGCTAGCTTCGAGCAGACGAACCTGCACCTACACATAGAAACAAGAAAAGTGTTGGGCTGTGGTTTGAAGTCTACCTCAGTCAAACCCCTATTTCAGTGTTCCCACCTCTACAGATAGCTAGATATGCAACTATATAGAGAAAAAGAGATAAAGGAGAGAATGGAAAAGACATAATAAAGTAGAGAGAAATGACAACCTGAATGCTACTCTACAAGACAATAGATGTAAATGAAAAGACACAATGTTACCTTCCCTGCTATAACCACTCAAGGTCAATAGAGGAAGGAGAAAGGCGATACCACCACGCCGAGGAGATAGAGCTTCATAAACCTATAATGAGATGGTGTTGAAGCAAGAAGACGTAGAGACCAAGTAGAAAGTTGGCAGCAACAAGATAGAGAAATGGAGAAGCAAGAATGATCAAGAAGTGAATAGAGAGTGTGAGAAAAATGAGTTAGAGAATGTAAGAGAGTGAAAATATGAGTTTGAATGAATAAAATGGAGGCAAAGAGTCATTTTTTGTCAATCAAGATCCAATAGAGGACATTACATTCGTGACCAACTAGGAAATGTAAAGCTTCCATAGATCCAAGAGGCAGGAATCTATCAGGACAGCAGTGCAATGTGTAGTTGTCCATGCAACGCATGAGCGTCCTTGACAAATATTCTTCCACCGACGCAAAAAGATAGAGACATGTGGGAAGATTAAGAAGACAACGACGAGTTTATGCATCATCATACTTGTAATTCTAAAGTAATGGTAAATAAATGGAAAAATTTCCTAGGGTTCAAATTTATGCCATTACATTTTTCCCCCACTTTAGCAAGCATACATGTCAATGTGTATCTGAGCTAAAATAGAAAGAGGTTGAAGATAATATACCAATAACGTCGAGGAAGTAAATCTTCGATCAACATACCTGGACATGAAAGAGGGATCTCCACCAAGATGTGAAGATGACATGGGTCTTTGATTTTGCGAAGCTAGTTGTGATCTCACCACAAACATGTTAGGCTGCAGAAAAAACATGTTAGGTGAAAAAGAAAATCATAAGACACACTCGAAAGACACAAGAAGACGCAAGCCGGAATGATAAGGCACAGTCTAATTAGATAGATACAAGACACACACTAATCAAATAGATAAGTTTGTGGCTAATGCAAACTATGTTGCAGGACAGCCACAGAAAAGATGGTCTAGTCAGGCTACCCCCAAGCTAGACACCAAGATATAAGATGTTTTACACCAATACATGCAACATCAAATATTAGATAAAAGACACACATTGCAATACATCAAAGAGGTCTTTTGAGAAGAAAGATTTCAAAGGGGGTTCTTCGGCAGGGAACCCTTCAAGACACCAAGGGGCCCGTTCAAAAGAAAGCTCCAATTGAAAGACATCCAATTTTCTACAAGTTATTATGTCATCAATGAATCCTTTTGAAAGATATTTTGTCAAGGAATCCATTGGAAAGAATTCTGATTTTCAAAGGAAAATTTTTAGACTCTTTCATTTTATAAAAAGTGCTCCTTTTTGAAAGGAAAGTATTCAGGCTCCTTCATATACGAAATTTTTTTGAAAGAAAATTTTATCTAGGAATCCTGAGGGAATACAACATTTTTGAAAATTAGAGATTTCAATAAGGGATTCTTTCATCAAGGAATTCATTTTAAATAAAATTTTACACCAAAGAATCCATTTTCGAAAAAAAATTCCTTATTGAAAATTGGAACATGGTAAGCCCCCCTTAGGATGGTATGTGCTACGCAAAGGAGCACATGACATCCTAAGGAGAGAAAGGAGAGGCAGAGATGTGGCACGCAACACATGATGAGATGTATTTGTGGTATGTTGGCACACATGCGAGGGACAACACATAAGAACCACAATATCAAGAAGCAGACAAAGACGAAGAAATCAAGAGACAAGGGGATCTAAGAATTCGAGGTCAAATCTATTCATAGATAAAAATAAATATAATAAGGTGTATGAATGAATGGTCATCAATCCCAAAATTTCTCAAAACATGAAGAAGAGCACATGAAGACAAAGTGAAAATAAAAATTGGGTCAACATAGAAGAAGGCCTAAATGCCCCTGGAATGCTTTGCATCGTCCCCAATATCAAAAAGCAATTTCATGACACATAGAAGAATGACAATACAAATAGAAGAAGTGTACGACAAATTTTTCGCATCTATATCCAAGCACCTACAAGGGCAGCAAGGGTCCTTCGGGCAGGATCACAAACATGAGGGAACACAAAAACACAAACAAATTTAATCTACAAATAAAGAAAAGGTACCACCTTAGTCTTCATCGACCAGTAGATCATCCTGCTCCTAATCTAGATCATTGTAAGGGGAGGGTGAATGGTCCTACAAGGGTAGGATAGTGAGGGCGGTACCCTCCAACTCACCTACAACAAGGGCCAAGGAAGAAGGCCCCTCAAGGTCTTCTTCACCAAGCTCTTGTGAAGCAAAAGTCATCAATCTTGCAAAGATAGAAAATAGAGTCAGGATGTCATCCACTGAATTCAACATGCACTTTACTGGAGTGTCATTTGTCAACTAGGTGGGAGAAGAATGAGACACCTGAAAGTCATTACCAACCTTATCAAGAGGGGTAGTGACAAAATATAGGGATGTGGGGGTTGTCTTCATCACGATGATGGTGCAGTCCAAGCTAGAACCAACTTTTGAAGAAGATGAACCCTTCTTCTGACCTCCGCTTATAGTGAAGTCATTCTTCAGCTTGTGCTTCAATGGAGGATGTGGAATCCCCACAGAAGAAGTGGAAGCAGAGGAGGAAGAAGGCAAGGCTGCAACAAACACCACCATTGTATTTGGCATATATATGGGCTATGAGAATGGAGGGATGTTTGGGAGGGACATCAAGGGAGGGGGCTCCATGGAGGGAGTGATGAAAACTTTCACCCTTTTGGGGTGAGCATCATCAGGACCCATTGAAGGATTTAGAAGTAAAATAGAGGCGATGGGAACTGAGGCAGAAATAGCAGGAAAGGAAGAATAGTAGTAGATGTAAGGACAGACGCCACTGGCTCCCCCTTTGTCTTCTACAAGGCAGCGTGTTTTGTAGCCAGATCCTTTTTCCTACTCTTGCACTCATGCATAAGCCAGTTACATCGGCTGCAGGTACTAGAAGACATAGCCTGAGAAGAGACAAGAGGTTACTGCTCAGTCACAAGAGTATCCTTCACAACCATTTCTGATGAAATGATGGTCTCTTGGGCAAGAGTAGGAGGATGAAGCACAAGAGCAGAAACAACCATAAGAGGAGAAGTAGAAACAGGTGCCTCAACGGTGGGCCTCTTCTCGTTCTCTTCCTTAGGGACAGGTGGAGGAATAGTAGGAGGCCACAAATGCCAAGATGCAAGAAAAATCCCATAGGAAGACTTCTCCATTCCATACACAGCAAGACAGGAAACCGTGGGAAAAATAGGAAGCTCAAAAGCTTCACACTTCGCTTTTCACCATGTCGGCACCATCGCACTTCCCATACGTGGCACAAGAGTGAGATCTAAAGATGTTGCAACATGACGAGAAGCAAAAGTAGATGGAATCGCAAATACAGAAGGAGAAGATTCTATAGTGTGAGCAAACTTTCCCTTTCCCTTGGGCGGGGTAGAAGAGGTAGCTTGTTGATGTGCTACCATAGAGGCTTTTATAGAGATAGCATAAGGAGATGTTGGATAACTAGCCTTCAACCCTAAGTCCCCAATATTATATTTAACATAAGCCTTATATGACAAATCTCCCCTAAGAAGGAGAGGTTCGGCCGGGGCAGGCAAAAAGTGATACAATGAGAAACTCCCACGCGACACCAACAGTTTATAGCCAGTGTCATGCACCATGTGCACAGTGCCTTCATGAGGGAACTTTAAACATTTATGAATTACAGAGGAAACGCCGTTCACAGAGGATAGCTAGGTAATTCCTAGACTAACTCTAAATAGGTCAGACTTTAGAATGATGAGAAATGAGACATTAACAACATTGATTTGTACCAAGATTGATAGAGAAATAGCACCCATAGGGGCAATAGAGAGTCCATCATGGGTACAAAGAGTGGTTTGTGACTCTTTATATCTCTCCTTATGTAAACTTTTTATAACCAGAGTCTCCTCAGTTATCACATTTAATTGACTCGTTGGATCAAATAAGACACCAATTACGGCATTTCCATTAATCTGGGTAGGAATGTATAACGAGGAAGGCTCCTTACTTAGAGGTTCATCATGCAAGGTGAAAGTTATATCAAGAATCGCACTCACATTTTCAACAGGAGGGATACACATTAACGAGATGATGTTCATGTACTCAAATGGAACTAGCTTATAAGATGTAGAAGACTGTGTAACTAAGTTTGTAGGATGAGAGGGAAATAGATCAGTATATATTTGCAACTCATTGTTAGCCTTGGCCATCGATTTATTAGAATTCTATTTCTTCCCATCAAGAAGGATAGGCCCATCATTGATGTGATCCTGAATCTTGTGATGCAGGTGCATGCATCGCTCGGTGTCATGTCTGTGCACTCGATGGAATTGGCAGAATTGTTGCACACCGTACCACTCAATATACAACTCGGTCAAAGGTCAGGGTTCTGGCAATGTCAGCTTTTAATCTTTTAACAACTTCTTTAGAACAATAGTTTAAGACTCAGATAGTTTTGTAAAATGCCTATTGCGCCCTAGGCCCTTGTCTTTAGACGTAGATACCACATTTTCAATAGCTTTATTCTTGCCATAAACTGACACTACAAACCAAGTATCGAGACGGGAGTGTGAGGATGAACCCCTGAACCGTGCAACCATCTATTGGTATTCATGCAGTGCAACACATAGGTGTGCAAAGGAAGGGTACTTCATCAAGGCGAACTTCTCTTGCCACTACTTCTATAAGTTCCCAATGAAGAACTTTTGAACATCCGAGTTTGGTAAAGGATAAGAGATTTGTGAAAATAGTGCTTGATAGTGAGCGATAAAATCAGTTTCCTTTTCATGGCCCCATTGCTTGCATCATACGAGATCTGAAAAGATCATCTTTGGTCCGATGTTAGCTTGGAATTGCCTCAGGAACTAGTTTACCAACTGGTCAAATGAAAAGAGAGTTATCTAGTAAGGAACAATACCACTCAGGGGAAATTTTCCTAAGGGATCTTGGAAAGAGCTTAGCCACTAAAGCATCATGATGGAAGAAATCAATTGTGCATATAACATTAAATACCGAAACGTGCATCTAAGGATCTCCACAACCACCATACTTTTAAAATTTTGGAATCTCCATCCCCTAAGGGATAGGAGTGTTTAGAATGGAAATAGATAGAGGACTATAATGGAAGAAAGATTGGAAAATAGGTTGAGAGACAGAACTAGATAGGTTTGCTAACTGGTTTTGCATCTAACCCATATTCTGCAATAAAGCATTTAGGACAGGGTTAGAGGATGAAACATGACTAGTGGAACCTCCACCAGAACCACCAGAGCCACCAGCTCCCATATTAGCAGAGACCCCACCAACAAGACCAGCATGGGCTCCAGGATTATCACCAGGAACATTAAGACCGGTGAAGTTGAAACCTAAGGGTACCTTGTTTACTTTAATGGTGGGGGTGGACTAAGGACCAGAGGTGGCGTCAACAAAAGGGACAGTCTTAGCCATACATACCGACGCCTTAGGCATCAAGACTTCTATATGTCTCTCAATGGTCTTGAGCAACACCTGAGCTAGGATTGTATGACAGGACATGAGTGTCCATAATGTTCACAAGACCTCAAAGAAATTCTAGACCTCTCTAGACCTTGTCTAACGTAACTCTTAGGTTGTTAACAATAGTAGCTACTTTAGTAAGAGTTTTGTCTTTCTCCAAATACTTCTCAAACTCCCCAAGTCTCTTATCTAGGGAAAGAAGTTGCTCTGCAGGGACCTCGAGAGCATCATCTTCCTCCACAGACGAAGTGAAAGGAGAAGCAAGGGGGGTAGGAACGTGTGTAATAGCTTCCCCAAAGGGGCTGGAGAATCAAATAGACATTCTTGAAATTGCTTCCTCAAAGGTAGGACCAATGTGACCAATAGTGACCTTGTTAGATTCCATCCCTATGTGTCATAAACTACTTCTAACAACATGCCCAGAGGTTGTAGACTGAGTCGTAAAGCTCAAAAAGCTTCATGATACACAAATCTATAACACACCCAAGCCACAAGAGAAAGATTTCTAACACGAAGAAATGAAAACAAGAACTTCCCGTCGGGTTCACCAAAAATATAGATTAAGGGGATTTGTCACCTCCAAGGCTCTAGGTCATAGAAGAGCCCCACGGAATGAACTACCCTAAACTACCTTAGGTTGACTAATGAATTAAGAAAGGAAAGACGCGCTGAAAAGGAAGGGAAACCATGACCATGTTTCCCTTCTGCTAATGAGGTGTTTTAAGAAATCAGGTGAGCAGGCCACAAGGGTCTTGGACTGCAAATTAGATAGCTCTCTGTCTCAAGACGGAAGTGTGAGAATCGGACTTCAGCATGTCGCACTGGCATTGTGTACGGACAGAGGGTCGAATGACAGTAAAAAAAACTCAAGGTCTACTTACAACTCGAACATTGGAGTTTTTACAGTTTAACAGTTTAATATGAAAATGTAGAAATAAGCAGTACAACAAGAAGAATATTGGAAAAGATTATTCTAATGATGAAAATGATAAAGAAAGAGAAGGAAAGATATCATTCCATGCACAGTCTAGTTCTCCAACTAGCTTCAAGCAGACGAACCTACACCTACACACACAAAAATAGGAAAAGTGTTGGGTTGTGTTTTGAGATCTACCTCCACGAAGAGCCAAATATGCAACAATATAGAGAAAAAAGTGATAAAAGAGAGAATGGAAATGACACGATAAAGTAGAGAGCAATGACAACCTGAATGCTACTCTACAAGACAATAGATGCAAAATGAAAAGACACAATGTTACCTTCCCTACTATAAGCACTCAAGGTTGATAAAGAAAGGAGAAAGACAATACCACCACGCCAAGGAGATAGAGCTTCGTAAACCTGCAATGACAATGGTGTTGAAGCATGAAGACGTTGTAGAGACCAAGTAAAAAGCTGCTAGCAACAAGATAGAGCAATGGAGAAGCAAGAATGATCAAGAAGTGAATAGAGAGTGTGAGAAAAATGAGTTAGAAGAGTGAAAAGATGAGTTTGAATGGATATAATGGAGGTAAGGAGTCATTTTTTGTCAATCAAGACCCAACAGAGAATGTTACATTCACGACCAACTAGGAAACGTAATGCTTATGCAGATCCCAGAGGTAGGAATCTGTCAGGATGACAGTGCGACGCACATGCGTCCCCGACAAATATCCCTCTATTGACGCAAAATGATAGGGACACGCGGGAAGATCAAGAAGACGACATCGGGTTTATGCATCATCGTACTTGTAATTCTAAAGTAAGGGTAAATAAATGAAAAAAATTCCTAAGGTGCAAATTTGCGCCATTACAATATGCAATGCCCTTGTTGAGCTATTGAGCTCACATATTTGAACTATTTACATTAATGCAATGCATTCATGATGAGGATGAGGTCCCTTTTTTGTGGCCTCACCTGACTCAGACGAACCTAAAAAAATTGATGTTACCAATGAAAAATATATTTGAACATCAATAAATTGAATAAAAAAATTATTCAATAATTAAAATGAAAATATAAAATAATATGATATTCAATGCCCTTGTTGGGCTATTGAGCTCACATATTTGAACTATTTACATTAATGCAATGTGTTTATGATGAAGTTGAGGTCCCTTTTTGTCGCCTCACCTGACTCATACCAACCTAAAAATTTTGATATTACCAATAAAAAAAAATATATTCAAACACGAATAAATTGAATAAAAAGCTATTCAATAATTAAAATGAAAATTAAAAACTTTTGATATGCAATTTTTTTCACTTCTTACAATACATGTATGACTGCAATATAAAAATAAAGAATATAAACTTTTTCAAAAAATAATAATTACTAATTTCAAAATAAAGATTCATAGTAAGTGTTCTCTTTATATTACACTAACTTATAATTCAAACTAAAGCTTTCATTATAATTTATGTTCTTTTAAGCGTTGAATTTATCAGCATGTTTAAAAAGAGCCCAATAATTAAGTAGAATCTACCTATTATTAAAGTATATATTATAGAACTTTCACAGCTAATATTTAAATATAACATATTTCTTCGAACACACATCAGAAAAAACAAATCACGAGTGTGGACCAAAAGTGACTGTTTTCTTTTATATTTAAAATCCCACCTCGCTCTCATAATAATAAAAATTAGTACAGTAACACATGCTGTTTGTTCCCACGGCCCCCCAATTCCAATAAATACACCAAAAATAGCTTTCCTATCAATGGGTATTCGCCGAGAGCATTTTCATGAACGTGTGCTCAGAAAAAGGAAACAAAACTTCCATATATTAGGTTTCCTGTTATGTCGGGAATCAAATCTCCGAGTCTTCACTCCCACCCTCCAATCACGTCAGAAAATTATTTGTGAACCAGAGAATCCCCCTCCTTACCTGAGATCATGGCAGAATATTAGCTCTCCTTCTATTACATTTTAACTAATATACCTTATGTTCATGATTATATGGCAGACATAAGATTCAAAGTCATGGGAATATAAAATCCCACATTGATAGGTGTTGCACTGATTGGCCAAAAAATCAGAAATGGGTTGTTCTGGATTTGGGGATAAACATTAGTTTACTAGACAGGGAATCATGGAAGATGTTAGAGGTGGCCATCTATAAATAGCCACTTATTACATTTACACAGGGGATTCTACAAAGGAATATGCCAATATGATCTGTTATTCTGAATACACAACCAAATCTTCAATAAGCCTTCTCCTCCATGTGAAGCATAAGCTCTGTGCAGGCCCAAAGTATAAGCTTTTGTCGAAACAAAGAATATAATGTGATTCTCAAGATTGAGGACATCTTTTCTTTTCAGTGTTCTATCAAATCAGTCAATTGTTACAAGTATAACTTCCCTTCAATGTTTTAAGTATACTCCACTTTTTAAAGAAGTGTCGCTTTGGATATAGATTTAGTATGGAGCCACTTTCTTTTCAAACCAAAAGAATCACTTCTATTCTAAGATTTTGATACTTTTGCATTTTTAGTTTGCTGAATCTTTTGTGTGATATTTTGTAGATGTTGCCAACTCAGCTATAGCTTCATTCGATCCAAGATGAGTCCAAGCAATGTAACTATTGAAAGCTTTTTGCATACGCTGTCTTCTTTAATATTTACCCACATGAAGTTGTATGTGCTTAGTTGCTTTGTTCCCCATAACTTGAGACCCCTACAGTGGTGATCAAAACAGGGTCTATCATATCAATAGTAGTGATCTTATCTTGGAGAAAACTTCATGGTTAAGAGCATTTGAGCTGTAATAATATTGGGATGGGTGACCTCCCGGGAAAGGCCCAATTCTTCGCCTCTGTGAGCATCACCTAGATGCAATGAGTGCTAAGTGGACCCTTCGTTATCATGAGGGATGGGTTCTTGTGAACCATTACTCATGAAACATGGGTCAATGAATTTGACTCAAAAAACTATACGGTTGAATCCTGATAGCAATATCATAACTTATCAGATGTGTTCACCATCAGCCTGGGTACTTATGTAAATTGATTGGTTAATGCAGGTACTTATGTAAATTGATTGGTTAATGCAACTTACCAAGCACTTTCTGGAGTTGCTGTATTATCCCAAAACATGGCTGCACTATTAGTCAACCTCTTTGATAGCCTCGTGCAGCTAATTGAGCGCTGAAGCACCTTTGTACTAATGTACCAAAGGCCATTCTCAATATTGTATCTCTAATGTTAGACCAACATTTATGGGGACTCAATGTTTAGCACTTCTAGATTCTAGATTGTTTATAGTTTCCTCTGGAAATTATCTCCTGGTACACATAGTGATTTATGAGATTCAACTGAATAGTTTTCACTCAATCTCCATCAACCTAAATTCCTACTTTAATCAAAACTTATAATAGCTAAATTCCCATTTAGTTCTAAGTGGGATACTGCTACTCCTAGACATTTATCATAAAACAACCATAACGAGAAGAAAGCGGGTAGGCAAATAAACTATAAAGTACACTATTATTTGCAGAAATGAGGTCCTGTCATACAGAAAAAGAGGGTAATGGCACTTATTAGCATTTTAACTATTTAAATGAACTAAATTTCAAGAGCCAAAGAAACACATCATACCTGTGGGCAAGTAATACTTTTATTTTGTGCAAAGAATTTACATACTTGATATGGTATGTTTCTTGCAAGATAGTAATCCATAGTGTACACCCTGCCCAATTCAAAGATTGGGATTTTGTGAAGGTCGGATAAGTTATCCAAGCGACCAACTGGATGTAGAATTTTGAACAAATGACATTGAAAACAATATAGTTTTATCGGCTTCCTAGAAGTAAGAGTAACCATTTTCCAAAAGATAGGAGTTTGTTCTTTGAAGGTCAAGAGAAATAGTTTTATAGGCAATATTGATCATAAAATTTGATCATGCAAACAAAACTATGGTTCAGAGGTACAGTAGTTATTGTAGTATTTTCTTCTTGATTTTTGATGACCTGATTTAGATTGAGTTATTTTACATTATGTGCCTTCAGTTTATACATTTTTGTTTGCTGATCTTTTAAAATCATGAAATTTCCAGTCCATAACAATTTTTAGCCAATATTTTTCTAGAGTCCGGATTTGAAATTTTGTTTGCTGATCTCTTGCCAAGTCTTTCTTGGTGCAGAGTCTAGACTTACTATGAGTGGCTGGTCTCATCTAGTGCAAGCCATGTAACCATCTATAGCTTTAAGAATGTTCTCATTTGGGGCATCTTTCTTGGTACCCGTTTAGGTCAATCTTCTTTTGTCAGTGTACACTTCTATTTCCTTGCTCTTCTCTTTAATCTTCTCTTCCATCTCTCATGCTTAAAGATGTTTCTGTGTTGAGGGAGAAGCAATTTGTAATATAAACATGTACTCTTGACATCACTTTCAACATTTTTGCAACTCACGAGCTAAAAACATTGAAATGTATATCCATCCAAAAGTGGTCATGTGCTACAAACAGTTTAATTAGTTTTAAAATTGTTTACATGTGCTTAGGATAGTTTCTGACCCGTGAGTTCTGATCAAAACAAAATCAAAATTCTTTGGGTTGCTAAGTACTGGAAACGTAAAATTTTTGGCCAAGTTTGCATTCATAGATATGTCTTTGCAATAGTATCAGTTATTCCAGTCGATTCCAGATGTGCAATGTTTCAGATCTATTGCATTGATAAATTACATCCATAAAAAATCAAGCAAGCATCCATACCAAAGTTCATTCTTATAATTAAATACTATTTTCACAATCCTGATGTTAAACTAAAAGGGTGTCAGTTGGGATTGTTGTTGGTAAGGATCCTTGAATGTATAATCTGGCATATGTTTCTGTTTTGAGGATTGGCCAATCTTTGCTCTCTGCTTAGACATGGCCCAAAACTTGTGTGTTCCAGCAGATTGCAACTTCATAAAACAAATGGTTGGTTAAAATAGCCAGTAGGAATAGATTAACTAAGTCGGGAACAAAATTCACAGATATTTTTGACAATCAAAGGTAACAGCTGGCAATCAACCATAGGTCAAGTTTTCGCAATAATCCTTCTTGATATTTCAAAGCAGTCTTATGTCACCATACTCACTAAAGAATATATCTGCCTTTTTAAACAAACTGGGAGTTGAAATTGCATAGAACTAGATTATAAATATTGAAACTGCTGATATACCTAGTCAAACAGAATTATCATATTCATTCTTATGTGGTTTTTGTAGAGATAAGCCAGCTACATTTTTGACTCGAGAAAACTCAAAATGTCAATTATTTAGTGCTCTTACTTTTTAACCTATGCCTCATAGTGCCTCAATGTGGTTTGAACAGACTCCGGCTCCAATGCTATTCATGTTATTGACTTTGACATTGTGATATGAAAACTGAGATCATACAAGGGGCATTATTTCCTTGACGAACCAGTTGTAACTAACACAGAAACTATATAAATAGCCTCGTGAAGCTAAGGCACACAGTCAAGAGAATAGCTCATAAGAGCACCCAACAAAAAGGGTAAACTTCGTGAATTAAATAAAAAACAGTAGAAAACTAATCATTAAAGCACATAAAAAATCAAACTTTTGAAACAATAGTGAAGAATAATGAAGCAGACATTCTCATCCTTAGAATTAACAACAAAAGTTAACTAGTGCTTGTAAAATAGAGATTTTTGGAGAATCGCCTGGGCTCACAAGACCATATGAAGTAACCCTTGATGCTATAAACATAATTCCAGTGATACATGTTGACAACACTATACTAAGGAAGATACACTATTAGAGGCGAGGAAGCACTTATCCTCTCTCCAGCATGGAAACATATGGGGAAGCTGCTGACAAGTAGATCTAACCACCTGTATTCTGAATGTGATATTAGTGATCTGTTGAGTAGTCTAGGTCAAAGGGCAACGTCTAATGGATCTACAAATACCATTTTGAAGGGAGAAAAGAAAAGACAGGGACATTCGATGGCAGACATGAACATGAGAAATTGAATTAACATAATCTTGTGAACTGTAGGGCAATGTCTAATGATCTATCAATATCATGTATTAGATACAGATTAATAAGGGAGGGACGAACGGAGGGAGGAAGATTCCATTGCAGACATAAAATGAAAAAAATAAACTAGATAATTTTATAACCTGACATTTTATCCACAAGCAATCCAATTCACTTGCTTGGATACCTCAGTCAGATCAATGATCAGTTTAAACTTTAACGATTACTGCATTTTTTAAACTTCAAATAATACCAATCTGTGTAGTAAAGTTATAAGCTTTTATCCTGAAGACATGGTTGTAATCAATTTTGAAACATGGTTGTACTGATGTCACGTGAAGCTCTCACCAGAAAAACCAATATGACATGCAATGGGTTTAGCAGAGGTCGCATATAAGAAAAGTCCACACAATGGTTGTATACATATACATATGAGGGAAAACGAAAAGGCTCCCCAACAGCCTGAATCAGATCTGCAACGACGCAGACATGGAAAAAAAATGATTAAAAAAAGCTTTTAAAAGGAAAACATTGCTAAAATGCCTCAAAACAGTCATGCAACAGCTGCTTTTTTCATGCAACATCTGCCTAAAAAGCAGCTGTTGCAATGCCAGTTGTGTAAAACAAGCAACACACAAAGCTGAGAAATGTAGGTTCCCGTTGCAGTTATTTTACTGTGTTTATTGAAACAGAGATGGGAAGTGTCTTCAGTGCATGCTATAATATTTATAGGTAGATCACTAGCTCTACCTACAATTAACAACTTAGCAGCATCCACAATCTTTTTACCAGAATCATTTGGGTCCATGCACTATGGAAGTAGTGTCCTCAGCAGATTTGCTCTTATCCCGCAAAAGCTGTACCTGCATAAGCCCAGCTCAAGGACTCCATTTTCTCCAAACCAATATGTTTGGCTGATATGTGTCATTCATGTTGACTAACTACAAACCTCACCATTCATTTACAAGCTTTAGCAGTGGACTAAAAATTACAAAAAGATGCACATTTTTTTATTGTGCCGTCAATTTTGATATTTTCTCTTGAATGGTAAATATTACACAGTATGTATATTGTTGCATATTCTAATTAAACCCTGTCCTTCACTATTGGAACTAAAGTTCGTAATGAAGAATTTGCACAAGTTTATTTTGAGTATCTGCTCATTAATCCATAGATCTCCTTGAACAACACACAGTCCACTGCTTAAATAAATAGCATATAAGTTTACCCTGTGAGAGAAGTGAATTGAGAAACAATTTTATGTCTCTGCATTTGAATTGCCCGAGCATCTGTCAAAGAAAATATGAATGTTAAACAGAGGAAATTAGTCTGCATATTGTCATGTACTCTACTTTTACTGATACAGAAAGATTACTGGCCACCACTAATTTAGTAATTGGAGGAAGCAATCATCTTTTTCTGTATCCATCTCTATGTCTTTGAGTACACTGTACTGCTAGTATACGGAACACTTACTGTCAAAATATACATGAATCACTGTGCAATATCAAACTGGGCAAATCCTACAAAAACTTAAAATTAAAACCTCAACGAAAATACCTCAATTTTGCAAGGCCTTCAGGTATGGTACACTCAAAAACGCCAACTCTCAAAAAACGGGGCAGCCTAACAAGGATGTATCTCTGAAGCTATGGAAAATCAACAGAAATTGCAACATCTGCATTTAGTTTTCGTCTTGACCGGTTGAAGATTCGGCAAGGAGGAGAAGGTGAGAATTCCAGTGGCAGATCTGGCGCATCCATCTCTCCTTTTAGAATCTTCACTATCTCAGCTATGTCAGGTCTCATCTCTGGGATTCTCTGCAAGCATAACAGTGCGAGAGTGATGCAAAGACTTGCCTGATCTCTGTTATAAACATCTCTCAAGTTCTCGTCCACAAGGTCCAAGATATTTCCTGTCTGAGCAAGGTGTCTAGCCCATGTGATGAGGTTTGCCTTCTCAAAATCCTTCATAGGCGAAGCCAGAATATGCAGAGGCCTTCTACCAGAAACAATAACCAACATAAGTACACCAAAACTATAAATATCACCCTTTTCTGAGAGATATCCACAGCCTCCATATTCAGGGGCTATGTAACAAACTGTTCCTCTCATGCTGGTAGTACTGCTCAAATCTCTGCTAAGCAAATCCCCACTCCACATATCACTTCCCATTGAATGATGTTTCTTTTTATCTCTATTCCTCCAGACCCTTCCGAAGCTGATTTCTCCACTATGATCATCCTTCCAGTCTCTGCCTCTACTATCAGTTCTCCCATTGTACCTTTTGCTATTCCCTTTGCTCAAATTCCCACTAAAGCACTCATCTCTCCAGATCTCAACGTTCTTTCCTCTCTTCCATTTACTATCCATCTTTCTCAACTTCTTGTTTTTCTTATTAAGCTCTGCAAAGTACTCCTCCTTCCACCACTCCTTAAACTTCTTGTGCTTATTTTTTCCTGATTTTAAGCTTTTCTCTGGTATTCTCATTGACTCTGTAAGGGTAAGTTCGCCACTAGGCTCTTCTCTGACCTCTGGAGTCTTAGTTCCATCTGTATTTTTTTCTACCTTGTTCTCATCATCCCAGTTTGCGCTCCTACCAGGCTTGATTTGGCTTCCAATCCACTCCATCACATAGTCCTTAGCACTAAGCTCACCACTGCCATCTTGCCTCCACCACCAATCTTTTCCCCAAGGCTGTTTCTTCTTCAGATCCTTGTCATCCAAAGCATATTCTGGAGGAGACGCTCTCAAATCCTTGATCCTGTCAATAAAACCCATATCATCAGTCCCTGCATCTGAGAGGCAATTTTCAGCCATAATCTCCTTTCCCTTCGTGTTCAATCCAATATCTTCATCCCCACTGATGACAACTTCTTGCGCCCGTGCATCTGAAGGGTAATTTTCAGCCATAATCTCCTTTGCCTTCGTGTGCAATCCAGTCTCCTCATTTCCTCCAAGAACAACCGGTTGCACTATTTGGGCTGCATCACTGTACCATTCAACTCTACTAGATGAAGAAGCCTGATGCTGCAACTGCAAGGCTAGAGAGAAATCCACCTCTGATACAGAGCTTGGACTTTTAGGTCCATCTACATCCATCCCAAGAGTGGCATTCTCCATCTTTCTGCTGGATATTCTACCAATGCTTCCCTCCGCATGATCTCCGAAATCAATCTTAACATTCTTATTATTATCTCTATTAATCCTTGCAAGATCCTGGCTTTTGTTAAGGTCTTGGCTCTTCCACAGATCTTGACTCTTACAGAGATCTTGACTGAACAATTCAGGGCCGTACTCCACATCACATTTGACTCTTGCGAGCCCAAAATCTGCAAGCCTGGCGTTGAAGTTGGCATCGAGCAGAATATTGCTTGGTTTTATATCACCATGAACAATAGGTGGGTCACACTCAAGGTGCAGAAAGGCCAAAGCCTGTGCAGTGTCCAGAATTACCTTAAACCTCTTTTCCCACTCCAGCTTCGAAGGTGACTCATCATTCTCAAACAGAGCCTCCTGCAGGCTTCTATTCTGCATATGCTCATACACCAACAATCTCCTCTTTCCATCTGAACAATACCCAAAAAGAGAGACCACAAACGGGGATCTGAGCCCTCCAATGATTGATAGCTCATTCTGAAATTCTCTTTCACCCTGCAGGGATGTCATGTCCATTCTCTTAACTGCAACCTCCTTGCCATTCCTGAGAACCCCTCTGTAAACAACACCAAATCCTCCCTTCCCAAGCCTGTGAGTCGAGTTGAATGAGCCAGTGGCAGACTTGAGCTCCCGGTATGAAAACCTCTGGAGCCGGATAGTAGTGAGGTCATATGGACTGGTTTTGCTACTCTTAACGCGGTTATACCACAGGATCGCTAGCAACAAGCATATAAGTAGCAACCCAAATCCAAGGGTTGAGAACCCAATTATGAATAACTTCTGATGGTGATTTGAATATCTATGAAAGTGATGGTGGTGTTTAGCGTTTGATTTTATGACCAGTGTCTGTGATCTATACTTAGAAGAAGAAGCAGAAGCTTCATTCAACACTCTAGATGGCATGTTTGAATATAGTCTCCCTAGACCTATAATGTCTGTAATTTACATAGAGGTATGAATGTCAGCTCCTGCATATAAGTCTACACAAATTTTATTTTAACGAGACTGGCCTACCAAGTGCTTTCCAGCACATGTAGTGGGCTGAAATCCAAAAATTAAGGGCTTAAAATGCTGTGAAAGCTGCTTTGACAGGTTGCCTGGTCTTCGCTTACTGCATTGATTTATGAAATGCACATTGTCATAGACAAAGAAGAAAGAATCTCCTTATTAAAATAAAGGTCAAAAACAGTTCTAAAAAATGGGCTTACTAATATACACTCTGTAATTATTGCAAGTGGAGTACCAGCGTAGACTTGCTTCAAGCTACTCAACATCCTCCCTCAAGTCAAATACCCGCAGAATAGAATTGATGTGCAAATATAATCGTACAAAAGGGTCCTCCCATGGGGACTAGTAAAATTCATATTTCTTGGGAGTGCAAGAAATTTTGTTGTGCTCCATGTCAGTTTATAGCAGACTCCATGTGTTGACTGTATGGGGGGTATATGAGCTCCAAACTGGGCTTAAAAATAGTCTAGGTCTGCGTAGATATGCAGGAGAAAAATTGTGTTCTTTAGACCCTCTTAGGCTACAGAGGCAGGGAATATTTGGGACGGAAGCTATTCCATATATATAAATACATAAAACCTACACCTTTTGATATGGATTGTGGCTTTAAATGTAAGGGCATTTGCTTTTGACATTTGGGCCACATATCCCGTGAAGATATCGGAAAAGCAGAAGTACTACGTTCCTTTGTCTGCCAATTTACGTAGATTTGCTTTCGCCAACATCTTTATTGAACCACAAGCTTCAAACTTTTTCACACTATGTTTCAACAGGTGTCTTGGTGCTTGTCTTGAGCGTCCTTGACAAAACCGTGCATGTGACAAGTTGCTGTGGCAATTAGAAGGCCATTTCTCCTTTGTAGCTTAGTATTTACAAGCATCTCTGCAACTTTTCTT
>VDFB02000003.1:321302438-321467465 GCA_007258455.2 Sequoia sempervirens | reverse complement strand
CTTGTTATCTCATTATCAAATTCTATTAGATTCAAGAAATAATCAAGCTAGCCAACTCTAGTAAAAATAGGTAAGACCATTGCAACTTCCAATATTTGCTTATGAGCCAAATTTTCTCTCCTAATAACATTGTCTCCCATTATGACTTCCTTTTCTCTACTCAATGTGTTGAATTCAGTCTTGAAAATTCATCTCAATTCACTCCACCACCTTCAAAACCCTTCTCCTTCCTATTGTTTCCTCATGTACTTTCACTACTATACCATAACTGCAACTCCCCTTCTTAGTACCAACTTAATTTGAGCTCATAAATAGGTTCTAGGTTAGACTCTGGGTTAGACTTAGTTCAAGTTCTCAGGATTTGGAATTGGCAACTGGAAGTCCCAACAAAAATTAGGTATAATTTTAGGTGGGTTTTTGCATGTCGCATCTATCTATTGTGTTTGATTTGGGTGGTAGATTTCTAAAAAACTAGTTGAGTTGTACCCTCCCCCCAACTTAATGGTTGAGTTGACCTCACTTCAACTCATGATTGGAAAGTGGTATGATTAGAAAGTATGGAAATTAATGGTATGAATATTTTGCATGCATAAATTAATATGAAAGACATAATGAAAGTTTAAAGAAATCTATGGTAATTATGATAGTGTACCTTGTGTACTGGCTAGAAGAGACTAACAGATCGTAGCATGTGTAAACTGAATAGCATGTATCCAGATTTTGATTTGATGTGATAGAGAATTACTTCAAGTGAATGAATTGTGAGGTGGAGGATGGAAGGTAATAAAGTGGATTAGATGGATGATAGCTAGTGATGTGACAGGTTGAATGTTCAAAATGAGAATTGGCAACAAGAAATAAAACGTTCGTGTTGTGGGTACTTATTATGAAGAGATGGATATTGCATGTGAGAGTTTTGAGGTGAATGCATGTGAATTATTGTTTTTGTGGCACCAAGTTATTTGAATTTATTTTCTTTTGCTAGACGGTGCTATAGGTACCTTCAGCAACAGGTACCATTCTGAACATTGATAGTTATTATGCTACAGGTCCCTACGACATCAGGACCCTTTCTGAATGTGTAACAGTTAATATAAAATAGGTCCCTTTAGAGAAAATATGAACATCATTTTAACTGTGTTGTGTGTGCTTGTTAGATAAAGTAAGATATTAATCTTGAGTTAATCTTGAGTGATCTCAGGGATTGAGTTGTGTAGCTCATTCAATGGGTCACCTGAAGTGCTTGGTATTGAACCATAAATTTTTGGGGGTAGGCACTCTCTTGCACTTCTAGGGTTTTGCACCTTAAAGGAGAAAGGTATCCCACAGAAACTTAGGGGGTTCACTTAAGACTAATGCAAGTATGATTGAAATATTCCTAAATGCAAAGAACTGATAAAAGAGATGAATTATTAATGTAAAACTAAGGAAATGCAAGATGTTTGAAAACACACTGTGATATGTAAAATGAACTAAAAATGTAAGTAAACTATAATAGAAATGAATGAGACTGGAGAGGTGCACCTAGAAATTGGAATGTGATGTAGAGAGGCTCTAGAATCCTGCATAAATTGTTGTTGAAGCCAACTGGGACACTTACGCCAAGCTGGGCGACTTAGTCCTATTTCGGGAGATTCTGTCGGAACAGGTTTTAGCCAAAAGGGTATCCAGAACTGCAGAAAACACTTTTTAGGCCTAGTAGTGGGACTAGTTCACCACTGATGGAGACTTATCCACCTTCAACTTTTAGGAATTTTGAAGATGCAATATGTAGCTCTCAGTATGCACTTCTGTTCCTGACAAGTTTTTGAATCTGAATCTGTGGAATCTGGTTTGTAGGCAATCTCTAAGCTTCTTTTAGGGTTTTTTTGACTTTGAAAGACCTTGATGAATTTTTGATACTTTTTAACACTTCTCTTTGAAAAATATGCATACAAGACCTACAAAACACATGCAAAGAGGGGGAAAAGTGTTCAGGGTTAGTGAATAGGGGTTTTCCTTGGTCAAACCCCAATTTGGTAATCAAACCCTTGAAAATGAAATGAAATGAAAAGAGGATTTTGAATTAACAACATACAATGCTACAACTCACCAAACCCTTGAAGTAGAAATCTGAAGATATGCAAGTAGATTCTCCAATGGATGTAGACTTGATAATGCCAAAGTGCTTGATAATTCTTGAATGATTTAGTGCATGAATTAATGAGTGAATGAATGGGGCTGAAAATGAGAGGAAAACCATTTATTTATACATGATTATACAAAATTTCCTAAAAATACCACATCATAGGCCGACCTTAAGGTCTAGAAAATCATATCCTGCCAGAATTTTGAAATAATTTTGATTTTTGTGCCAAGTGGGACTAATTCTCCCCTAGTGGCGACTTGGTCCCACCAGGGCAATTTTAATGGGTTTTAGGAATTAAAGTGTGTTAAATGATGTTTAACGAGATTATTCTCTGAAACACACTTAAATAGGGCATGTAAGTGTATTAAGGGGCCATTTAAACATAAGAAAGGGTCAAATTATTGATGACAAGCCTAGAAAAGCATGAAAGTTTGTTACAACACTTTACAACACTCTGAAATAAGGTTTGGTAAGTGATAAAAAGAGGTTATTTGAGTGAATTATAATAAAAAGGTCCTAGAAAAGTGTGAAAGTGGGTTACAACACTTCACAACATGTTTACAAGTTATCATAAAGTTCTTATTGATTCACAAGGGTCCAAGACCTAATGTGAATGTGTTGACCACATTACAACATTAAATCTAGGAAAACCTAGGCCAACATCCATAAGAAAAACCCAAATGAGCATAAAAATGTCCAAGGATGCATTTTTTTGTGCTACAGGTATGTCATTTGTTGTTGAGGCATCACTTTGTGTTTCTAAACCTATATCGAGATCACTGTGAGAACCATACTGCTAAAACAAGGAGAAAATAAAATCCTTTCTATACTGGTTTCTTATACAACTTCAATCTATGGCCATTAACCAGAAGAGAGAATTTGACTACATCTATGGTGTGCAACTTGACTGCTCCATTAGGATAGACTTGACTGATTTCATAAGGACCCAACCACCTAAATTAGAGTTTCCCCTTGAGATTTTTGTACCTTGAATCATATAATAATACATAGTCCCCTACATTAGACTCCTTTGTTTTGATATATTGGCCATTCCACTTCATCCTTTGTTGTTGTACTACCTCAGTGTGATGGATTTCCTCCATCCTAATTTCATCCAATCCATTTAAATTATGCAGCATCTCCTTTTGATCTTTTGTTAGGTCCATTTCCAATTCCACTTCTATCCTTAATGTCTTATATTCACACTCAATGGGAAGGACTATTTTTTTACCATACACTAGATCATCGGGTGTAAAACCAATTGTTGTTTTCTAGGTTGTTTTATATGCCCATACTGCTTCTAGTAACCTTGAAACCCAATATTTCTTATGTAGTTGCACTGTCTTGGTTAGAATACTTTCAATTTATCTATTGGTGACATCTACCTAACCATTATCCTGAGGGTGTTAAGGTGTTGATTTCTTGTGCTTAATTTGGTATTCTTCAGCTAGTTTGGTCATGAGGTCTGAAGTAAACTATGGAACCATATCAGTGACTATTTCTCTAGGTACTCCATACCTAGTAAATATATCCTCATACAAGAATTTAGCCACATTTCCATCTCTAGCAAACTATAATGCCTTTACTTCTACCCACTTGGTCAAGTAATTAGTGCAAACAAGAATGTATTCCTTGTTCTTGGAAGTAGGTGAGATTGTTCCAGTAGCATCTAAATCCCATTTTTCAAAAGGATCTAATGTTAACTAAGGCTACAATGGCATTTCATAACTCCTTGTTGGTTTACCCTTCCTTTGGCACCTACCACAACTCCTTATGTATTTAATATAATCCTTGTGTAAAGTTGGAAAATAATAACAAGTTGTCAGGATATTAAATACTATTTTTTTTTTGCAAAATGACCTCCACATGGCTCATCATGGAAATCCTTCATGATATCAAAGATTTTATCTTCCCTTATGCACCTTCTCATGATATTGTCAGGGCTAGTGTAAAACAAATAACTTGATACCCAAGAGTATGGAAAACACTTGCATACCAACTGTCTCTTTTCCCTTGGAGAAAGTGTGGTGGAATCTACCCTATTACTAAATAATTGGCAATATCAACATACCAAGGTATATGTACATTTAGAGAAAATAAGTGTTAATTTGGGAATGAATCATCCACTACTCCTTCAGTTGATTGTGTTGGAAATTGATAGAAAACTTTCCACTACATTAGCTTTACTAGGTTTGTCCACTATTGTAACATCAAACTCTTGTAGAAGTAGCATCCATCTGACTAATCTTCCTCCTACTATAGGTTTTTTCATAAGATATTTGATAATAGTGTGGTATTTATGGACAAAAACTAAATAACTAGTGATATAATGCTTGAATTTATTGATGGCATACACTACTACCAACATATCATTCTGTGTAACAGTATAATTCAGCTCTACTCCTTGAAGATTCTTGCTGATGTAGTAAATTTCATACTCTTTTTTACCTTCTTTCTAACCCAAAATGCTCCAATAGAAAAATATGAAGCATTTGTATGTATATGAAAAGGTAAGGTCCAATTTGGCCCCCTCAAAATAGGTGCTTGATTCAAGGCTTTCTTTAGCTCTTCAAAGGAGTGTTGGCACTCTAATGTCCACTCAAATTCAATGTCTTTGCTTAGGAAAACAAACAATGGTGCAACAATATTACTAAAGTCTTTAATAAATCTTTTGTAGTAGCCTGCATGACCAAGGAAACTTTTGATATCTCTTTGCTTTTGTGGAACAGGTAATTCAGATATAATTTTTGTTTTACTAAATCCCTGCACTAGATATGAAATTCCCTAAAACAATTCCCTGAGTCATCATCATAAAGTGCTTTTCATTGTTGAGTGAAAAGTTGTGTTATTTGCATCTTTTTAATACCTTTTCCATATTGCTAAAGGCTTCCTCATAAGTTTCCCTATATGTGGTGAAATCATCCATATACATCTCCATACAATCATGAGCATAATCAGAAAAGATGCTTAGCATTTACCTTTGAAAGGTAGTTGGAGCCTTGCATAATCCAAAAAGCAGAACGGAGTAGGCATAAGTACCCCAAGGATAGGTGAATGTAGTTTTGTCTTGATCTTCTAGAGCAATTTTTATCTGATTGTAACCACTGAAACCATCTAGGAATGAAAAGTACTTCTTCCTAGCTAAAGAGTCAAGCACTTGATTAGTGGTCCTTCCTAGTGGTTGTATTTAGTTCCTTGTAGTCTACAAAAACTCTCCATTTTCTACCTTTTTTTGGGAAAAATGACCAAAGGTGAGACCCATTCACTGTCAGATATAGGACAGATAAAGCCTACATCAAGGAGTTTTTGAAGTTCAACTTTCACTATTTATCTCAAGGTAGGGTTTATTCATCTTTGAGGCTTCTTAATGGGTCTATAACCATAATTAATATAGATTTTATGCATACATAAGTCAAGATCTATTCATTTCATATCATGTTAATTCCATGTATATGTTGATGTGTGTTTTTACAGCATTGTGTGTAGGGAATTCTATTGCTCTTCAATCAAGGCATTTTTTATGTTCAACATTTTTCCTGGCATGAATTTTAACTCCATGAATGAATCTTGCATAGATGAGAGGTCAAGGCTTGTAATGATTGGTACACACTATTGTGGAAGTAAGGAATCAAATATTTAAGATATCTCTTCTAAGGAATTGTTGGGTATAATACTTTGTAAGGGGTCTTGTAGGAATTTGAGACAGTCCTGTTACTGTCAGCTTCTGCCACAATCATTTTGTATTATATGAGCAATTAGATCATCTTCATCTTGATCATCCAGTAGAGGGTTGTGCTCTATTGTCATTAAATTCTATAGGGAATAACTATCTTCCTCATCCAAATTAGGAAAAATAGTTTGCTTAAGATCAGCATAAGGTTGGGTTGGAGGATAGAGGACCAATTTCTTAGTCACTATCCCATTAGATATTATCATATTTCCAAACCTACAACCTATGAATGCATCACCATAGCTAACCAGGGTCTGCCTAGGATGAGTGGGTAGCCTGGAAGATTAACCTTTAGCTATAAAACTATGAAATCAATAGGATATTCCCAAGAATCCAATGCAATAACTAAATCTTCAATGATTCCTTTAGGCTTGACTGTTGACCTATCAACCAATTGTAAAGCAATTTGTGTAGGTCTAAGGTTGGATAACTAAAGTAATTGCATTATTTCTTTAGTCATAACATTGATTACTGCCCCTAAGTCTATCAAAATATTCTTGATAAGGGTTCCATTAATCTTGATGTCCACTACAAGACTACCAAGGTCGGTATATTTAGGGACGGTTATGCTCGCTAACATGATATTTGCAAGGTTTCCCAAGACAAGGACTATTTAAGGATCCTTCCTTTTATTTCCTGGTTTCTTAAGACATAGGTCCCTCATAGTTTTAGTATAAATATGGATGTCTTTGATAGCTTGGATGAGTGGAATCTTGATATGCACATCCTTTAATTGACCTAGGAGGTTTGTCTCAACCTATATGTGATGCTTTTGAATAGCTAAGCATTTAAGAAAATGAGGTTTTGGACTTTTCGTAGTTTGGTGTGCCTGATTTGACTCAAGTTCCAAAGGTGTTTTGTCTAAAGCTTCAACTGTAGGTTCCTCATCCTCCATCTCAATAATTTGAGGAGATGAAAGTCCAGCAAGTTATTTTCCTAATCTAAGGTGGACATCACTCACCTCTACCCCATATTTGGGGTATTGCATAGCTTCATTAGTATAAGCTTGTTGGACATGCTTGTTTTTAGGGTTAGGTGTAGGTTGGGCAAGTATTTTTGGTGGCTTAGGTGGATAGGATGTAGGATTTGATGGAGGCATAATGGCTTGTTGTTGGGGTTGACAAGGAAGCATAGGTTGTTGATCGTTCATGTTTTGTTGTTGCCACTACTAACCTTTTTGCCATTGAGGCTACCACTGGTTATGTTGAGTTGGCCATTAGGGATTGTAATTGGAACCTTGAAAATTTTGTTGTGGCAAAGGATTTGGTTGTTGTTGGTTCCAATTTTGTTAGAATTGTGGCCATTATTGTGGGTTTTTAATTGATTTTGGTTTGTCGGCCTGGGATGAGTGTTCCAAGTAGAAAAGTTCTAATTTCCAATGGGAAAGGATGAATTGAAGCTAAGAGGGTCTTGTGGCATACCTTGTCTTTATCACCATGGCCTTCTTTGAGCTATATAAAATATTTATCCATCCTCTCCTTCAAGTGGTTGAAAATTAGGTTTCTCAACTTTATCTTGTTGGATACAAGCCACCCTCTTGCATTTATAGTTTTCTTTCCTTTGCTTGCAACTAAGGAAGCATTCAGTGAGCATTGCTTTAGCTTCCTCTTGCTTCTTCTTGATTTAGAGAGTGTCCAACTGAGTTACTAAGTGGCCAATAATGTCCTCCTTCATGTTGAACAATAGATTGCTTAATTTTATCTTTGAAACCCCTATAGATGATTTTCCAATAGTGGATGTCCTATCTCCTCTTGATCTTTTGGTGAAGGCCCTAGAGTAATTCTTGCAGACCTTGCAGATGTCTTCAAATGGTACTTGAGAGATATCCCCTTCTCTTATGAGGTTGAGGGCATCCATACAATCCTTGTTGACTCCCCTCAAAAATACTAACTTGAGGGATTCTTCAAACAACTTGTTTTGGGGATTTTTCTTCAAGGAAAACTAAAATATCTCCACATAATCTTCTAATGGCTCATCGTCCTTTTGTGAAATTCTAAAAATGTCATCTCTCCTCCTATCAGGTCCCCTACAATAGTCTTGGTACTTCTCCAAGAACAATGTCTTCATGGTATCCCAATCAGGAACAACATCCTTACCTAAGATCCCATAAACCATCATAGGGTTGCATCTTTTAGAGTGGTAGGGAAGAGTTTGAGCCTATGAGAATCAGAAGTATAGTTATAACTTTTGCATAGGAAATAAAATTCAAACAAAAATGTATCTAGGTCCTCATTCATTAACCCATAAAATACCAATAAAGTTGAAGGAGGGATATTCTTCAGCATGGTATCCCTTTCCTGATTAGTGATTGGGAACTCAAAGGTGGAACATTCAGGATCATCCACTACATCCCCCATGGTTCGGTATGTCCCCTTTGTCTGTGTGCTAGATATTGGTGATAGGTAAATTTCTTCTTTAGTGTTACCCTTGCTCTAAGTACCAGATTCACCAATTTTCCCTATAGCTTCTTTCCATGTAGAGGGAAGGAATCTACCCAAAGGATATCTCTGCCTCCACATACATGAAATATGGCTTTATATCGTAGCGGTCCTACACAATGTTAGTGTATCTTTTGGTGTGGTGCAAAATATTAAGTCTAACAATCCTAATACTGAGAAAAAATGTAAAATATGAAAGCTTAGAAAACAAGTCTATGAGGATAGCACCATCACTAGCAACAACACAAAAAATATAGATTCTAAACTAATGTATTGTAAACTTGGAAGAACCTACACAATTCAGAAGTATATCTAACTAAATAGTCCAGTCAACATTTCAAAGACTACATTAAAATGTCAACCCAAGGTTTGTAAACTTGTGATGGTGTTGCACTATATGTTCCTTTAGAGACATATGACTACCTAAGTAATCCTATTCAAGATATTCTACTTGTTGGAAATTACTAAATTACATAACAGTGAAAGAAACAAACCAGAACTAATGGTTATAGGTGCCTACAGCTTAACCTATAACTGAACTACTGCTAATAAAGGATTATTGTACTCAACTCAAAATTGATCAAAACTAACAACTAAACTTATTCTAACCTCTAGAGTACTACTGGCTAACCAAATACATGCATGCTCATGAACATTCATTTTCATAATCAAAGTATGAGATTCTATTTTAACTTGCATGTAATTCATGAAGTAATGACAAATAGAAAACAACTACTAAATAGAAATAGATAGCTATAAATGAAGTGAAAAATAGTTACCTTGAGTGGCCTACTCAAGTGGTTGTTCTCACTTAACTAAAACCAAATCTAACTATCAGATTCTACGCATCCATGTGAAACTGAACTTCATTCATTGCATATCACAAAAGATTATACAAAATCTTCTTCACAGATTGTATTCAATGAAAATCATTATGAATATCCATTATGGTTGTTGATAACTTAAAACTAAAAAACAACTAATGAAAAAATATTGAAATCAACTAACTTATCTAAGGACTCATCCATCAGCTATATACAAGCACGTGGAAGAGTTTATTTCAAGTAACAACTAATTGCAATCATTAACTTCCACTCTTAGATATCAGAGCATATAGTTAATGTTGAATTGTTCAAACCATAACTCAAAAGAAAGAAGAGTCCTAATAGAGCTGAAACTCTGTAAAAAAAAATTGCATATAAAACAAACAAACATTTATTAGAATCCTATCAAAAAAAGAGTTCTTCTTCTCCAGAACTTATTAACTTGTTAAATGATGCACATTCAATTTCCATCAAGTGTCTTCAAATAGTAATTATTACATTCAGCTTGATCTAGAACCTCCCATGTTTTGTTTTCCTAGTCTTCCTTTTGTTGCAGGTTACACCTTCCAGTTGCTACGTGCTACAGTTCCTCCTTGGCTACAAAAAAGGTTAATTCACAAAACATACGCACAAGGCTAACTACTATAATTAAAACATAGAATTACATCCACATTTCATGCATACCTACATATAAACCATACAATACTATTATGTCATAACTAGGCATGTGCAAGATCATGGGGATCCAAAAAGTGGCAATGAGGAAAAAAATGCATTTTTAACTCACATAAATCATGAAAAAAAAAATGTTGAATTTTTGTATGGGTTGGGTACAATATCCATTTTGGTTTGGCAATACCAACTATAACAGATATCTGTTTTGAAACAAATATCTATTTTGAAAATCTCAAAAGGCACACTTCAATAAAATGGGCATAAATTTTGTGTTTCTTATCAAAATTTTGACTTTTTATAGGTGTTGGAAAGGTGATTGAGAGCCCTACGCAATGGACTAGGTGGTGTTTCTATATTATACACAAAAAATAATTATAATAATTTGAACTTCATATTTCATTTTTGAAACATCAAATGCTCACTACTTTCACATGCAAAGTCTTTTTTTCATGATTTTTTTGTAACACTCATCTCAAAATACTTGAAACATTAGAAAAAGTAATGAATAATGAAATATTTATATTTCCTTATAGTAATTACTGAACAAATCTTCATCTCTCATCTCCTCTTTGTCTCTCCCTCTATCTCTCTCTCTCTCTATTCTTCCCTCTCAAAGTCTCTCCCTCCTTTCTCTCTCTCTCTTTGTCCTCAACATATCTTCTTCTCTCCCTTCTCTCTCTCCCTCTCCTCTCTCTCATCTCTCTCTCTCCCCTCCCTTTAAATTCTCTCTCATTCTTAAGTCTATCTCTCTCTTAGGTCTTGTAGAGAAGGGGGATTCACTACTCATGAGTTCTCTTCATTCATAGAGCCTCATAAGGCAAATTGCCCTAAACTACCTCAAGGAACAGTGGTGAGAGTTTTAGAATTTGAAATAGCAAGTCACAAAGGTTTTCTGGACAAACTATCAAGCTCTCAGCCAAAGGACGACAACGTAGAATACAAATGACAATGTGGCGCACTAGCGTCCTAGAGCTGCAATGGCATCTCGTACAGACCAGAGAATGAGTTTATCACAGGAAAACAATAGAATGACTACTTCTACTCTGATTGTTAAGAACTTACAGAATGCAATAAAGTAACAGAATGTAATAGAATGGAAATAAATTAAAATAGATGATAAAGATAAGGAGAAGAAAGGAAGAAGATTCTCAAAACAATCCAAGTAATGAAGCCTCCAGCTAGTAGATATCTCCAATACCTGCACCTGTAAGATCTGGAGAAAGTGTTGGGGCTATATAGGGGTTTGCCTCAGTCAAACCCTCATTTTGGTGTTCCCACCTCCACAGACAACCAGATAGAAAAAGAGAAATGAACATAAATGGAAAAAGCATGTGGTGAAAGAAAAACTCGCTTCAGGAGTAGAACCCACACCACCAAGTAGGAGTGATAAAATAAATTCCCACTCAAGGAGGAGAACCTATATCACAATATGAATAAATGCAGTAGATAGGGGTATGTAATCCCAGGATGCTTACAAGCATAAGGAAAGGGAGATAGAGTTGCAAGAGCCAAAAGGGTGTTGCAAAGGGTGTTGTGAGAGCTTGAAAGTGTTGTTGTAACAAGTTGTATGGAGTTGTACAAGCAAGAGCTGGAGTGTAGAAGGCTTGAGAGAAAATTCAAGAAGCTAGAGTGAAGCTAGAAGTAGAAGAGTGGAGTTATAGATGGAGGAAGAGGCCAAATGAATTGAAAAGATTTCTTTTAAGGAGGTAAAAGAAGCTTCCCAAGCCGTTTTAGGGCATCTTGAGCCATTACCACTGACCAAAGGAGGTGACAAGTGGAAAACATGCTTGGAGACAGTTTTTTGAGTGTTGAAATGTCACAAGACACTAGTGCAGTGCACAGATGTCTGTGCAGTGTGCTAATGTCTAGACACATCATGCTACAAAACAACATGAACAGGGAAATCACAAGTTTCGATGCAAAGCTGAAGTGCGAAGGGTGGTTGCTGAAAAGGGCATAGGAGCATCTTGAGAAGGGAAAAAGGTTGATGCATGGGTTAAGATGAGCCTACTCAAGATACTAAGGGAGTGGTCACTAAAGCGGATGCAAGAATGTATGTGAAATTGCGAGGGGTCACTATACATTTTTCCCCCACTTTAGCGGGCATATGAATCTATGCTAATATGCACGCTAAAGGAAATCTACTAAACATACATAACATCATATTCCAAAAGGATACTGTAGAGGAATCAGGCAACTCTTCAAACCATGGAAGCATGCCCCTAGGTTGAAGACCTGTAAAATAAACACATTAGACAAGAAAAATCCTGCACCAGACAGCAATGGTAGAACATAAAATCTAAAGAATTTGAGTCAGCAAAGTAAAGAGGCCTTGATATAGAAGGTTGTCTGAGTACTATGTGTCATCCTCAAATTAAAAAAATAACACATAGAAGAATTCTTAAGACGAAGAGAAAAAGGGCATATACTCAGGATGAGGAAGATGTAGATCCTCGATCCGGTATATATAAAAGAGAAGAAGAGAGAATTTAAGAATGTAAGCGCCTTACAAGCCTGCAGACCTACAAGGAAGGTGTCCCTCAAGATCTCTCATATGAAGGAAACCCTGAAAAGTGCCTTATAGACCCGTAGATCTACAATGAAGCATCCCCCAAGATCTCTCACATGGAGGAATCCAAGAGAGCCCCCTATACATCCGCAGACCTGCAGGGAAGGTGTCCTCCAAGATCTCTCACATGAAGGATACCTGGAAAAGTGACTTACAGACCTACTAACCTACAAGGAAGGTGTCCTCCAAGATCTCTCATATGAAGGAAAGCCAAAGAAAGTGCCCTACAGACCCGCAAACCTGCAAGGGAACGACCCCCAAGATCTCTCGCATGGAGGAAGTTTAGAAGAAGTTCTCTACAGGCCCATAGACCTGTAAGGAGGTATCCCCATATGGAGGAAACCCAAGGAAGGGGACTCCGCAGAGTCAAAAAGCAGCTTCACAGGTGCACTTGTAAAGTGAAAGCGTCCATACAGACAAGTAAGCGGACAGTCACGCAAATCATCAACAAATTGGAAGGCATTCAAAGGGGTCCCTTGGGAACCCTTCAAAAGAAAAAGGGGTCCACTCAAGGGATGCATTGTTTGAAAAGCAAGGTCTAGTGAGGATGCCCTCAAGCTAGATGCCAAGAATTCATTTGAGATAAAGACTTTCAAAGGAGGTCCCTCGGGAACCCTTCAAAAGAGAAAAAGGGGTCCACTCAAGGGACGCTTCAGTTGAAAGATAGAGAGAAGAGAGGGGGTCCTTAAGAAGGATGCACATCTTCAGAACAAGTTATCACTACCCCCAGCCTATAGGGGAGGAAAACCATGCAAGATACTTAGAACGTATAGGATAGAGGTAAACCTTGATATCACTTGTCATGCGAAGAAGAGGCAGGTGCATCAATCAAACAGGAGTTTGATGGCACTAGAATCATAAATTTGTTGTGTTTTATCCTTCAAGGCCTTACATTCACTATTGGAATGGCTAGGCACTCGATGGTACACACAAAAAGAATGTTTTTCTTTATCATGTTTGTGAGATTTCTTAGGATGAAGAAGAGTAATTAAGCGGGCCTTAATAAGTCGCAACAAAATACACTCTTGCTTAGATAAAGAATGAGGAGTAGGAAGCAACCCTTTCTCTTGTGGAGAAAATTTTGATTGCTCGCAAGAAGAAGATACAAAAATAGAAGACAAAGGAGGAAGATCTCCATAGAGAGCATTATTCCCGCAATGGGGATTACGCTCTTCTATGGGATTTCCATCATCCTTCTTAATAGGATTTCCAACACTATCCTCTTTAGCAGAAGCATAATCATCTTCCTCAGAAGGAGGATCAACACTAAGAACATCACAATTTGCATTCACACAATCCCACGATACAGAAGAATAATCATCTTTGATACCAGGTGTGGATGATTTTATTGGAAGGTCTGAGTGGATCGAGTTGACTTTGTATTCCCTAGCGAAGGAATCTATAAATTCTAAGGAACCCTAATCATCACCAAGACATGCATTCTTTTGAGAATATGTAGAAGGAGAAAACTTAATATTTATTGCTTCAGAAAGATCTTCTTTAGGGACATCTATCTCGAGAGTATCCTTTGTAGTAGGTATTGTTGGAGTAAACATTGACACATTGGAAGAAACTGAAGCAATAAGAGTAGGCACAACCAAAACCTGACTAGCAGCTTCCATCTCACATAAGTGCATAGTCTCAGGGTCAGCCTTGACTGCGACTACTCATTTTATGCAAGGTAGACGGGACTGCACCCATAGCATGAATCCACGATCTACCGAGAAGAAGGTTATAAGGTAAATTTTCTGGCATAATATATACAAGGATAGGTACGGTAATAGGTCCCAACCTCAAAGGAAAGACTATCATGCCTAGGGCTTGTTGACCGACATTATCAAACCCACGAATAACAATAGAAGAAGCATTAAGAGAGGATGGATTAATATTAATCTTAGACAATAGATCGACGCTACATACATTGAGTGTCGAACCGGCGTCAACAAGAGTACATCTAATGCCAACTTTATTAATGTTAACTATAATCATTAGAGGATCTACTTGCTTATGTACTTCTGGAGGTGAGATTTATTGCGGATAGAACATAATATTCGGTGAATTTGTACGAATATGAGCTATCAATGCATCAGCATTTTCTGGCCTAGCGAAAGAAGGAAAGAGGATCTTTTACAAGGCTTCCTGAAGCATACCTTGATAAACCAGAGAAGACTGAAGCAAGTCCCATAGTGAGATCTTAGTCGAAGTAACTTGGAGTTGCTCAATAAGATTGCAATCACTAGGTGTTATAGTCGAAGGTTTAGGTGTTGAAGGAAGACTCAGTTTTTTATTCATTCTATTCTCATAAGTATGGGCTACCTCTCTATAAGAGGCAGCCTTAGAAATATTAGGAGAATCATCATCAAATAAAACACCATTAATAGAAAAAACCCTTTTAGGAGGAATAGCTGGAGTCATATAAATGACTGGTCTCTTAGGCCTTTGAAGGGCAGCAGAGACATAGATTACATTTACAGAATCATCACAACTAGTAGAATGATTATTCGAAGAAGTATTATCAACATCGATCCAAGAAGGATCAGATGTGGAAGGAGGTTCATCATTCACCAATGCATCATCTCTAGAAGAGAGTGCATCAAAACAAAGATGAGACTCATCATTCCCCAATGCAACGTCTCCAAAAGAGAGTGCATTGGAAGGTATAAGAGATTCATCATTCACGAATGCATCATCTCCAAAAGAGACTGCATTGGAATGAATAGAAGGTTCATTATTCATAAATGCATCATCTCTAGAAGAGAGTGCATTGGCATGAAGAGAAGGTAGGGTAACATTAAGAAAGGTATCAATGTTTTCATCTTCTTGCGACAAAATATCCTCCAAAGCAAGAGGAATTTCATGAGAAGGATCAAAGATATCAAGTGACATAAGCAAAGCCAAGTCACCATCACATGCATGAAATGGAATATCCTTAACATTTTGAATAAAATTAGATACTAAACTAATAAAAGAAGATATTAAATTCATTACGATTTTTTCGGTATTTTCTATGTTCTAGTAATTCGCATTTTCAGAGGTCTTCAGAGCAGAATTTGAGGTCACAACTTGTGTGAGTCCCTACAATTTGATTATTTTAAGGAACTATTATTTTATGGATTGATTTAGTTCTCTAGGAGACCTTTCCAATGGTGCAAATGGTTATGAATTCTGAGCACTGAGTCAAAAGTTATGACCCCACCAAGTAGGGGTAAATAAATTCCTAGTTTTTTCAAAAATTACCCCTCTTCATGTCAAGTTCACCAAAATGTAGAGAAGGGGGATTTTCTACTCATGAGTTCTCTTCATTCTAAGAGCCTCACAGGGTGAACTACCCTAAACTACCTCAAGGAACAATGAGATTTTTAGAATCTAAAAGAGCAGGTCACAAAGGTTTTCTGGACAAACTATCAAGCTCTCAGCCAAAGGATGACAACGTAGAATACAGATGATAGCGCAACACGCTGGAATCCTAGAGGTGTGCTAGCGTCTCGTACAGCCCAGAGAAAAAATTTATCATAGGAAAACAACAGAATGACTACTTCTACTCTGATTTTTAAGAATTTACATAATGCGATAAAGTAATAGAATGTAATAGAACAGAAATAAAGTAAAATAGATGATAAATATAAGGAGAAGAAAGGAAGAAGATTCTCAAAACAATCCAAGCAATGAACCCTCTAGCTAGTAGATATCTCCAATATCTGTGTCTGTAAGATCTGGAGAAAGTGTTGGGGTTGTATAGGGGTTTTCCTCAGTCAAACCCTCGTTTTGGTGTTCCCGCCTCCATGGATAGCCAGATAGAAAGAGAGAAATGAATAGAAATGGACAAAGCATGTGGTGAAAGAAAAACCCGCTTTAGGAGTAGAACCCGCACCACCAAGTAGGAGTGATAAAAGCAATCCTTGCTCGAGGAGGAGAACTTGTGTCACAATATGTAGAAATGCAGTAGATACGGGATATGGAATCCCAAGATACTTACAAGCATAAGGAAAGGGAGATAGAGCTACAAGAGCCAAAAGGGTGTTGCAAAGGGTGTTGTGAGAGCTTGAAAGTGTTGTTGTAACAAGATGTATGGAGTTGTGCAAGCAAGTGCTGGAGTGTAGAAGGCTTGAGAGAAAATCCAAGAAGCTAGAGTGAAGCTAGAAGCAAAAGAGTGGAGCTAGAGATGGAGAAAGAGGCCAAATGAATTGAAAAGACTGCTTTTAAGAGGGGAGAAGAAGCTTCTCGAGCCGTTTCAGGGCATCTCAAGTCGTTACCACTAACCAAAGGAGGTGTCAAGTGGAAAACATGCTTAGAGACAGTTGTTTGAGCATTTAATGTTGCAATACGCTAGCACAACGCGCTAATGTCCAGACACATCATGCTACAAAACAACACGAACGGGAAAGTCACAAGTTTTGATGCAAAGCTGAAGTGGGAAGGGTAGCTAATGAAAAGGGTGCAGGAGCATCCTGAGAAGGGAAAAAGGCTAATGCATGGGTTAAGATGAGCCTACTCAAGATGCTAAGGGAGCGGTCACTAAAGCAGATGTAAGAATGTATGTGAAATTGTGAGGGGTGAAATTTTATGACTATACAGGTCTTTTCCACTCCCTCTCTCTCTCTCTCTCTCGGGTCTCTCTCACTCCCTCTCTTTCTTCTCTCATGTCTCTCTCTCTTACTCTTTAAGAGACCTAAGAGAGAGAGAGGGGGGGAGTGGGAGAGAGAGAGACTTTAGAGGGAGAGAGAGAGATAGAGGGAGGGAGAGGGAGAGAGAGAGACTTGAGAGGGAGAGAGGGAGATATAGAGATAGAGTGAGGGAGAGAGAGAGATACTTGTGAGGGAGAGAGGGAGGGAGAGGGAGAGAAAGAGACTTGAGAGTGAGTGTGAGAGAGAGAGGAGAGAGAAAGTGGGAGAGACCGAAGAGAGAGATAGAGACTTCAAAGAGAGGGAGAGAGAGGGATATGGAGAGGGAGAGAGAGAGAGAGAGGGAGGGAGTGGGAGGGACCTAAGACAGAGTGGAGTGGAGGAGAGAGAGGGGGGGGGAGGAATTTGAGATGGAGAGAAGGAAAGAGGGAGGGAGTGGAGGATCAAGAGGGAGATAAAGAGAGAGAGAGAGAGGAGAGAGAGATGGAAAGAGAGAGAGAGAGGACATGAGAAGAGAGAGGTGGAGAGAGAGTGGGGGGAGGAGAGAGATGGATGGAGGAAGGAGACTCCAAGATGGATGGAGTGGAGAGAGGGCGGAGATGGAGAGAGGATAGGGAGGATGGAGAGGATGGAAGATGGAGAGGAGAGTGAGTGGTGGTGGACTCTGAGATAGAGAGAGAGGGGGGATGGAGGAGGAGGAGTGAGAGAGAAAGAGAGAGAGAGAGAGAGAGAGAGAGAGAGAGAGAGAGAGAGAGAGAGAGAGAGGGAGAGGGAGGGAGGGAGAGAGACGGGGAGGGAGAGAGAGTGGGAGAGAGAGGGAGAGAGGAATGGAGAGAGGGAGTGGAGAGAATGGAAGAGAGAGAGGGAGGAATGGAGAGGGACAAAGAGGAGAGGGAGGAGAGACAGGAAGATAGACTTAAGGAGGGAGAGAGGGGAGGGGATGGAGGGAGGGGAGAGAAGGAAGGATGGAGGTAGAGGTAGAGGTAGAAAGATAGGTCTAGAGAGAGAGGGAGTGAGAAAGATAAGTATATAGAGGGACAAAGAGAGAAGAAAGGAGGTAGGGATAGGTCTAGAGCTTAAGGGGAGACATAGTGATATATAGAGAGGTAGAGAAAGGGATAGAGAGATATGATGATTTATAAATATTTTTCATCTCCTTATTACAAAAAATATAAATATTTCATTATTCATTACTTTTTCTAATGTTTCAAGTATTTTGAGATGAGTTTTACAAAAAAATCATGAAAATGGGACTTTGCATGTGAAAGTAGTAAGCATTTGATGTTTCAAAAATGAAATATGAAGTTAAAATGATTATAATTATTTTTTGTGTAAAATATAGAAATGCCACCTAGTCCATTGTGTAGAACTCTCAATCACCTTTCCAACTCCTATAAAAAGTTGAAATTTTGATAAGAAACGCAAAAGTTATGCCCATTTTACTAAAGAGGGGTTTTTAGGTCTTCAAAACGGATATCCATTTCAAACAAATATCCGTTTTGATTTTCAAAATGGATATCCATTTTTTTTTCAAAATAGATATCTATTTCAAACAGATATCCGTTTTGTTTTTCAAAAAAATGTGTTCCCACTTTCCAAAACGGATATCTGTTTTGTCTGAAAAAATTTGCAGCTTTGGGATTTCCCTCGGGTTTGCCTTGGATTTTTGCTTGGGATTTCCTAACTTGGAAAGTCAACCAAAAAAAGTGTTTTCACAATTTCCTTAGTTTTCTGAAGTTCGCCCTTGTGGCTAACGACTTTTTTTAAATCTAAATTTCATGAAACGAAAAGGGTTTATAGAAAAAATTGTCAACTTTCCACCAATATAAGTTATGCCTTATTTTGAATTTAATAAATAATTATTATTGATTTTCTACATACATTACGACTAAAGTCCTAATTGATGGGTTGATTGAAAAACTTCTATAACTTTCAAACTACTTAACATTTTTTGAACCTACAAGATGCATGATATTCTATGCTTCACATACTATAGGATTAAAAAAAATGAATTTCATAAAGTTTTGACCAAGTTATGATGGTTAGACACAGACGTTTTAATAATTCTGAAAAGTTATAATAAAAAAATCATAACTAATTATTTACATGGAAAAAATTAAAAAAAAAATTGGCACATCTAAGCATGTGTCATCTACTTATATTGAAAGACTTAGAAAAAAAAATTATTTTTTCTTGTACTTAGGGTGGTTAGACATACACCTACTTCTTATCTTTTTCTTGAAAAATTAGTACCACTGCATTGAAATTTCAATTTTTTTCAAAACAGATTTACTTTTTTCAAAAAAAGGACTAGTAGCCTAGAAACTACATTCAATTTGCTACAACTTTTGTTCCTACATATTTTTCAAATTATGTTAATAACCTATTCAATTTTTTATGTCAAGTTGTCTAACTCTAATTTTCTAAATTTTCATCGCCACTTAGAGGCCTAGTTTGGACCCCCATGATCCTACACTGACTCAACCATATTTCCATTACTATGATTTAGGTCCAAGTTTGTATGATAAGTATGAAAAGATAGCATAATATAAGAGTATTGTCTAAAATTTATATCTAAAAGTGTAAAAGTATGCATAAAAGCAACAGAAAATAAGCTAATAATTGGACCCATCATTCTACGTACGACTCAAACACTAGAGTTTTACAGTTTAACAGTTTAATGTGAAAACATGGAAATAAGTAGTACAACAAGAATAATACTGAAAAAGATTATTCTAATGACGAAAATTGATAAGGAAAGAGTAGGAAATATACCATTTCATGCACAGTCTAGTTCTCCAGCTAGCTTCGAGCAGACGAACCTGCACCTACACATAGAAACAAGAAAAGTGTTGGGCTGTGGTTTGAAGTCTACCTCAGTCAAACCCCTATTTCAGTGTTCCCACCTCTACAGATAGCTAGATATGCAACTATATAGAGAAAAAGAGATAAAGGAGAGAATGGAAAAGACATAATAAAGTAGAGAGAAATGACAACCTGAATGCTACTCTACAAGACAATAGATGTAAATGAAAAGACACAATGTTACCTTCCCTGCTATAACCACTCAAGGTCAATAGAGGAAGGAGAAAGGCGATACCACCACGCCGAGGAGATAGAGCTTCATAAACCTATAATGAGATGGTGTTGAAGCAAGAAGACGTAGAGACCAAGTAGAAAGTTGGCAGCAACAAGATAGAGAAATGGAGAAGCAAGAATGATCAAGAAGTGAATAGAGAGTGTGAGAAAAATGAGTTAGAGAATGTAAGAGAGTGAAAATATGAGTTTGAATGAATAAAATGGAGGCAAAGAGTCATTTTTTGTCAATCAAGATCCAATAGAGGACATTACATTCGTGACCAACTAGGAAATGTAAAGCTTCCATAGATCCAAGAGGCAGGAATCTATCAGGACAGCAGTGCAATGTGTAGTTGTCCATGCAACGCATGAGCGTCCTTGACAAATATTCTTCCACCGACGCAAAAAGATAGAGACATGTGGGAAGATTAAGAAGACAACGACGAGTTTATGCATCATCATACTTGTAATTCTAAAGTAATGGTAAATAAATGGAAAAATTTCCTAGGGTTCAAATTTATGCCATTACATTTTTCCCCCACTTTAGCAAGCATACATGTCAATGTGTATCTGAGCTAAAATAGAAAGAGGTTGAAGATAATATACCAATAACGTCGAGGAAGTAAATCTTCGATCAACATACCTGGACATGAAAGAGGGATCTCCACCAAGATGTGAAGATGACATGGGTCTTTGATTTTGCGAAGCTAGTTGTGATCTCACCACAAACATGTTAGGCTGCAGAAAAAACATGTTAGGTGAAAAAGAAAATCATAAGACACACTCGAAAGACACAAGAAGACGCAAGCCGGAATGATAAGGCACAGTCTAATTAGATAGATACAAGACACACACTAATCAAATAGATAAGTTTGTGGCTAATGCAAACTATGTTGCAGGACAGCCACAGAAAAGATGGTCTAGTCAGGCTACCCCCAAGCTAGACACCAAGATATAAGATGTTTTACACCAATACATGCAACATCAAATATTAGATAAAAGACACACATTGCAATACATCAAAGAGGTCTTTTGAGAAGAAAGATTTCAAAGGGGGTTCTTCGGCAGGGAACCCTTCAAGACACCAAGGGGCCCGTTCAAAAGAAAGCTCCAATTGAAAGACATCCAATTTTCTACAAGTTATTATGTCATCAATGAATCCTTTTGAAAGATATTTTGTCAAGGAATCCATTGGAAAGAATTCTGATTTTCAAAGGAAAATTTTTAGACTCTTTCATTTTATAAAAAGTGCTCCTTTTTGAAAGGAAAGTATTCAGGCTCCTTCATATACGAAATTTTTTTGAAAGAAAATTTTATCTAGGAATCCTGAGGGAATACAACATTTTTGAAAATTAGAGATTTCAATAAGGGATTCTTTCATCAAGGAATTCATTTTAAATAAAATTTTACACCAAAGAATCCATTTTCGAAAAAAAATTCCTTATTGAAAATTGGAACATGGTAAGCCCCCCTTAGGATGGTATGTGCTACGCAAAGGAGCACATGACATCCTAAGGAGAGAAAGGAGAGGCAGAGATGTGGCACGCAACACATGATGAGATGTATTTGTGGTATGTTGGCACACATGCGAGGGACAACACATAAGAACCACAATATCAAGAAGCAGACAAAGACGAAGAAATCAAGAGACAAGGGGATCTAAGAATTCGAGGTCAAATCTATTCATAGATAAAAATAAATATAATAAGGTGTATGAATGAATGGTCATCAATCCCAAAATTTCTCAAAACATGAAGAAGAGCACATGAAGACAAAGTGAAAATAAAAATTGGGTCAACATAGAAGAAGGCCTAAATGCCCCTGGAATGCTTTGCATCGTCCCCAATATCAAAAAGCAATTTCATGACACATAGAAGAATGACAATACAAATAGAAGAAGTGTACGACAAATTTTTCGCATCTATATCCAAGCACCTACAAGGGCAGCAAGGGTCCTTCGGGCAGGATCACAAACATGAGGGAACACAAAAACACAAACAAATTTAATCTACAAATAAAGAAAAGGTACCACCTTAGTCTTCATCGACCAGTAGATCATCCTGCTCCTAATCTAGATCATTGTAAGGGGAGGGTGAATGGTCCTACAAGGGTAGGATAGTGAGGGCGGTACCCTCCAACTCACCTACAACAAGGGCCAAGGAAGAAGGCCCCTCAAGGTCTTCTTCACCAAGCTCTTGTGAAGCAAAAGTCATCAATCTTGCAAAGATAGAAAATAGAGTCAGGATGTCATCCACTGAATTCAACATGCACTTTACTGGAGTGTCATTTGTCAACTAGGTGGGAGAAGAATGAGACACCTGAAAGTCATTACCAACCTTATCAAGAGGGGTAGTGACAAAATATAGGGATGTGGGGGTTGTCTTCATCACGATGATGGTGCAGTCCAAGCTAGAACCAACTTTTGAAGAAGATGAACCCTTCTTCTGACCTCCGCTTATAGTGAAGTCATTCTTCAGCTTGTGCTTCAATGGAGGATGTGGAATCCCCACAGAAGAAGTGGAAGCAGAGGAGGAAGAAGGCAAGGCTGCAACAAACACCACCATTGTATTTGGCATATATATGGGCTATGAGAATGGAGGGATGTTTGGGAGGGACATCAAGGGAGGGGGCTCCATGGAGGGAGTGATGAAAACTTTCACCCTTTTGGGGTGAGCATCATCAGGACCCATTGAAGGATTTAGAAGTAAAATAGAGGCGATGGGAACTGAGGCAGAAATAGCAGGAAAGGAAGAATAGTAGTAGATGTAAGGACAGACGCCACTGGCTCCCCCTTTGTCTTCTACAAGGCAGCGTGTTTTGTAGCCAGATCCTTTTTCCTACTCTTGCACTCATGCATAAGCCAGTTACATCGGCTGCAGGTACTAGAAGACATAGCCTGAGAAGAGACAAGAGGTTACTGCTCAGTCACAAGAGTATCCTTCACAACCATTTCTGATGAAATGATGGTCTCTTGGGCAAGAGTAGGAGGATGAAGCACAAGAGCAGAAACAACCATAAGAGGAGAAGTAGAAACAGGTGCCTCAACGGTGGGCCTCTTCTCGTTCTCTTCCTTAGGGACAGGTGGAGGAATAGTAGGAGGCCACAAATGCCAAGATGCAAGAAAAATCCCATAGGAAGACTTCTCCATTCCATACACAGCAAGACAGGAAACCGTGGGAAAAATAGGAAGCTCAAAAGCTTCACACTTCGCTTTTCACCATGTCGGCACCATCGCACTTCCCATACGTGGCACAAGAGTGAGATCTAAAGATGTTGCAACATGACGAGAAGCAAAAGTAGATGGAATCGCAAATACAGAAGGAGAAGATTCTATAGTGTGAGCAAACTTTCCCTTTCCCTTGGGCGGGGTAGAAGAGGTAGCTTGTTGATGTGCTACCATAGAGGCTTTTATAGAGATAGCATAAGGAGATGTTGGATAACTAGCCTTCAACCCTAAGTCCCCAATATTATATTTAACATAAGCCTTATATGACAAATCTCCCCTAAGAAGGAGAGGTTCGGCCGGGGCAGGCAAAAAGTGATACAATGAGAAACTCCCACGCGACACCAACAGTTTATAGCCAGTGTCATGCACCATGTGCACAGTGCCTTCATGAGGGAACTTTAAACATTTATGAATTACAGAGGAAACGCCGTTCACAGAGGATAGCTAGGTAATTCCTAGACTAACTCTAAATAGGTCAGACTTTAGAATGATGAGAAATGAGACATTAACAACATTGATTTGTACCAAGATTGATAGAGAAATAGCACCCATAGGGGCAATAGAGAGTCCATCATGGGTACAAAGAGTGGTTTGTGACTCTTTATATCTCTCCTTATGTAAACTTTTTATAACCAGAGTCTCCTCAGTTATCACATTTAATTGACTCGTTGGATCAAATAAGACACCAATTACGGCATTTCCATTAATCTGGGTAGGAATGTATAACGAGGAAGGCTCCTTACTTAGAGGTTCATCATGCAAGGTGAAAGTTATATCAAGAATCGCACTCACATTTTCAACAGGAGGGATACACATTAACGAGATGATGTTCATGTACTCAAATGGAACTAGCTTATAAGATGTAGAAGACTGTGTAACTAAGTTTGTAGGATGAGAGGGAAATAGATCAGTATATATTTGCAACTCATTGTTAGCCTTGGCCATCGATTTATTAGAATTCTATTTCTTCCCATCAAGAAGGATAGGCCCATCATTGATGTGATCCTGAATCTTGTGATGCAGGTGCATGCATCGCTCGGTGTCATGTCTGTGCACTCGATGGAATTGGCAGAATTGTTGCACACCGTACCACTCAATATACAACTCGGTCAAAGGTCAGGGTTCTGGCAATGTCAGCTTTTAATCTTTTAACAACTTCTTTAGAACAATAGTTTAAGACTCAGATAGTTTTGTAAAATGCCTATTGCGCCCTAGGCCCTTGTCTTTAGACGTAGATACCACATTTTCAATAGCTTTATTCTTGCCATAAACTGACACTACAAACCAAGTATCGAGACGGGAGTGTGAGGATGAACCCCTGAACCGTGCAACCATCTATTGGTATTCATGCAGTGCAACACATAGGTGTGCAAAGGAAGGGTACTTCATCAAGGCGAACTTCTCTTGCCACTACTTCTATAAGTTCCCAATGAAGAACTTTTGAACATCCGAGTTTGGTAAAGGATAAGAGATTTGTGAAAATAGTGCTTGATAGTGAGCGATAAAATCAGTTTCCTTTTCATGGCCCCATTGCTTGCATCATACGAGATCTGAAAAGATCATCTTTGGTCCGATGTTAGCTTGGAATTGCCTCAGGAACTAGTTTACCAACTGGTCAAATGAAAAGAGAGTTATCTAGTAAGGAACAATACCACTCAGGGGAAATTTTCCTAAGGGATCTTGGAAAGAGCTTAGCCACTAAAGCATCATGATGGAAGAAATCAATTGTGCATATAACATTAAATACCGAAACGTGCATCTAAGGATCTCCACAACCACCATACTTTTAAAATTTTGGAATCTCCATCCCCTAAGGGATAGGAGTGTTTAGAATGGAAATAGATAGAGGACTATAATGGAAGAAAGATTGGAAAATAGGTTGAGAGACAGAACTAGATAGGTTTGCTAACTGGTTTTGCATCTAACCCATATTCTGCAATAAAGCATTTAGGACAGGGTTAGAGGATGAAACATGACTAGTGGAACCTCCACCAGAACCACCAGAGCCACCAGCTCCCATATTAGCAGAGACCCCACCAACAAGACCAGCATGGGCTCCAGGATTATCACCAGGAACATTAAGACCGGTGAAGTTGAAACCTAAGGGTACCTTGTTTACTTTAATGGTGGGGGTGGACTAAGGACCAGAGGTGGCGTCAACAAAAGGGACAGTCTTAGCCATACATACCGACGCCTTAGGCATCAAGACTTCTATATGTCTCTCAATGGTCTTGAGCAACACCTGAGCTAGGATTGTATGACAGGACATGAGTGTCCATAATGTTCACAAGACCTCAAAGAAATTCTAGACCTCTCTAGACCTTGTCTAACGTAACTCTTAGGTTGTTAACAATAGTAGCTACTTTAGTAAGAGTTTTGTCTTTCTCCAAATACTTCTCAAACTCCCCAAGTCTCTTATCTAGGGAAAGAAGTTGCTCTGCAGGGACCTCGAGAGCATCATCTTCCTCCACAGACGAAGTGAAAGGAGAAGCAAGGGGGGTAGGAACGTGTGTAATAGCTTCCCCAAAGGGGCTGGAGAATCAAATAGACATTCTTGAAATTGCTTCCTCAAAGGTAGGACCAATGTGACCAATAGTGACCTAGTTAGATTCCATCCCTATGTGTCATAAACTACTTCTAACAACATGCCCAGAGGTTGTAGATTGAGTCGTAAAGCTCAAAAAGCTTCACGACACGCAAATCTATAACACACCCAAGCCACAAGAGAAAGATTTCTAACACATAGAAATGAAAACAAGAACTTCCCGTCAGGTTCACCAAAAATATAGATTAAGGGGATTCGTCACCTCCAAGGCTCTAGGTCACAGAAGAGCCCCACATAATGAACTACCCTAAACTACCTCAGGTTGACTAATGAATTAAGAAAGGAAAGACGCGCTGAAAAGGAAGGGAAAACATGAATTAAGAAAGGAAAGATGCGTTGAAAAGAAAGGGAAAACGTGACCATGTTTCCCTTCTGCTAATGAGGTGTTTTAAGAAATCAAGTGACCAAGCTACAAGGGTCTTGGACTACAAATTAGATAGCTCTCTGTCTCAGGATGGAAGTGTGAGAATCGGACTTCAGCGTGTCGCACTGGCATTGTGTACGAACAGAGGGTCGAATGACAGTAAAAAAAACTCAAGGTCTACTTACAATTCGAACATTGGAGTTTTTACAGTTTAACAGTTTAATATGAAAATGTGGAAATAAGCAATACAACAAGAAGAATATTGGAAAAGATTATTCTAATGATGAAAATGATAAAGAAAGAGAAGGAAAGATATCATTCCATGCAGAGTCTAGTTCTCCAACTAGCTTCAAGCAGACGAACCTACACCTACACACACAAAAATAGGAAAAGTGTATGGTTGTGTTTTGAGATCTACCTCAGTCAAACCCCGGTTTCGATGTTCCCACCTCCACGGAGAGCCAGATATGCAACGATATAGAGAAAAAGGTGATAAAAGAGAGAATGTAAAAGATGCGATAAAGTAGAGAGCAATGATAACTTGAATGCTACTCTACAAGACAATAGATGCAAAATGAAAAGACATAATGTTACCTTCCCTACTATAAGCACTCAAGGTTGATAAAGAAAGGAGAAAGACAATACCACCACGCCAAGGAGATGGAGCTTCGTAAACCTGCAATGACAATGGTGTTGAAGCAAGAAGATGTTGTAGAGACCAAGTAGAAAGCTGCTAGCAACAAGATAGAGCAATGGAGAAGCAAGAATGATCAAGAAGTGAATAGAGAGTGTGAGAAAAATGAGTTAGAAGAGTGAAAAGATGAGTTTGAATGGATATAATGGAGGTAAGGAGTCATTTTTTGTCGATCAAGACCCAATAGAGACTGTTACATTCACGACCAACTAGGAAACGTAATGCTTATGCAGATCCCAGAGGCAAGAATCTGTCAAGATGACAGTGTGACGCACGTGCGTCCCCGAAAAATATCCCTCTATTAACGCAAAAAGATAGGGACACGTGGGAAGATCAAGAAGACGACATTGGGTTTATGCATCATCGTACTTGTAATTCTAAAGTAAGGGTAAATAAATGAAAAAATTTCCTAAGGTGCAAATTTGCGCCATTACAATATGCAATGCCTTTGTTGAGCTATTGAGCTCACATATTGGGACTATTTACATTAATGCAATGCATTCATGATGAGGATGAGGTCCCTTTTTTGTGGCCTCACCTGACTTAGACGAACCTAAAAAAATTGATGTTACCAATGAAAAATATATGTGAACATCAATAAATTGAATAAAAAATTTACTCAATAATTAAAATAAAAATATAAAAACATATGATATGCAATGCCCTTGTTGAGCTATTGAGCTCACATATTTGAACTATTTACATTAATGCAATGTGTTTATGATGAAGTTGAGGTCCCTTTTTGTGACCTCACCTGACTCATACCAACCTAAAAATTTTGATATTACCAATAAAAAAGAATATATTCAAACGCGAATAAATTGAATAAAAAGCTATTCAGTAATTAAAATGAAAATAAAAAAACTTTGATATGCAATCTCTTTCACTTCTTACAATACATGTATGACTGCAATATAAAAATAAAGAATATAAACTTTTTCAAAAAATAATAATTACTAATTTCAAAATAAAGATTCATGGTAAGTGTTCTCTTTATATTATACTAACTTATAATTCAAACTAAAGCTTTCATTATAATTTATGTTCTTTTAAGCGTTGAATTTATCAGCATGTTTAAAAAGAGCCCAATAATTAAGTAGAATCTACTAATAATTAAACTATATATTATAAAACTTTCACAGCTAATATTTAAATAAAACATACTTCTTCGAACACACATCAGAAAAAACAAATCACGTGTGGACCAAAAGTGACTGTTTTCTTTTATATTTAAAATCCCACCTCGCTCTCATAATAATAAAAATTAGTACAGTAACACATGCTGTTTGTTCCCACGGCCTCCCAATTCCAATAAATACACCAAAAATAGCATTCCTATCAATGGGTATTCGCCGAGAGCATTTTCATGAACGTGTGCTCAGAAAAAGAAAACAAAACTTCCATATATTAGGTTTCCTGTTATGTCGGGAATCAAATCTCCGAGTCTTCACTCCCACCTTCCAATCACGTCAGAAAATTATTTGTGAACCAGAGAATCCCCCTCCTTACCTGAGATCATGGCAGAATATTAGCTCTCCTTCCATAACATTTTAACCAATATACCTTATGTTCATGATTATATGGCAGACATAAGATTCAAAGTCATGTGAGAATATAAAATCCCACATTGATAGATGTTGCACTGATTGGCCATAAAATCAGAAATGGGTTGTTCTGGATTTGGGGATAAACATTAGTTTACTAGACAGGGAATCATGGAAGATGTTAGAGGTGGCCATCTATAAATAGCCACTTATTACATTTACACAGGGGATTCTACTAAGGAATATGCCAATATGATCTGTTATTCTGAATACACAACCAAATCTTCAATAAGCCTTCTCCTCCGTGTGAAGCATAAGCTCTGTGCAGGCCCAAAGTATACGCTTTTGTCGAAACAAAGAATATAATGTGATTCTCAAGATTGAGGACATCTTTTCTTTTCAGTGTTCTATCAAATCAGTTAGTTGTTACAAGTATAACTTCCCTTCAATGTTTTAAGTATACTCCACTTTTTAAAGAAGTGTCGCTTTGGATATAGATTTAGTATGGAGCCACTTTCTTTTCAAACCAAAAGAATCACTTCTATTCTAAGATTTTGATACTTTTGCATTTTTAGTTTGCTGAATCTTTTGTGTGATATTTTGTAGATGTTGCCAACTCACCTATAGCTTCATTCGATCCAAGATGAGTCCAAGCAATGTAACTATTAAAAGCTTTTTGCATACGCTGTCTTCTTTAATATTTACCCACATGAAGTTGTATGTGCTTAGTTGCTTTGTTCCCCATAACTTGAGACCCCTACAGTGGTGATCAAAACAGGGTCTATTATATCAATAGTAGTGATCTTATCTTGGAGAAAACTCCATGGTTAAGAGCGGATGAGTCCAAGCAATGTAACTATTGAAAGCTTTTTGCATACGCTGTCTCCTTTAATATTTACCCACATGAAGTTGTATGTGCTTAGTTGCTTTGTTCCCCATAACTTGAGACCCCTACAGTGGTGATCAAAACAGGGTCTATCATATCAATAGTAGTGATCTTATCTTGGAGAAAACTCCATGGTTAAGAGTGTTTGAGCTGTAGTAATATTGGGATGGGTGACCTCCCAGGAAGGCCCAATTCTTCACCTCTGTGAGCATCACCTAGATGCAATGAGTGCTAAGTGGACCATTCGTTATCATGAGGGATGGGTTCTTGTGAACCATTACTCATGAAACATGGGTCAATGAGTTTGACTCAAAAAACTATACGGTTGAATCCTGATAGCAATATCATAACTTATCAGATGTGTTCACCATCAGCTTGGGTACTTATGTAAATTGATTGGTTAATGCAACTTACCAAGCGCTTTCTGGAGCTGCTTTATTATCCCAAAACATGGCTGCACTATTAGTTAACCTCTTTGATAGCCTCATGCAGCTAATTGAGCGCTGAAGCACCTTTGTACTAATGTACCAAAGACCATTCTCAATATTGTATCTCTAATGTTGTACTAATGTACCAAAGACCATTCTCAATATTGTATCTCTAATGTTAGACCAACATTTATGGGGACTCATAAAACATGGCTGCACTATTAGTCAACCTCTTTGATAGCCTCATGCAGCTAATTGAGCGCTGAAGCACCTTTGTACTAATGTACCAAAGGCCATTCTCAATATTGTATCTCTAATGTTAGACCAACATTTATGGGGACTCAATGTTTAGCACTTCTAGATTCTATATTGTTTATAGTTTCCTCTGGAAATTGTCTCCTGGTACACATAGTGATTTATGAGATTCAACTGAATAGTTTTCACTCGATCTCCATCAACCTAAATTCCTACTTTAATCAAAACTTATAATAGCTAAATTCCCATTTAGTTCTAAGTGGGATACTGCTACTCCTAGACATTTATCATAAAACAACCATAACGAGAAGAAAGCGGGTAGGCAAATAAACTATAAAGTACACTATTATTTGCAGAAATGAGGTCCTGTCATACAGAAAAAGAGGGGTAATGGCACTTATTAGCATTTTAACTATTTAAATAAACTAAATTTCAAGAGCCAAAGAAACACATCATACCTGTGGGCAAGTAATACTTTTATTTTGTGCAAAGAATTTACATACTTGATATGGTATGTTTCTTGCAAGATAGTAATCCATAGTGTACACCCTGCCCAATTCAAAGATTGGGATTTTGTGAAGGTCGGATAAGTTATCCAAGCGACCAACTGGATGTAGAATTTTGAACAAATGACATTGAAAACAATATAGTTTTATCGGCTTCCTAGAAGTAAGAGTAACCATTTTCCAAAAGATAGGAGTTTGTTCTTTGAAGGTCAAGAGAAATAGTTTTATAGGCAATATTGATCATAAAATTTGATCATGCAAACAAAACTATGGTTCAGAGGTACAGTAGTTATTGTAGTATTTTCTTCTTGATTTTTGATGACCTGATTTAGATTGAGTTATTTTACATTATGTGCCTTCAGTTTATACATTTTTGTTTGCTGATCTTTTAAAATCATGAAATTTCCAGTCCATAACAATTTTTAGCCAATATTTTTCTAGAGTCCGGATTTGAAATTTTGTTTGCTGATCTCTTGCCAAGTCTTTCTTGGTGCAGAGTCTAGACTTACTATGAGTGGCTGGTCTCATCTAGTGCAAGCCATGTAACCATCTATAGCTTTAAGAATGTTCTCATTTGGGGCATCTTTCTTGGTACCCGTTTAGGTCAATCTTCTTTTGTCAGTGTACACTTCTATTTCCTTGCTCTTCTCTTTAATCTTCTCTTCCATCTCTCATGCTTAAAGATGTTTCTGTGTTGAGGGAGAAGCAATTTGTAATATAAACATGTACTCTTGACATCACTTTCAACATTTTTGCAACTCACGAGCTAAAAACATTGAAATGTATATCCATCCAAAAGTGGTCATGTGCTACAAACAGTTTAATTAGTTTTAAAATTGTTTACATGTGCTTAGGATAGTTTCTGACCCGTGAGTTCTGATCAAAACAAAATCAAAATTCTTTGGGTTGCTAAGTACTGGAAACGTAAAATTTTTGGCCAAGTTTGCATTCATAGATATGTCTTTGCAATAGTATCAGTTATTCCAGTCGATTCCAGATGTGCAATGTTTCAGATCTATTGCATTGATAAATTACATCCATAAAAAATCAAGCAAGCATCCATACCAAAGTTCATTCTTATAATTAAATACTATTTTCACAATCCTGATGTTAAACTAAAAGGGTGTCAGTTGGGATTGTTGTTGGTAAGGATCCTTGAATGTATAATCTGGCATATGTTTCTGTTTTGAGGATTGGCCAATCTTTGCTCTCTGCTTAGACATGGCCCAAAACTTGTGTGTTCCAGCAGATTGCAACTTCATAAAACAAATGGTTGGTTAAAATAGCCAGTAGGAATAGATTAACTAAGTCGGGAACAAAATTCACAGATATTTTTGACAATCAAAGGTAACAGCTGGCAATCAACCATAGGTCAAGTTTTCGCAATAATCCTTCTTGATATTTCAAAGCAGTCTTATGTCACCATACTCACTAAAGAATATATCTGCCTTTTTAAACAAACTGGGAGTTGAAATTGCATAGAACTAGATTATAAATATTGAAACTGCTGATATACCTAGTCAAACAGAATTATCATATTCATTCTTATGTGGTTTTTGTAGAGATAAGCCAGCTACATTTTTGACTCGAGAAAACTCAAAATGTCAATTATTTAGTGCTCTTACTTTTTAACCTATGCCTCATAGTGCCTCAATGTGGTTTGAACAGACTCCGGCTCCAATGCTATTCATGTTATTGACTTTGACATTGTGATATGAAAACTGAGATCATACAAGGGGCATTATTTCCTTGACGAACCAGTTGTAACTAACACAGAAACTATATAAATAGCCTCGTGAAGCTAAGGCACACAGTCAAGAGAATAGCTCATAAGAGCACCCAACAAAAAGGGTAAACTTCGTGAATTAAATAAAAAACAGTAGAAAACTAATCATTAAAGCACATAAAAAATCAAACTTTTGAAACAATAGTGAAGAATAATGAAGCAGACATTCTCATCCTTAGAATTAACAACAAAAGTTAACTAGTGCTTGTAAAATAGAGATTTTTGGAGAATCGCCTGGGCTCACAAGACCATATGAAGTAACCCTTGATGCTATAAACATAATTCCAGTGATACATGTTGACAACACTATACTAAGGAAGATACACTATTAGAGGCGAGGAAGCACTTATCCTCTCTCCAGCATGGAAACATATGGGGAAGCTGCTGACAAGTAGATCTAACCACCTGTATTCTGAATGTGATATTAGTGATCTGTTGAGTAGTCTAGGTCAAAGGGCAACGTCTAATGGATCTACAAATACCATTTTGAAGGGAGAAAAGAAAAGACAGGGACATTCGATGGCAGACATGAACATGAGAAATTGAATTAACATAATCTTGTGAACTGTAGGGCAATGTCTAATGATCTATCAATATCATGTATTAGATACAGATTAATAAGGGAGGGACGAACGGAGGGAGGAAGATTCCATTGCAGACATAAAATGAAAAAAATAAACTAGATAATTTTATAACCTGACATTTTATCCACAAGCAATCCAATTCACTTGCTTGGATACCTCAGTCAGATCAATGATCAGTTTAAACTTTAACGATTACTGCATTTTTTAAACTTCAAATAATACCAATCTGTGTAGTAAAGTTATAAGCTTTTATCCTGAAGACATGGTTGTAATCAATTTTGAAACATGGTTGTACTGATGTCACGTGAAGCTCTCACCAGAAAAACCAATATGACATGCAATGGGTTTAGCAGAGGTCGCATATAAGAAAAGTCCACACAATGGTTGTATACATATACATATGAGGGAAAACGAAAAGGCTCCCCAACAGCCTGAATCAGATCTGCAACGACGCAGACATGGAAAAAAAATGATTAAAAAAAGCTTTTAAAAGGAAAACATTGCTAAAATGCCTCAAAACAGTCATGCAACAGCTGCTTTTTTCATGCAACATCTGCCTAAAAAGCAGCTGTTGCAATGCCAGTTGTGTAAAACAAGCAACACACAAAGCTGAGAAATGTAGGTTCCCGTTGCAGTTATTTTACTGTGTTTATTGAAACAGAGATGGGAAGTGTCTTCAGTGCATGCTATAATATTTATAGGTAGATCACTAGCTCTACCTACAATTAACAACTTAGCAGCATCCACAATCTTTTTACCAGAATCATTTGGGTCCATGCACTATGGAAGTAGTGTCCTCAGCAGATTTGCTCTTATCCCGCAAAAGCTGTACCTGCATAAGCCCAGCTCAAGGACTCCATTTTCTCCAAACCAATATGTTTGGCTGATATGTGTCATTCATGTTGACTAACTACAAACCTCACCATTCATTTACAAGCTTTAGCAGTGGACTAAAAATTACAAAAAGATGCACATTTTTTTATTGTGCCGTCAATTTTGATATTTTCTCTTGAATGGTAAATATTACACAGTATGTATATTGTTGCATATTCTAATTAAACCCTGTCCTTCACTATTGGAACTAAAGTTCGTAATGAAGAATTTGCACAAGTTTATTTTGAGTATCTGCTCATTAATCCATAGATCTCCTTGAACAACACACAGTCCACTGCTTAAATAAATAGCATATAAGTTTACCCTGTGAGAGAAGTGAATTGAGAAACAATTTTATGTCTCTGCATTTGAATTGCCCGAGCATCTGTCAAAGAAAATATGAATGTTAAACAGAGGAAATTAGTCTGCATATTGTCATGTACTCTACTTTTACTGATACAGAAAGATTACTGGCCACCACTAATTTAGTAATTGGAGGAAGCAATCATCTTTTTCTGTATCCATCTCTATGTCTTTGAGTACACTGTACTGCTAGTATACGGAACACTTACTGTCAAAATATACATGAATCACTGTGCAATATCAAACTGGGCAAATCCTACAAAAACTTAAAATTAAAACCTCAACGAAAATACCTCAATTTTGCAAGGCCTTCAGGTATGGTACACTCAAAAACGCCAACTCTCAAAAAACGGGGCAGCCTAACAAGGATGTATCTCTGAAGCTATGGAAAATCAACAGAAATTGCAACATCTGCATTTAGTTTTCGTCTTGACCGGTTGAAGATTCGGCAAGGAGGAGAAGGTGAGAATTCCAGTGGCAGATCTGGCGCATCCATCTCTCCTTTTAGAATCTTCACTATCTCAGCTATGTCAGGTCTCATCTCTGGGATTCTCTGCAAGCATAACAGTGCGAGAGTGATGCAAAGACTTGCCTGATCTCTGTTATAAACATCTCTCAAGTTCTCGTCCACAAGGTCCAAGATATTTCCTGTCTGAGCAAGGTGTCTAGCCCATGTGATGAGGTTTGCCTTCTCAAAATCCTTCATAGGCGAAGCCAGAATATGCAGAGGCCTTCTACCAGAAACAATAACCAACATAAGTACACCAAAACTATAAATATCACCCTTTTCTGAGAGATATCCACAGCCTCCATATTCAGGGGCTATGTAACAAACTGTTCCTCTCATGCTGGTAGTACTGCTCAAATCTCTGCTAAGCAAATCCCCACTCCACATATCACTTCCCATTGAATGATGTTTCTTTTTATCTCTATTCCTCCAGACCCTTCCGAAGCTGATTTCTCCACTATGATCATCCTTCCAGTCTCTGCCTCTACTATCAGTTCTCCCATTGTACCTTTTGCTATTCCCTTTGCTCAAATTCCCACTAAAGCACTCATCTCTCCAGATCTCAACGTTCTTTCCTCTCTTCCATTTACTATCCATCTTTCTCAACTTCTTGTTTTTCTTATTAAGCTCTGCAAAGTACTCCTCCTTCCACCACTCCTTAAACTTCTTGTGCTTATTTTTTCCTGATTTTAAGCTTTTCTCTGGTATTCTCATTGACTCTGTAAGGGTAAGTTCGCCACTAGGCTCTTCTCTGACCTCTGGAGTCTTAGTTCCATCTGTATTTTTTTCTACCTTGTTCTCATCATCCCAGTTTGCGCTCCTACCAGGCTTGATTTGGCTTCCAATCCACTCCATCACATAGTCCTTAGCACTAAGCTCACCACTGCCATCTTGCCTCCACCACCAATCTTTTCCCCAAGGCTGTTTCTTCTTCAGATCCTTGTCATCCAAAGCATATTCTGGAGGAGACGCTCTCAAATCCTTGATCCTGTCAATAAAACCCATATCATCAGTCCCTGCATCTGAGAGGCAATTTTCAGCCATAATCTCCTTTCCCTTCGTCTTCAATCCAATATCTTCATCCCCACTGATGACAACTTCTTGCGCCCGTGCATCTGAAGGGTAATTTTCAGCCATAATCTCCTTTGCCTTCGTGTGCAATCCAGTCTCCTCATCTCCTCCAAGAACAACCGGTTGCACTACTTGGGCTGCGTCACTGTACCATTCAACTCTACTAGATGAAGAAGCCTGATGCTGCAACTGCAAGGCTAGAGAGAAATCCACCTCTGATACAGAGCTTGGACTTTTAGGTCCATCTACGTCCATCCCAAGAGTGGCATTCTCCATCTTTCTGCTGGATATTCTACCAATGCTTCCCTCCGCATGATCTCCGAAATCAATCTTAACATTCTTATTATTATCTCTATTAATCCTTGCAAGATCCTGGCTTTTGTTAAGGTCTTGGCTCTTCCACAGATCTTGACTCTTACAGAGATCTTGACTGAACAATTCAGGGCCGTACTCCACATCACATTTGACTCTTGCGAGCCCAAAATCTGCAAGCCTGGCGTTGAAGTTTGCATCGAGCAGAATATTGCTTGGTTTTATATCACCATGAACAATAGGTGGGTCACACTCAAGGTGCAGAAAGGCCAAAGCCTGTGCAGTGTCCAGAATTACCTTAAACCTCTTTTCCCACTCCAGCTTCGAAGGTGACTCATCATTCTCAAACAGAGCCTCCTGCAGGCTTCTATTCTGCATATGCTCATACACCAACAATCTCCTCTTTCCATCTGAACAATACCCAAAAAGAGAGACCACAAACGGGGATCTGAGCCCTCCAATGATTGATAGCTCATTCTGAAATTCTCTTTCACCCTGCAGGGATGTCATGTCCATTCTCTTAACTGCAACCTCCTTGCCATTCCTGAGAACCCCTCTGTAAACAACACCAAATCCTCCCTTCCCAAGCCTGTGAGTCGAGTTGAATGAGCCAGTGGCAGACTTGAGCTCCCGGTATGAAAACCTCTGGAGCCGGATAGTAGTGAGGTCATATGGACTGGTTTTGCTACTCTTAACGCGGTTATACCACAGGATCGCTAGCAACAAGCATATAAGTAGCAACCCAAATCCAAGGGTTGAGAACCCAATTATGAATAACTTCTGATGGTGATTTGAATATCTATGAAAGTGATGGTGGTGTTTAGCGTTTGATTTTATGACCAGTGTCTGTGATCTATACTTAGAAGAAGAAGCAGAAGCTTCATTCAACACTCTAGATGGCATGTTTGAATATAGTCTCCCTAGACCTATAATGTCTGTAATTTACATAGAGGTATGAATGTCAGCTCCTGCATATAAGTCTACACAAATTTTATTTTAACGAGACTGGCCTACCAAGTGCTTTCCAGCACATGTAGTGGGCTGAAATCCAAAAATTAAGGGCTTAAAATGCTGTGAAAGCTGCTTTGACAGGTTGCCTGGTCTTCGCTTACTGCATTGATTTATGAAATGCACATTGTCATAGACAAAGAAGAAAGAATCTCCTTATTAAAATAAAGGTCAAAAACAGTTCTAAAAAATGGGCTTACTAATATACACTCTGTAATTATTGCAAGTGGAGTACCAGCGTAGACTTGCTTCAAGCTACTCAACATCCTCCCTCAAGTCAAATACCCGCAGAATAGAATTGATGTGCAAATATAATCGTACAAAAGGGTCCTCCCATGGGGACTAGTAAAATTCATATTTCTTGGGAGTGCAAGAAATTTTGTTGTGCTCCATGTCAGTTTATAGCAGACTCCATGTGTTGACTGTATGGGGGGTATATGAGCTCCAAACTGGGCTTAAAAATAGTCTAGGTCTGCGTAGATATGCAGGAGAAAAATTGTGTTCTTTAGACCCTCTTAGGCTACAGAGGCAGGGAATATTTGGGACGGAAGCTATTCCATATATATAAATACATAAAACCTACACCTTTTGATATGGATTGTGGCTTTAAATGTAAGGGCATTTGCTTTTGACATTTGGGCCACATATCCCGTGAAGATATCGGAAAAGCAGAAGTACTACGTTCCTTTGTCTGCCAATTTACGTAGATTTGCTTTCGCCAACATCTTTATTGAACCACAAGCTTCAAACTTTTTCACACTATGTTTCAACAGGTGTCTTGGTGCTTGTCTTGAGCGTCCTTGACAAAACCGTGCATGTGACAAGTTGCTGTGGCAATTAGAAGGCCATTTCTCCTTTGTAGCTTAGTATTTACAAGCATCTCTGCAACTTTTCTTGGCTTAAAGGACCGTTGAAGCTTTCAATGGTGGTGCATGCGTGGCAAAATGGGTATTTTGCACACAATTCATTCTTATCCACACTTCCCACGTAACTGATTTTGATTCTGAGGTGGCTAAGAAGCCCCCATTTTCAACAGGGGAGTATCGCACAATGTGTACATTAGCTTTCAATTTTGGAATGTGGGCTGGTCTTTTCCTACCATTCCTTGGGTCCCACCTTGATTGGAAAAGAATTTGTTGTCACGTTTCTAATTTTCGATGATATAATCAGAAATCCTATTTTGATGTATAAACAAGATTTTCTATTATAAGAGTAATCCAAGCATAAGACATTAGAAATAAGCTTTTCGTACGTTTGACATGATACAATTTGTTTAATAATAAATTATAGTTTGTTGTTTTCTATAGATGTCATAAATATATGGTTGATAATTGTTTTATTTTGGCAATTTATTAGTTGATTATATTTTTGAATTTATTTTCTGATATATTTAATCTAATAAAATAGAGTATGATTATCTACTTTCTAAAGTTTCTATCTTTATAGGTTAAGTCATATTCATGGTTCTATTTTTTAGATAGGATTGCGACTTTAATCTCTTTCTTGATTTAAATTACAATTTTCCCACTATTCATATTGTTTTTTTAGAATATGATCATTGCACATTGTCTTGAATGTCAAAGATCTTGAATTATGTGTCCAGGAATTGTAGTAAAAGATATTCTTCTATTTTGTTTTTAATCATTAACTCGAAAAAAAATTAACGTTTAGTCGTATCAATCTCAATTGCATCAAAATTTGCATTCTATATATTTATGCATTTTCAATCTTGTTTTATGGACTATTGGGCTTGACTCAACATCCCCTTTTATCTAAAAGGCCCCCAAAGATGTTTGTCAATGCTACTAATTTTCCAAACACATGCATTAATGTAACATGAGCAAGTTCTTAAAGCTAACATGAGAAAATGACTCAATTGTACTAATTAGACTAGGTCACATGTGTAGCTTAGTCTTAGGATTGTTGCATAAATATACATTTGTTTGATGGAAAATAAATCTTAGAGATCACCTATCATGGTCTTATGATCATTATTCTAGTACTAAATCTCATTTTCTAGTTTCATGTTGTAGTGTATCCATTGTTAAAAGTGGTTAAATTTGATAGCACAACACAAACTAAATAAGCATCTTATCCCTTCTAAGTTATTTCACTTTCTCTGTCTCGATTACTTAGATATCTATTTATTTCAATCTAAACTCCTTTAAACTCAAGGGCTTATTTTTATTGGGGATGCATTATTAGATCTTTATTGTAAGGTGTGTTTATTTCTCATAACTTCTAGTTTATCATTTAGGGTAGATTTTCTAGTATTTGAGTTTTTATCCTACAATTGTGTGCATTTATTACTTTTGTATCCATAGTGTTTACCTTTGAATTCCTAGTGTTCAATTAGACCTTATTATTGTCACTAAAACTACCTTTATTCTCTCTACCTCTTTTGTACCAATCACATGTATTCTAATGAGGAAGAAGAATATTTTGATCATGATGCATGCTATGATTTTGAAGAAAATCAAATTACATAAGATGGATCATAAGTTGCATTATTTATGCAATCAATTAGCTAACATGGATGATGATATGCCAATTCAATTTCTATTGATGTTGTTGCTAAGGTTCTTCTTACTAACAAACATGGTGTGGTTACAATGAAATGATATGGGAAAAACATTGATGATACACAATATCCTAATATGGTGGACCATGTTTCCCCAACTCCTAGATTCATCCATAATTTTCCTATGAGTTGTCAACATGTTTCCTATCCATCTCCCAAGTCAATTGTATCCCTCCCATTTCTATTTCCAATATTCATTCCTCTCACGAAATTCATGTTGTTCAACCCTTAAGGTAAGTTCAAGGTAATGAGGGTAGAAAATGGCTAAAATAGGGAAAAAAATCTTGAAAATTAGAGGTTTTTATTGAAGGAAACACAATCTACTAATGCAGGGGGTGAATCAGTAGATCAAATCAATTTAAAACTCTTTAGTTCGACACATATATGATCAGACATGAAACTTGAATCAAAGCAAATACTAACAATCGGGTAACAACATAAGCACACACATTTGCACACATGAGAACACTAGAATATATACATTATGCATCCGCACAATAGAGGAATATATACAAGACATTGCATTAACACTCTTCCATATCGACTAGGGGTCCACAAATAAATAGGATAGCATAAGGTGGACCTAAATTCAAATTTCATGAAACGTGTAATAGGTCGGTCCAAAATCAAATTTTGTTGCTGCTAAAATAACTGATGATGTGTGTTATCACAGGAACCTTAACCAGGTCCTATCTTGACATCACACACTATAATTGTGTTGGAAGACTTGCAACATGTGCATGAAGGTTGGATGGGTGTGTTGGTTGTTTCTATGTTGTCATTGATGTCAACATGGTAATAACTACATGGTGTTGACTATATGGAAGTTTGCTTGGTTTACCGGAAGTTGCTCTCTACCAGTAATGTTCCTCTGTGATGGATCAATATGTTGGTATTTGAGTCCATAACTCATCGCAAGATTTGATGTGACTCTAATCTTCTAACCATATTTTATTGACTTATTCAAACTAATTTTTCTTGGATCTTGAGATGTTCTTTTGTCTATGAACTAGAAGTTATCTCTGTCAGAGTTCAACTCTGTATCCTACTATTATTTTGTGTGTGGTGTATTGTGTGGGAGACTCTGCATTTTACTAAGGTGAACATTCTTATACTACAATTGAGCTAACAGTCTCTTTACTGATAGTATGATGGGAAATTAACGTGTTCTCAGATTCGGAAGGTGTTTGCATTAAGGATTATTTGTTGGTTTGAAGAATTGTGTTTCTTAGTCTTGGCCGACTCAACGAATACAATATATTATGAAGACTAATAGCCAACTTGGCATAATGTGCTACACAAATAAAATGTTGAATCTTATATGGTGTTGACCTAATTGAAGAATAAGATATACTTGCATATATATATAAGATGAAAGATAGAAGAGATGAGCAATGCAATTTGAAGAGAGAATATAAGAAATACAAGAGAGCAACAAGGAGAAGTGAATGTGACCAAAGGAGAAGATCAAATCCTAAATGTTTTATTAGTTGAGATCAGTGCAATTTTGTTGAGCGACTACTATGTGATGCAATACTTTATATTCTAAGCTTCAGTGGAACTAAGCCCTGCACAGTGAAGGTGTATTCCATTAGTTCATATAGTGAAGGTGTATTACATTAGTTCATTCTTTTGGTAGTGAGCCACTATCATTGTATCTTGGCAGTGATCCATATCTTTTGTACTCAGGTTGTGAGCCTTTTTAAGGACAGTGAGTCTAGGTAGTGAGCCCCATAATATTTTGTATCTAGATATAATATATTGTGAGTTAACCCTCACCGTGGTTTTTGCCTCATTGGGTTTTCCACATAAAAATCCTGGTGTTCATGTGTGTGATTGCATTGAGTTGCTTTTATGTTATCTCTTATTGATTTAGTTAAAATAGTAATGATGATTAAGTGGATTTTATTATCGGTCTGTGGAATATTGATTCACCCCCCCTCTCAGTATTCTGGATGTTCAACAATTGGTATCAGAGCTTGGTTCCTTGGAAGAAGCCTAACAACTTAAGGAAGGTCCCAGAATTTGAATATAAAAATTTCTATCCCTCGAAAGTGGTCACTATTGAATTTTCAGAAGAAATGGAAGCCTTGAAGGACAAGTTGATAAAAGCAAATGATTACATTGAAAAGCTACAAAGTATATGTATAAATGTAGGCAATCTATTGATTGAAGGAGAAGAAATCATTACTAGCCTATAGGAACGATTGGATGAGAAGAAAAGAATTGAAGAATATCAAGAAATTGAAATTTAGAAGGTGATGGATGAATGCGCGAAGCTTGAATTAGAAGAAAAAATCCTGAGATCTAATATGGAAAAGGAAAAGAGTTTTGAAGACAAATTTAAGATAAGCTCGACGATGCTTGATAACTTGATTAATTCTCAAAGACTAGAAAAAGGCAAGAGCGGTTTAGGGTTTGAAAAAGGTCAAAGTTCTAAAGCGAAGCAATTTATTGAAAAGAAGATGCAGTACATGGATGAACAAGTCAAGGAGTGAAGAGGAAATTTTGAAAAAACTCCTATAAAGTGGTATGATGCAAAAAAGTATTTATACTTCAATGGTGTTTATCATTTCTGCAAGAGATTTGGTCATAAAGCAAAGGACTGTAAAAAGAATGTGAATGATTCTAAGAACAAAAAGAATGGATATGAATATAAAAGGGAAAGTGGAAAGTAGAATGTTACCTATTGTAAGTGCAAAAAACTAGATCATCCTAGTAAAAACAACAGAAGAAAGAAGAACTGCTATCCAACAAAGAAGAATGATCAAACCTTTGATCTGAAAGTAACAAGGAAAGAAATGGAAAGAACTTGGAGAAAGGATTCATCAGCTTTATCTGTGCTGACCTTTGGTACAAATACTCCCGTCAATCTCTAAATGAAAGCAACGGTTGAGGGAGAGCAATCATTAGAAAATCCAGTAAACCCCCTTATTGGTACTTATGTCATATCATGAGAGAAGTATATTTAATGAGGTAACAAGTTTAAGGTATTTTTTGCATGTGTGAAGAATGAAGTCTACAAAATTTGAAAGGATGAAGGCATACACTATTTTCGAGGTAATCTACCTACAAATTGAAACGTTTATTACAAAATCATTCAGAATGGAAGGAATAAGATCAGACAACATTAAAGGCATATGTATTTTCGAAGAAGCATGCAAAGGAAGTTTGAAAGGGAATTCAGAGTTTCAGAATTTGAAGAAAGCAATAGTCGAAGTGAGCTTCGAAAATAAAACATCTATACATTTTCAGAGGTATTCTTGTTTGTACAATCTTTTACTTTTATTGATGGATAATTCAAAGATTGTGAATTGTGTGGATAAAGCTATATTGAAGAGATATATGAGGATTGTGTTAGAAGAGTATGTTGGTGCATTCTCTTGCATCCCTCTGAGAGTGTTTCCTATAGAAGATAGCTATGCATTTGTTTTATGTAAGATTGAAGAAATGTCGTCAGTTCAGCTAAATATGTTTTGGGAAAATGAGTTGAAAGAGAATCATGATGCCTATAGAGTATTAGTTGAGAAGAAGTTGGATGTTTGGAGGAAAGTTCCCTTGTTTGAATTTAAGAAGAAGTATATTCAAATAGTATTGAGCATAACTCAATGAATCTTTGTGGATTGAAGAGGCACATCTGGTCACCAGAGAAGCAATTAGAGATGTAACTAGTCTATGATCCTCTGGACTGGTTCCTAAACTGAAGTCTATGAATGAAAACTAAACGATTGAGATTACAAGTGTGAGTTCTAAAGGAAAGGAAACTGAATTGAGATTGATTGTTGATCTGGTATTGAGGTATGTTGCTATGGTCATTGCTCATAAAGTTTGTATTTTTGGAAATGACTACAGTTTCTACTGTTGTGGTGAATTTTTTGTTGACACGATATTAAGAGGTATGGAATATGACCTGTGTGAGCAACTTCACATACATCTTTTGAAGAATTTAAAGATGATCAAGAAGAATGAGAAGAATACTTTTTGGTATGGCAATTTGGTAGTTTGTCTACTCTTTTACTTTTTGAAAGAGTTACCTGTAATAATAAGGTTAGAATGGTCAAATATAGAGCCTATTGCATATCAAATCAAGAATTTCATGATAAATCTTGGTAGTTTGGATGCACAAGAATTTTCCCTTGCTGCATTCTTTGGAACATTTCAGATGTGGATGAACAAAAGGTCTAGGTTTCTAGTAAGTGTTGTGGATAGATACTTCGAAAGCATAAATTTTCTTGTGTCTACATATTTATGTCACATGGAAGCAGTTGAATCAAGGTTGGTTTGGATATTTGAATTGGATTATGAAGTGTCAGAGGCTGAAATTGATAACTATGCTAAAATTCTCTTGGAAATCCCTAAGCATCTTGACGATGAAAGTTTCTCTGGTAGCAAGACCGAAACAGGGAAGAAAAGGAAAAGTGTGGTAAAGATAGCATATGAGAGTAAGCTTGAGCATGAGCATGAAAGGATGAATATTCAGAGAGCGTTGGAAGACTTGCAAAAGGTTATACCTAATGATAATTTTGATTCATCTATTTATGTTGTGGAGAATCTTCATGGCATGATTAATTCTTTGAAGGATTACATCTCCAGACTTAAAGACTTTGCTGGAACTAGGAATGAAGAAGAATTGAGTGATATCAAAGGAAAATGTGTGAATGCATACAATCAAGTAATGAAGGAATTGGAAAATGTACAAGGTTGTGAAGAAGAGGCACATGAACTACTTTATTTTTTTCTAGATTGGTCTAGCATACATTGGATATGAGAAATGAAATAAGGTTGAGTGAGTCTCGGTTGAGCACTCAGGAAGATACATACAATTTAGTAGAAGATAAAGATAATCAGAGGTGGTCCTACATTGTGCAATTTCAAGACAATTTTTTCTCTCTACAGATCGAAGAACATATGTTATCAAAAAGTTTGTGGCACTCAGAGACATGATTAAATTTAGACATACTTTTGTTTCTAGTGCTCTTGGTTGTATTGGTAAATATCAGAAATCAAAATTAGTCCCAGTACTTTAACAGATGGTATAGAGTCTCTAACTAAACTTGAGCTATTTTACAAGACTCTTGTAAGTGAAAAAGGTTCATGTGAAGAAGATAAAGCATCATGGAAGGCTATTTTGGAGAGTCTCAGAGGTTCTTCTTCAGGTTAAATCTGAGTTCATATCTTTTTGGCTACTTTTTTTTATATACATTTTTATACAGGACCCCTTCCTTTGTCATTGATGTCAAAGAGGGAGAGGTAAAGAGATAAAGAGATGGAGAGTCAGTAAGGAAAATTTTTTGTGAAGATCAATTTTGATAGGGGGAGTAAGTCAAAACATTCAGTTGCGGTATACTTGAAAAAAAAATTGTCATGCATGTTGCCATCAATGCCAAAGGGGGGAATTTTTGGAAGATTGCAACATGTGCATGAAGGTTGGAGGGTTGTGCTAGTTGTTTCTATTTTTTCATTGATGTCAACATGGTAATAACTACATGGTGTTGACTATATGGAAGTTTTCTTGGTTTACCGGAAGTTTTTCTCTGTCAGTAATGCTCCTCTATGATGGACCAATATGTTGGTATTTGAGTCTGGAACTCATCGCAAGATCTACTGTGACTCTATCTTCTAACCATGTTTTATTAACTTATTTAGACTATTTTTTCTTGGATCTTGAGACATTCTTTTGTCTATGAACTAGAAGTTATCTCTAGCAGAGTTCAACTCTGTATCCTACTATTGTTCTGTGTGTGGTGTACTGTGTGGGAGACTCTGCATTTTACTAAGGTGAACATTCTTATACTGTAGTTGAGTTGACTGTCTCTTTACTGGTACTATGATGGGAAATTAAAGTGTTCTCAGATCCGAAAGGTGTTTGCATTAAGGATTATTTGTTGGTTTGAAGAATTGTGTTTCTTAGTCTTGGCTACCTCAGCAAATGCAATATATTATGAAGACTAATAGCTGACTTGGCATAATGCGCTACATGGATAAAATTTTGAATCTTATATGGTGCCAACCTAATTGAAGAATAAGATATACTTGCATATATATATATATATATATATATATATATAAGATGAAAGATAGAAGAGATGAGCAATGCAATTTGAAGAGAGAGCAAATAAGAAATACAAGAGAGCGAGAAGGAGAAGTGAATGTGACCAGAGGAGAAGATCAAAGCCTAAATGTTTTATCAGTTGAGATTAGTGCAGTTTTGTTGAGCAACTACTGTGTGATGCTGTACTTTATATTTTGAGCTTTAGTGAACTGAGTCTTGCACAGTGAAGGTGTATTCCATCAGTTCATTCTTTTGGCAGTGAGCCACTATCATTGTATCTTTGAGCCTTATCTTTTGTACTCAGTATGTGAGCCTTTTTAAGGACAGTGAGTCCTAGTAGTGATCCCTGTAATATTTTGTATCCGGATATAATATATTGTGATTTAACCCTTGCCGTGGTTTTTCCCTCATTGGGTTTTCCATGTAAAAATTATGGTGTTCATGTGTTTGATTGCATTGACTTGCTTTTATGTTCTCTCTTGCTGATTCAGTTAAAATGGTAATGATGGTTAAGTGGATTTTATTATCAGTTCGTGGAATACTGATTCACCCCCCTCTCAGTATTTTGGATGTTCAACGAATTGAATACTACACACTACTAGTTGTTATTGCACAGGTAGATCAAACACCAACTCGTTGATAGACAAGCACAAAGAACCTTTTGTCACTTCAATCTTTTTGCATGTTGAACATATCCTCTAGAAACTCAAGAATAAGATAGAACATGTGTAGACATACTGTTCTCTCAAATTGTAGAGCCTACAACACCTTCAGAAAGGAGACCTGAGAAACATTGAACCAAAATTGAATTGAAACATTCCAATACAACCATCCAAATTACTTCTATCATGGTAATTAAATGAATGAATGATATTGCAAGCATATACATAACTTTTGATATACAACATACTTCCGAGCCAAAAACACTCCAATCTAGCTAGTCACATATATTTCTGCAACTCAAAATGATATAGCAATACAATTACCATCACAAAAAGGTATCACATTGAATTCCTGAAAGATAGTGCCACCTCAAACCATATAGTCTTTGACATAAATGACAACATTTGTTCAACATTTATAATTAGAGTAAAGATGTGAAGCACTTCTAGATAGAATAATAACATGGTGTGTGAACATGAAATGTGAAAATTTATTTCTAGTTTATAAATATACAATTTATTATAATACCCAATTGATAAGAGTTGGTTAAGTAAAAGATGTACAAAAGTGACATTTAAAATAATTTTTATGTTGAAGGTCAAAACATGCATGTGTACATGGGTGACGTAAAAAGTAGTAAATAAAATTATTTTACAAAAATTTCTTGTAGATGGATGCATAAGACGATGAAGTTTGGATTGAATATATTTTTAGATTTTTAATTAATTATTTAGTGGGACTAAGATATATATCTAAAATCCCTCTTGTATGAATCACATAATTTGACATAAAATAATTTTAACGTGATTTTTTTAGTATGTAGATAATGTTATCTAGATTAACCATAAATATTTTTTTTAAATTAAGAATTTTTTTTTTTTAAAAGTAATATATATGTCATTTCAAGTTTATAATACTATGTGTTTAAAAATTAATAAATATACAGTAGACTTAATATTTTAAAAATTACATATTTGAAAATTAGACATTCTCATTTATAATGAGCATTAATTGTACAAAAAAATTGAAAATAAATTCATCAACCATATTATCAAAAATATTTTTTATTAATGGATGCTACCATAACATTGTACTTGCAAGTTCAAGACTTAGGGTCAAAAATTCAAGCCTAAATCAATACAAAATAAAGGCATTTTTAATTGAAATATAATATGTATTTGTAAAAAATGGTATTTATTATTTTTACATTAGATACACATGTATATAATGAAATGGATATCCATTATTAACAAGTGTTCATTGCTAATATAGTCATTGCACATGCCTATACTTAAGATAGTATAATATAGGCAAACTATTATACTATATTTTTTTCTAATCTCTTGGAGATCTTAAAATTTTAAGTGGATTATTCTATTTTTAAAAATATTTTTTCTTGAGCACCATTAGTAGAAAGAATGTCTAAGAATATGAGGATTTGTTTTTAAAATGAATTAATTATAAACACCATTTTTTTAAAGAATCAAGAGCAAACACCATATTTGAAAGGAATCAAGAATAAGAACCATTTCAAAAGGGGTCTTCAAGCATACTCACCATTTTTAAAGGATTTCATGTATCATTTTCAAAAGGAGCTTTCAACCACTATTTTGAAAGGATTTTCAACAAAGGATCTAGATTAATTTATATTATAGATAGATCAATGAGTTGATCTACTTTAGAGATGAGCTTGGTCATTCAATTATTGAGTTTTATGAAGATAATATGATAATAATGGGATCAAATAGATGAAAATAAAAAGGAAGGTCTTAGAACCTAAAGAAATGAGAGCACATTGAGAGTGTTAGGAAAATTATACAAGTTGTTCAAACACTTCCTACATAACCTCATGAGATAAAAGAATGCATGCAATCTTACAAAATAACCATGATGCAAAGATTAAAGATATGTTACAATATTGCACAAGATATACCTTGGGAAAACTCTCAAGAGAGAAAATTTCAACCTGCAAATGCATCCACACTCAATGCATCATTTATTAATGAAAACATTACTTGATACACTTATAAAGTCTCTATAAATACTTTTGAAACATCAAAATCCTCCAATGCATCCTCCATGTGTCCAAGTAGGTAGCTACACATCCCATGACATGTTTTACATATGCACTCAACAAAAGAGATCAATACAATGACAACCAAGCCAAACAACCAACCAACTAGCCTCATTTATTAAATATGTGTAATTTCATAGAATCAATCTCACACAAAACAACCCAAGTGATAAAGTAAAACCATATGCCTCAAAACCATGATTACACAAAATATTGACCTAAACACATAAAATATCTAGCAAATACCACATACAACTTTATAAGTGGACCCAAATAAATATTTAAAGTGGCTAAGCACACCTCTTAGAGATGTACCATAAATAAATATGTATTTTACATAATTAAATAATTCCTTCTTGTGCAAGGTATATAACACCTTATTCCTAATAGAGAGGAGGTAAAATGACAAAGTAATAGGAGAGAGAGGATTTGAAAAATGAATAATTTTAAAGTGTCTAATTTGGTGATTGTGGAAGAGAAAAATATTAAAGATAATATCGAATTCTCTTGAACATGGATGTGGTGAATATAGAAAAGACAACATTTGTAGAATGGTAAATGTGGAAGAGGAGAATATGAAAATGTTAGTTATGAAAATGAGTCAAGATAAATCTTCAAATGCACTCAATGAGGGAATTATTATTAGAACAATAATGAAATGCAAGAAAAATTCAAAAACTTCCATAGAATGAATGTACATGATGAAAATCCAAAAACTATCATAAAATGAATCAAGAATGCATAAATAAATTCCTAGTATATGAAGAAAAAAGAGGAATAAGGAAGGTGAGAGTGAACCAATGAGTAACCCTCTAAGAAGTGCAACACATGTAGAATGCTTGGGAAAAGTATGAGGACATGTGTCATGTTCCTATGAGGTGAACCAAAAAAAAATTAAGTGAGATTAAGGTAGTGTGAATAGGTCTACTACGTACTAGATAAATGTAAATTGGATAGGTAATTCATATTTTCACACTAACACCCTCCTTAAGTGATACTTAGGGAGGAAGATAACCACTATAAAATGAGTCCCCATAATAAGTCCTGATGAGGTACTCATGTACAAATAAAAGTCTCACAAATAGAGTATAGGAGAAAACTTAGTGGGAAAAGCTTCTCTCCAAAAGGGATAAATAAATACAAATGAAGGAGGAATCAAGACCCCCAAGGAAAACTTCCTTCACCTCAACCATATGTTGCAACTCAAGATAGTGAGGTGATTCTAAAGGTTTAGTAAAGATGTCAACAAGTTGCTCTTGAGTAGATAAATAATCTAAGGATAAAATAACATCATGGATAAGTTATTGAATGGAATGTATGTGTATCTTGATGTTCTTCATCCTTTGATGCCCCATTAGGCTGCATGAAATGTCAATGTCACTTTGGTTATCACATCAAATAATAGTAGGATGATCAAGTGGTAGACCAAACTTTGTTATAAGCTATCAAAGCCATAAAATCTTATGGCTAGAAAGTACTTCACTTTGATACTTAGTCTTAGTGGATGTCAATGCAATAAAATTTTGCTTCTTGCAAGATCATATGACTGAACTAGAACCAAGGCAAAAAATAAAATTGAAAGTGGACTAATGTGAGTCAACATCACCTACTCAATTTGTGTTGGTGAAGTGTACTATTTGTGAAGCACCTAGTGTTTATTGAAATCCAAAATGTTTAGTACCCCAATTATACCTCAAAACATGCTTGGATACCTTCCAATGAATTTGATGAGGATCATGGGAAATTGGGAGATAAATCCAATAATGAAGGAGAAATCGGGATGAGTGTGTGTCAAATACAAAAATATTGATAAGTAGGAGGTATTTTCCACGTGTCAAAATTGTGATATTGCTATCAAGATTCAACCGTGTAGTTTTATGATTCAAACTCATTAACCCATGTTTAATGAGTAGTGGTTCACAGGAACCCATCTCTCATGGTAATGAATGGTCCACTAACTATCTATAGAAAGTAGCATCAACACTAGGTGTGGTGCAAATGGTAGTCAAAGTCACACAAAACTAAAATAGTGTAAAATAAAGCTTAAATCAACCATGATAAATCAATGAATAAATCCAATGGTATACTTCTAATAGTATATCCCCTCAATAGGTCATAGAGCCTAAAGACTAAGAAAATAGTGTAGAAGATTGAGATTGGTCATGTTAAAGTGCTCCATCAAAATTTGTTAAATATCCTAAAGTATAGATAAGGAGCTACTAATGAGAATCAAATCATCCACATATAACAATACTATCAAAAACTCATCTCCATGTATTTGAATAAACACTATGTGATCTAAATAGCAAAATATGAAACCAAATGCAAGCAAGAAACTATCAATATTCTCATACAAATCCTAAGGGGATTTCTTGAGACCATATAATAAACATCAAAGCCTATAAATAAGTGAAGAATATCATATGAATTTGGAAGGATACTCCATGTAGATCTCCTCATGAAGATCGATATATAAGAAAGAACTCTTCACACCCATTTGGAAAATTATCCATCTTTGATATGCAACAAAATAAAGTGTGAGTCAAACAAAATCCATCTTAGTTATGGGAAAAAAATTCTTGGAGTAATAAATATCCTCAAATTATGAAAAATTCCTAGCTACAACGTATGTGCATGGAAATATGGGACCAAAAGGGAGCCTTAAGTAACCACTTTTTTTTCTAAATCAATAAAAATTGATCTTGGATGAGAAATTGAAGATAGTTATAATAAAATTTTGAAAATGTAATAAGAACAAGAGTATTAGCACGCTTTGAATCTACTTTCTAAACTACTATATTTTTTAAATGGTGAAGATTAAGGGGTTCAAATAGGTGGATCACCTAGAGTGCTCCTACTTTTGTCAACAATATAATATAGCCTCTAGTGCACTCTCCCTAAAAAGTTAATATTTTTTTGAGTATTTCAAAAAAAATCTTTGTAAAAAATTAGCTAACACCATGTAGTTTATGTCTTATTTTTATTTTATTTTTTAATGAAATTATGATTTTTCACTATTTCAAAGTGGATACATCTTGAAAAATGAAAATTTGAGTGTGCCCCCATCATTTTTTGGGATTTTTTTTATTTTTTTTTGTGTGTATAGAATAGAGTCTAGAATGTAAAAAAATGTAGTTCATTTTAAATTTGGACATGAATAGATAAAAAATGAAACAAAAAATACTATATATAGATTTTGAAAAAAAAAGAAACTAGCAAAATAAATTAAGGATCAAAGCCTTAACATATTCAAAATGTAGAAAAATACATGGTTAAAAATGCAATAGATCTTGATGTTACTATGGTGTGTTTTAGCTCAATATTAGAAGACGTGCAAACCTAATAGAGAGCATGCTCAAGGTCTCTTTATAATTTATAGAAAACGTGACTTTGGGCATTGACATCTAATTTCAACCCTTTGGGTTGGATGCTCATGAAAAATCCAACCCTAAGGGTTGGCAATATCCAATGTAGACAGAAGAACAATCGTGTTATAGTGTGCTCATATTATAATGTGCTAACATTTCTAGATAAGAAAATTTTCAAAAATGGTAAAAAAACATGTGGATCCTATGATTTTTGACCCACATGCTTTGTTTAACCCTACATATTGTGTGTTCTCTAATATAGATGTTAGGATATGTGACATTAAAATTTCTATCATGTCATTTCATGTGTCTCCACATTCCTTGGAAAGTGTTCTCGAGGACTTGAGAGACTAAATATTTATTATTTAATTACCTATGACATACATTTTGGGAGTGGGGTCAACTTGACTTTCATTTGGTTGCATGTTGGCATTTATCATTTGCATGTCATCCAAAGTTGGGTGCCCAAGTTTTCATGTAATTGCATGTGTTGTTTGTATAGCCTTCAAAGCCATCAAAGAGTAATGGAGCACCCAAGAGTGAGCATTTTCATTGGCTATGGGTTAGGTTCCCATGTGAGGGCAATTCCAATATTAAATTATTTTTATTATATTTATGGGTTGTCCACTAAGGGAGGTGTGGGTTTTTCCAAGCTGTCCAGTCTTAGATTGTTGTTTTGTGATACCATAATGGTTTTCCCTCTCATAAATCTCCATATATTGGAACCTTGAGATAGCAGTTTCATATATTGAGTTGCAGGTATCCAAGTGCTACTAGATTGCTTAGAGAATATCAGTGAAGAGCATTATTGTATAAGTCTCTTTGAAGATTAATAATATCCTTTCCCTCTTTCTTATGTGGATATTTTCCTCGAAATGGTTTCTCCATGTATATTTGGTGTTATATGTGGTATTATTGATTTTATACTTTTATGTTGAATGTGCCATCACATAAAATATATAATTGGATTATCTTTAATTCGTAATTTCATATTTGTATCACTTTGTTTAAGTTAATACTGTTGTATTTCTACCTTGATTTAGAACAAATTTGGTATCAAATTTAATGTCTAGGTTGAGAGAGGGATGCCTTTCTCTTAAAGAGTTGAAGGATTTTTTTCTATAGTGGGAGCTTTTATATTGTGGGTTTTGCAGATTTGTGAAGAAGATTATATTCCATAGCTTCTACCTTTTGTTTAGACATTGAGAAGTTCAATGGATTTGGGTACAAGATGTGGAAGTTTAATATGGAAGATCTCCTAGAAGAAAGAGATCAGTGGTTGATAGATTCAAATTAAAAGAAGCCATCTAGAACTTTTGATGAAGATGGGTTAAAGCTTGACAAGAAGACATGGTCTTGCAGATTATGTCCTCTTGAAATTTTTTGAGGAAGCTACTACATACAAGTTGTGAAAGAGGATATGTGATATTTATCAAACTAAAAGTCTAACTAATAAGTTGTATCTCAAAATGTGTATGTATTCTTTGAAAATGAAGGATTTTGATTATGTTGCAAAATATTTAAATGATTTTAATATGTCAGCTTGCACATGTAGATGTTAAGTTAGAAGAGGAAGATAAATACATTTTGTTGCTTTTTTGTATACAAAAATCCTGGGAAAATGTAATTGTTGTCATAAGTGGTGGTGGTGCAAAGATAAAGATGGATAATCTCATTGCTACACTTATTTCAAAAGAAATTTCATGAATGTAGGCTCCCAATATGCCTTGCATGTGTGAGGTAGGTCCAAAGAAAAAGGGCCTAAAGAGGATAAAAATAAAGATAAGTAAAAAATATGTTCTAAGACCCTCTAGAAGAGTGAAGTGTTGGAATTGTGGCACAAAGGGCATGTGAAGAAGGAATTTAGAAACAAGAAAAAGAGTGCAGAATCCTCCATGAAAAATTTCTCGGATGATGGTGATTTTGATGCTTTTTTAATTTCTACTAACATTATAAACATGTTGCTTGGCTTATTGATTTAGGTTGCTCTTACCATATGAATCCCCAAAAGGAGTGGTTTACTTCATATTCAATTTATGATGGGGAGATTTTTATTTGGTGATAACAACATGAAGAAGATTGTTGGTAAGGGAAAGGTAAAATTGTGTTTCAATGATGGAAGGGTTAAAACCCTTGATGATGTTTTACATATTTTTGGACTTGCAAGAATTTTACTTTCAGTATCCAAGTTGAATGATTTAAGAATACATGTAGGTTAGTAAGAGGGAGTTTGGTGATTGCTAAAGGATTTTGGATAGGGACTTTGTTTAGGCTTAATGCCTCCACTTTTTGTCACTCTACCAATGAAACTAGCATTAAAAATGTATGTATGTTATGACACCATAGATTGGGTCACATAAATGAAAAAGGTCTTAAGACCATTTTGAATGAAAGTTGATTGATAATATTTTTTATTGTTTTGTTGGTAAAAATGATTTTTGTGAACATTGTGTGTTTGGAAAATAGAATATATCATCATTTCCTAACATGAATAATAAAGGTAAGAGTGTGTTACAAATCATCCATTCAATTTTTTTTGGATTAGTGGATGTTGAATCTTTCAAAAAATCTCGTTATTATGTTACTTTCAATGATGACATCTCAAGATACACTTGGATTTATTTTATGCATGCAAAATATGAGGTTTTCAATAAGTTTAAGGAATTTAAAGCCTTAGTTGAGAAGAAAAAATATTAAAAGATAAGGGTGTTGAGATCTAACAATGGGGTGAATATTTTTCTAGGGAATTTAATGAGTTTTATAAGCATGCAAGTATTGTTCGATAAAAGACTACACCTTATACTCCCCAAAAAAATGGGGTAGCCAAAAGAATGAATTGAACCTTAATGAAAAGATCTTAGAGGATTATATCAACTAGTGGTAAGCTTGATAGATGCTTTTGGGAAGAAGTTGTAAGTATTTATTGTTACTTGATTAATATATCTTCTTGTTTAAATCTTGTTGATAAAACTCCTTATGAAGTGTGGATAGGTAGAAATCCTTCTATTTCACACTTAAGGGTATTTGGTTGTGAGGGTTTTGTTCATGTGCCTAAAGACAAAAAATATAAACTAGATCCACAAATCTCAAAAATGCATCTTCATAGGTTATGGATAAAAAATAAGGAAGATGCACATGTGGAAAAATAATTAGATGGATTAGAGGATGGAGAAAAAGAAGAGTGTTCAAAGAGTTTAGATGATGATGTATAGGATGAACATACAAAAGAACAAGTAGAGCCCCTTACTCCATGAAAAGTTCCATAATATAATAAAATCCATTTGGCAGGTATAACCCACCAAATTTTTGTTGTGTATTTTCTTTGTTAAGTATTGATGATGAACCTAGATCTTTTAGGGAGTCTCTCTCTTTAGAGGAAATTGAGTCTTTAATGTAGGCCATCCAAGAGGAGATGATGGCACTAGATAATTATGATACCTAGAATCTTGTTAGTTTTCCCAAAGGAAGAAAGCCAATTGCTTTCAAGTGGGTATTTAAAAATAAATTTGGTGTAGATGGTCAATTAGAGTGATACAAGGTGAGACTAGTGGCCAAGGGCTACTCTGAGAGAGGGGTGTGATTTCAATGAAATTTTATCTCCTATTGCTAAGTTAACTTCTATTAGATTCATATTATCTATTGTTGTTGCTTGTGATTTTGAAATTGAGCAAATGGATGTTAAAATTGATTTCTTGCATGGGGATCTTGAGGAGGAGATTTATATGATATAACCTGAGGGTTTATTTGTGAAAGGAAAAGAGCACTTGGTTTGTAGGTTAAAATGGTCATTATATGGTTTGAAATAGTCACCCAAGATGTGGTACAAAATAAATTGATTCCTTTGCATTGAATTAGGGTTTTTTTAGGAGCAAAGATGATCATTATGTTTATATTAAGATTATTAATGATTAGATACTAATAATTATCTTGTATGTTGATGACATGTTGTTTATGGGTAACAACAAGGTGATTATTAGGGAGCTTAAGGATCAACTTTTTGGTATGTTTGATATGAAGAATACTAAATATATCCTTGGGATGGAGATTAATAGGGCTAGGTTCACAAAAAAACTATGTTTAAGTTAGAGTAAGTATGTTGATACTATTTTACAAAGGTTTAGTCTGCATAATTGTAAGCCAACTAATATTCCATTTCTAGTTCATACTAAGTTGAGTTAAGAGATGTCTAAGGTTCTTTATGCTAGTATTTTTGGTAGTTTTATGTATGTAATGGTTTGTACTAGAGTACATATTACCCAAGAAGTGGGAGTTTTGAGAAGGTTTATGTAGATAACCCTAGTAGAGAGCATTAGAATTTGTTAAAAGGGTGTTTAGATATGTGTGTGGGACTTCTGCTTACTATTTGATTTATCATGTTACTAATTATGTGGTTAAGTCATTAGACATACATGATCTTGTTGATATAGATTGGGCTGGTGACTTGGATAGTCAAAGGTATACTAATGGATATATTTTTACTTTATTTGGAGGTGAAGTGAGTTGGATGAGTAAAAGATACCCTATGATTTCATTTTCCACCACTAGAACAAAGTATATGGCTATTATACATTCCTCTAAGGAGATGGTATGGTTACAAAGACTCGTTACATGTATTGGTTTTGATCGCAAGACTATGAGGATTGGTTGTGATAGTCAAAGTATCACTAGTAGAAAAAAGAAATAAATGACTAAAAAACTACTAAAAATTACATATAAATGACTAAACACGTGACCAATAGTAGTTTATTGCCGATCATTTATAATGCTACCAAATTCATGACTAAACCATTTTTAGTCATTTATTTTGTCGTTTTGATTAATCAATTTGGTGGTATATTTAGTGGTTAATTTAGTCATTGATTTAGTCGTATATTTAGTTATATTTATTCACTGAGCTTGGTCATGTGACCGTTAGTAGTTTATTTTTTATCGTTTATAACATGACCAAATTTATGACAACCATTTTTAGTCATTTATTAGTTGTTTTGATTGATCAATTTGGTAGTATATTTTTAGTCATTGATTTAGTCATATATTTTGTCATATTTATTCACTACTTTTTTTCAATTGGTAGTATATTTAGTCAATTGGTAGTTTATTTAATTATTTTTGTTCACTGATTTCTGCCTAAAAGTGTTGGAAATGGGACAATGCTTTTGAGTTTTAAACATAAAACATAGAAAAACACAATCAATCATTCATTTGCACATAATGAAACAACTATTCAAAAGGAAAAATACTAAAATTTTATTGAGAAAATGTGTTCTCACAATAGATACAAGACTTAAATATGTGTCTTTGCTTTGAAAAATGTGTTACAAAGTGTGTTTCTCAATGTTGTGACTGAGAAAATTGAGTTACAATGCTCTATTTTTTCTTATACAACTCCAAAACATGAAATAACTACTTGAAAATTGAAGCCTAAGGGTCCTATATCTCATCCCAAAGATGGGAGAGAATATAATGGTCCTAAAGGTCCTATATCTAAGGGTCCTATAATGATTTTACCCAATGCATTATGTACATGTACATCTTGACTTCCTTCACTCACAAGATGCTTTAAAAATTGTGTCAGCAATTGAAGCCGGTTCTTGGAATAAACAAAGAAAAAATAATTGTTAGCTTAATATAAACCTTATGGAAATTGAAGAATAGCTTTGGAGATTTTATACATTACCTTTTTCTCGCATTCTTCAACAAGTGGTTCAACAGGGAGAGGAGAACAAACATAAAGAATAAGACCTTTGATGAAGTCCTTAGGACAATCATCATCAAGCAACTAACCAACAACTAAAGAAGCATTGCTTGGATTCACCTTATCAACAATAAAAAAAGAGTAAATAATTTAGTCATTTAAATGCATGTGCAGAACCCACACAATAAAAATGATAAAGGTTGATATTGTAACGAATATCTGTTACATTAGCCCTTTTTCAATAAATAAGAATATCCTTTAAGTTATATTAGTTCTCCACTGTTAAAATGACATGGTACCAATAATAAATTTCACCTGGCATGCATAAAATATTTTGGTACACATGGTAGTCTTTTCGACATTACTAGTAACATGATAAATATGGTTTGTTTATAGAACTCTTTTTAGAAATGAAAGATCTCTGAATTGAGTGACCTATGACTTGAAGATCTCTGAAACTAAAGAGGCATATCATTAGCAAAGATAAAATAAAGACTACATGTTGCAAGACCATCAAGATACTCCACTCTACTCTAACATACCACTCCACTGTGCTATACAAATAGTCATAACACTGTTAGTAGATACATGCAACTAATCATCTGAGTAGAAGGGATATAAGGACAAGAAACATATAGAAGCATTGTCTAAAATCATGAAATGGCACCATCAAGTTAGAAGGCTTACTATCACACCATCAAAGAATTGCTGCCATTAGGAACATGAGGCATAATACACATGGATCTATATATTGTCTTTGTAATCACTACAATTACAAACCAACTACAAAAAAAAGACACTTATGTCTGAAACCAATGAGGAAAGCATTCATGTCTAAAACCAAGTAACCATTGTTAGAAGAAAATAAAGTAAATATGCCATTGTTCATTGTGCATCGACAATATAAATGTCTCAAAAGACCATATTTATTCACCTTTGATCATATCATAACATGGCATGTCCCAGCCTTGTATCTCTTGTAATCATACAATCACACCTCTTGCAACTTTCTGAAGCATAAATAACACTACTCACTTCCACTAAATATCTGAATGATCAAGAAACAACCATGTCATACTTGTATGTATAAGTACCTTACCTTGCATCAACTTTTATCAACACCTTTGAAACTTACCTTGCATCAACAAACACCATTACCTTTGACACCAATGATGTGCAACCAACAATCAAAGAAGGATGTAGGTGCATACCACTATCACAAGCAACTGAATTTAATAGCAATTAATAAAGTTAAGTAGACAAAAATGTAACATCCTACACTTAATTTTAAAGGAAGCAACTTTTGACCCCCTTTTTGCTCGCCATCTTGGTGCACTTACCCTTTAGTTGATTTAGCTTCATTTGATTCAGACATGTGGACCCTTGAGATTTTTTCCATGAAATCAATCATGAGACTGTTTCTCCAAAGAGAATTTTTTATTCATGCACCATTGGATATGTTTATTCCTAAGCGGAGGAAAAATGTTCATTGTTTTTGGATCATCTCAACATTTTTCTTCATGCATTCACTTTTGCAAAATGAGCTTCCTTCTAGGGTGGATTTGTTGTCTCATCCTTTCTCTCCTAGTAGGGGATCTTGATTGTACTTATGTGACTAAAGCAACACTTGGGGGGACATTTTGAGTCCTAATTTTCTTTGTCACATGTATGATTTCATTTCTTTATCTCTTTTGGAGAGGATATTTTCCCATGATGTTTTCTCCCTTTTTCTCTGGTTATGAGAGATTCTAGTTTCTTATTCATGGGCACCTCATCAGGCCTTGTATTCAAGATCCATTTTGCATTCATCTTAGCTTCCTTTATTAGTTGTTTAGTTTCTCCCTAATTTGATCCTAAGGGGGGTGTTTGAGTACATAGGTCATTACCTTATAATTGATCAATCATTAATTAATTATTGGATACCTTTTTACTTTAATTACTTAAATTAAACTTAGGAGTTTTTTTTTATATTAGATTGAGCCAAATATATGCCAAGTTATCTCATTGCATGATATTAAGACACTTGTCACAATCTAAGAAAATCCTAATCTAGGGTTTTTTTATGCTTTTATTAGTATTCACCTTCATTATAATCGTTCATTTAGGTTATTGCATCAACAATTTCTCAGGTTGTTGAGCACACAATCATGCTTTGATCTCTCTTTTGTGATAGGTAATTTCTTGTAGGTAATTTTTGGGAGTTGTGGGGTTCAATAATCAACTCCAACATGCAAGGTAATCCTTAAAATCTCTTCCAATTACTATCCATAAGGAAACGAGCATGTAGAATCCACTAACAAAAACTTAATTGATGTTATCAAGAAGTTGTTAGAAAAGAACTTGGAGGACTAGAATTCATGATTGAAATTCACCTTATGGGATGAAAAAATTAGAGTCAAGAAATCTTTAGGGAATTATAATTATCAACTTGTGTATGGTTTGGAACCAGTATTCCCTGTAAACCTTAGAATTCCCATGTTGCAACTCATGGAAAATTACCTCAAGACAGATGAAAAACTCCAACTATGGCTGATGAACCTACTAAGCCTAGAAGAGAAGAGAATAATGTCCCTATAAAATGTGTTAAAGCATTAGGTTGTTGTGAAGATAAGATTCAATAAGAGGGACAAAAAATTAAATCTTGATGATGGATCACATAGGGTGATACAAAATGTTGATGCAAAAAATGTGGACACAATCTAATCTAGAAACATTTGGCAATAAAAATTAAATCCTTTAGTATCTCTTATCCTATCCTCCTTTGGGATAAGTCCAAAGAAAAGAAGGGTAGCCATTCCAATTTTGAATGCTTGTGGTTAGGTCCTTATCAAATTTCAAAAATCTTAGGAGACAACACATTTAGGATTAATACTTTGAATGTAGAGCCTATCCCATTGCTAGTCAATGAGTAGTATCTAAAGAATTATTTTGGGTCTTGAGGATCTTGATAACTCTACTTGTGTATTATTGTTAGTTTAGGGTCTTGGTTTTTCACGTGTTTTTATTTTCCTAATTTGTTCTATGGTTTTGTTTGTTCTTGTAATGCCCCGCCACAAAACCCTAGAGGACAACATGCTACAACACTTAAAAAAATGGAACATTTTTTTATTTTTTTATAGTGCAACATACTAAAGATTCTAGATGAAACAATAACTTGTATTCTAACCTAAGTCCTCTAAGGTCCCCATGGCTACGCTACAAGAATCCCATTGACCAACCAACCAGAATTATAAATCATCTCATTATACCAAATTTTAGCTAATAATATGAAGTGCATTTAATCCATCACATTTAAATGATCTACCAACAAGAATCATCCATATCATATTATCAATATAGCAACATTCATGATCATTACAATTAACTAACATTTGCAAGATACAACATTTGCATTAACCATCATAAGAGAGAGTTCACAATTAATTACAACTTTACATCATTACAATAGTGCTTCTCGAGATTAATATGGAAGAATATACATCTAAGTAAAATGCATTATACAAATGATTTCAATTCAATACAAGTACATGTAAGATATTCCACTTGAACTGGAACAAGTGCAGAAGTCCACATCACCATGAAAAGTCACCATGAACACGAACAACAACAAGGGAACCCAATGGAGGAATAAGCACAATCCACCTGACCATGTGGAACCCTAAGGTCCACCCCCCATGCTAGGAGATAGCAATAAGGTCCCACAACAAAAAATAAGGTGAACACAAACTGACATAACAAGGATAAACAAAGGACAACTAGCATTGCAACAACTTATCAACACAAGATCATACATTGCTTCTAGAGGACATCACACACCAAGGGAGAAAACAAACAAGGGAATACTAGTCTGTGGAGGGAAGAGGACCAGTTACCTTGGCATGGGTTACCCTGGCAGTCTCTCACTAGACGTCGAACCCCATCTATGGTTACCCTAACAGCCTCTCGCTAGGCGCTGGCCCCATAGGGTGACACAAGCAGAACCAATCTTCCTTTTGTGAGGACAAGGAAGTTGGTATTGCCAACCAGGCCTTCTCAACCCATCCTTAGCCTAAACAAGCACTACAAACATGGGCGAGGAATTCACTTATCTTGATTAATGTGTAACTACCCAACTCCCTAATTCATTTTAAGTTATCACTGAGTTAAGAAACTCCCACATGGGTTACCCTGGCCCCACTTTGTGTGTCGGCCCTCATTAAGAGCCACTCCCCCTACTAGCTGATACGCCCTTAATATTGGTGTACATCGGGTTATGAATAGTCGGCATGTGGCTATCTTAACTCCTAATTAAGTCATGTTATCATTATTATATTATTATTTAGTTGGTTAGGTCGGCCTAGGTCTTATATAGGGGTGTCTAAGTCGGCCTAGGTGATATCCTAGGCATAAATAGGTATATATAGGAGGTTGTGAGTCTTATTTCATCATCATATTGTGAAGTGTTTTCTCATTAGAGATATTTGGAGGTTTTCCCCCTCAAAGTGGCTTGTTATTCTCAGTTATTATCAAGTATTTGTAGCATATTTCATATCATATTCTTCTATTGTGCAAGTTATTTCATAACAAGTGGTATCAGAGCATGATCTTGGCACCGTAGAGGCAAGGTTTTTTTCTCAATATTCGAGGCAATTTTGGGAAGAGCATATCTTTCAGATTTTGGCGATTTTATTTTTATTTTTAAAGGGTTTTTGAAGAACATATTAAAGAAGCTAAAGTCTATATTTTAGAGGAATTGGAGCATAATTGAGTAAATTATTGCAGAATTAGGTTTTCTACACAATTTATTTGGAATCTACATATATCTCACATCTTGTCGATTTGGAGCTTAATTTTTATTGGGTTTTTGAAGACATACTAAAGGAGATTACAATAAAAAATTTGGAGGAATTGGAGCAGAAATAAGCAAGTTATTGAAAAATTAAGGTTTCCACAAATATCACTCTCAAGGCTACAAATCTGCTTATTTCTTGGAGATTTTCTAGGTGAGAGTTATTTTGGACCTAGTAAGTTATAGTAGAAATTTTAGAGAATTAAGTTTCATTTGTGTGATTTATTTCAAAATTATTGGTTCCCATCATGACGGGGCCTACAACAAGGGGCAAAAAGAATGTTGTCACTTCGGGGAAGACTCCTGATAAGGATGGGGTAACAATAGAGGATATTACTCATAATGAGGAAATCAATAAGGTCAAGGAAGACATTTCCTCAATGAAGATGGATATGTATGACCTAAGAGGAGATATATCAAATATACGAAGCATGTTAAGCGCCTATATGACTAAACCAAGAAAGGAGTTCTCAAGCAACTAAGGTGAAAATTCCAGGTCAGCTAACATTGACACAAGTTTTAATACTCCTATGGGATCTAGGAATTTATTTCCAAAGGTGGATATGCGCAAGTTCGATGGCAAGGATCCTCTAACATGGATAAACCAAATGGAGAATTTTTTTGAAGTACACCAAATCCCAAATGGAAAAAAGGTCACGATGGCTTCCCTATATCTAGAACCAAATCAATTCATTTGGTATCATTGGATTTGTACTCATCGAAGGAAAAAGGGTCTCACCGTCTCATGGTCAATTTTTACAGAGGAACTCCAAGCACAATATAGCAATAGCATGACAAAAAACTTCTTCAGCCAGCTTGCTAAACTTCAACAAACAAGATCAATTAAGGATTATATTCAACAATTCCAAAATCTATCCTTAAGAGTGGATACAAAATTACAGAGGAGAACTTGAATGATTTATTCTTGGAGGGTCTCAAGGATCACATTCAACATGAGGTACACATGTTTAGTCCTATCTCTATAAATGAGTCTTTTATCTTAGCACGTAGGGTAGAGGAGAAGTATTTGATTCCTAAGAATCAAGGGGATAATGTGACAAGAGAGAAAGGATATTCAACACATTCTCTTCCCCAACCTACTAGGTTGACTCCACAACAAATTGAGGAGAAAAGAGCAAAAAGGGTTGTGTTTCAATTATGATAGCAAATACAGTCGAGGACATAAATGTAGTGAAAATAAATTGTTCTATATTGAAGGTCCAAATGAGGAAGAAGAGGAGGAACCCATATTAGAGGATGAAAGGGAGTCAAATGAGGAATCACATGATTCTCAACCAATCATTTCTTGTCATGCACTCTCAGGTTCCAGTGCTCCACAAACTCTCAAGGTGGTGGGGTTCTTAAAGAAGCAAAAAGTAACAGTGTTGATCGACTCGGGTAGTACTCATAAATTAATCAACAAAAAGATAGCTACTCATCTAAATTGTTTTATATATCCAACTCCAGAGTTTTAGGTTTTGATTACAGAATGGTGGTATAACACTTCTTTTCATAGCTCATCAAAAATGTCTCCATTTTTGGCACTTTATGGATATCATCCTCCTTCCATCACATCATCATTAAGGTGTCACCAAGAGTTTAGAAAGTAGAGGACCACTTGCTTCATCAACAACAGGTACTTTCAAGACTCAAGGAGAATTTAGCCATGGAACAAAATCAAATGAAACAATAGGAAAACCAACATCGTAGTGAAAGAAGTTTTGAAGTTGGGGATTGGGTCTTCTTGAGATTGCAACCTTGTAAACAAATCTCACTGAAGCAACAAAAAAGGAATAATAAGTTGTCTCCAAGGTATTATGGGCCATACCAAATCATGAAAAAGATCGGTAGTGTTGCCTACAAGCTAGAGTTGCCACCAACAACAAAGGTACATCCAATTTTTCACGTTTCTTGTTTGAAGAAGGTAATTGGGCATAATATTCCAACTCAAACAACACTAATAGAGCTCGATGAAGAAGGAAGAATCATTTTGGAACCAGAGTGCATTCGTCAAACACGCATGAAGAAGCTAAGGAATAGAACTCACACTGAGTATCTCATCCAATGGAAGAATTTACCAGTTGAAGATGCCACATGGGAGGAGGAGGAGGAGTTCAAAAGAATCCAAACTTGATTAGCATTGAGGACAGTACTTCTTTGAAGAAGGGGGCATGCTATGCCCTTAATATTGGTGTACATCGGGTTATGAATGGTCGGCTTGTGGCTATCTTAACTCCTAATTAAATCATGTTATCATTATTATATTATTATTTAGTTGGTTAGGTCGGCCTAGGTATTATATAGGGGTGTCTAACAGGGAAAAATTTAGTAGCGAATCTTCACCAATTGGAGAATTATTTGCACCCACCAAGGTGTCCAAATCACCCATATTTTATGAACTATCAGTCTAATGCATGTCCATTCACCAACGATTTTTTTTTAGGCATATTTAAGCAACAAATCCACCATAAAAAACTACGTGTTTCAAATGGACCGACTAATATTTTCGCCTAGAATCCCAAAAGCATGTAATAAAACATCTACATATTCACCAATACTATTAAAACAACATTGTATCAAGACCCATTTCGCCAATTAAAATTTACAAATAGTTGCTTGTGAAGACCCATTTCGCCAATTAAAATTTATAAATAGTTGCTTATGAGGACCTATTTTTCCAATAACATTAAAAAATAATTACATTAGAGGACACATTTCGCCTTGAAAATTACAATGTATTGTTGTATCAACACGCGAGATTCACCAAATTTTTAATATACCATTTTAAAATCCCGTGGAATTTACCAAATATGGACTGATATAAATACAATCAAAACTTTCATTTATTCTTACACATTTTGTTTAGTTCTAAGGTTTTACTTCTCGATTCGGAAGTCAACGAAAGCCAAAAACGTAGACTTAAAGGTGAGTGATCATTTCTTCATAGTGTTATTAGTTATAATAATAAGTTTTCTTTATCTCTTTTCCATTCTTGCTTCAGTCTTAAAGATGATATTGAGTAGGGAATGGGATCTATATTCTCTGTCCTTAAACAAGAATACATTTTTTCTAGTTTTTATTCGAAGTGAGAGATCAATATGTTGAGTGACTCGAGCAGCAAGGGTAAGGCTCCTGCTGCTCCTCAGGGTGGTGAAGAGACTCTTTCCACTCCTCAGGGTGGTAAGGCTCTTGCCGCTCCTCAAGGTGGTGAAGAGACTCATGCCGCTCCTTAGGGTGGTGAAGAGACTCCTGCCGCTCCTTAGGGTGGTGAAGAGATTGGGAGGCCATCAAAATGCCCAAAACTTAGATGTACCATACAGTCTTACTTTGGAATTGCCAAAGCTTCTGATCCATCAGGTCAAGATGGAGCTACATCATCAACTCTTCCACCAAATATTGGTAACATTCACAATACCTCACCACCACCGGAAGGTCAAGTTGAGATTGTCATTGAGTTAGCCAGAATGAGATAATTGACTTGGATGAGGACAATGATGTTGGTAGCAAGAAAAGAAGAAGCAAATAAAAAATGGGGCATGAGTGGGAAATGACAAGGAATTTTCAACTTGGTTGGTTGTCAAAGTACCCATTCATTGTACCAATGGATTGACAATTCAAATGATATTGAAAAGGAAAAATTGGCCAAATGTATGATTTGTAGTTGGAAATGTGGAAGAGCCAAGACGTTGCAGCTAAAGATTGACACTATAGAAAAGCATATCGGTAAAGTTTATGAAAAACAAATCATAGACGGAAAGGAACAATTAGTCGTACGATGGAAATCAAAGGAAGAATGTCTTCATGTTAGGTATGTTATGGATTATGAAGAGCATGAAAAAGAATGTTGAACATTGTTGCATGTAAAGGTATGCTTGAGGCTAAATTTGGAAAAGCAATGGAAGCAACAAATATGTCAAAAACTATTTAGATGAGTGTTTTTTTTCATATTTTGTCTAGAGGGTGTCCTATGACAGACTACCCAGAATATTCTAGTTTATTATCTTTTTTTGAATGTTCCTCACTATTCCTTCTCACATTGGTCAGTAAATGTTGGATGAGAATGGGAAAATTGTCTTATTGCAGTTGAAAAGGAAGATTTAAAGGAGAAAGTACAAGAAGACAACTCAAGGTTAGTTCGTACATAGCATTCAATGAGATGCTAGATGACGATGCCTTTGAAAGGAAAGATAAGTCAATAATGTCGTGTGGTCACTGAAACTTGGAACCTTAGAACCAAAGTCTAAAGTTTCAAAGTTTTTGAAACCTACAACCCACTGACTAGAAAGATGACCAATAAAGACTTGCAACTTAACAAAGTGACCATCAACCAAGTCATGGAATCGAGAAGTTATGAAAATTTAGAACTCCATGACAAGGTTATAAAACTCTGAGGACTAGCGACTAAGGTTAGGAAAATCACCAAAATCATGACTTTGAGTGATAGTAACCACAACAATGAAACTAACAAAAAATCCATCATTCCAATTCCAATAATAGGTAATCCACCAATAGACTACTCAACAAAAGAAAAATAAATCCACACACCATAACTCAAAGGTTACGTATGCATGAACTTCACCATTGTCTTTCTATATTGAAATAACTCTCTCATCCTCCATCGACTACAAAGACTTGCAACTCAGTTACTCAACAAAGTGAACCAATTTGGGGAATCGAGAAGTTATGAAAATTTAGAACTCTAAGACAAGGTTATAAAACTCAAAGGACTAGCAACTAAGCTTGTTTTGCTCTCTTATTTTGAGTCTATCATCTCTCCAGCTATAGCATTTTACATGAATTATTAATGAAATGTGATCAATGATCTTTCATTAATCTTCTTTGTCATTATGCATTGATGTATGCTTTAATTCTAGCTCTGGTTTAATGAACCAGTTAAAGTACCTCAAGATTAAAGAATGAATTCATATAAATGTTTAGTGGATCTACTAAGTAGTCATGGAGATCGAGTATTGATGTGTGAATTGTAATGTAATTTCACTAAGATTATGGATGCCTAGAATTAAAATCACCTTATAGTTCATATTCTAATTGTGTTAAAAGTAAAACTTGAACATGTACTCATCGATTCATCACTCAACTCAATGCTTATTAGCTTAATAACATATTAACAATAGTATTAGTAGCATATACAACAATGAACATCAACAATTGTTTAAAGTGTATCTAGTAGTTGAAACCACTACTGGACTTTTTCTTCAAATGATATAATAAATAATACAGATAATTGAACATCAACACATTATCGAAGTTTGAATTTGAGATTTTTTATTGATTATCACATAAAGGAATAAATAGAGGCATTGGAAATGCAAAATATTGCTCAAAGACAACTCTAAACAGAGCTGAGTTGGAACTTGGAAACTCATATTATCAAAAATAAAATCACTGCATCACCTTTTCTAGCAACTTCCACTCTTCAGGTGGTGGAATTGTCATTTTTTCTAACTGGTGTTGTTTGACTTGAAGATTTGTTAACAATTCATGATTCAAATTGGAACTTGTCATGGATTCTTCAATCAATTTTGCATTCAAGGTTAGCAATGGTTTGATGGAATCCAAATAGTTCACCACATATGGGTTCTAAGGAAACTGGTCCAAATCAATCTTCCTTGCATCCTCCATCTTCTTTCTAAAATCATTCTTTCCAACGAATCACTCATTTATGTCAAAATCCTCTAGCAAACCAAGCTCTGTGAAGTTCCTTACCTTTTCATCCACCTTCTTCATCTTGTCTACAGCCAAATGCAAATATTCCTTTGTTTCACACATTCTCAAACACTTTTCAATGAAAGATGATAACACCATTGATGTAGCAAGCGGATTAGTAATCCCTTTTGATTTCAAAACATTGTCACTGGCTTTGTAGACTATTTTTTGAATTTGATTTTCTGATTTCTCTAATGCCAACACATTTTTGTTGTCCATTAAATCTTTGTTGAGCTTCTTATGATGTTGTATGATAGCATCAATCAATTGAAACATGTCACACAAATGATCAACCCTCTGCATTATTTCATCCCAAATCTTTTGTTTCATATATGCCTCATTGCTTCTCTACAAAATACAGATAACTTATTTTGACAAGCTTAATTTCATTTTTTGCTTCCATCAGTTCTACCTCCAATTTTTCATTTCTTTTTCTCTCCTTCTCCAATTTTTTTTCCCACTATGCATTTCCATTCACAATGCTTAGTCTTAATTTTTATGAAGTGGATTTTTCCTCATCATATTTCTTGTTTCTCTCATCTAGCCTTTGCTTCATTTCATTCACTGCAGTCTCATTCTGCTTATCCTCTTTGCTTGTTGATGTAGAGGCAAAATTTTTTATTCTTTTTCCAATTCATTACTCTTGTTATTTGTTGCTTTCCTCTTTTCTTTCTCATTTGCTAGGTCTACCTGCAACTTTTCAATTTGAGTCTGCAACCTTTCTTTCTCTCTATCTTGCTTTAGCAATGATGTGTACACCAATTCATTGTTCTTCTTTGATACATTAATTTTGTCAATATTTCTGAGTCTAGAAAATCCCAATTGGATATTGTTCAACTGGAATTTAGATGGAGCCATCTGATTTGCTGGTTTATTTTGAACAGTGGGAACAAGAATTGTGTACTCCATGATTTCTTTATTTGTGTCAAATGTGGGTAATACCATGGTTGTTGTAGGCTTTGAAGTTACAAAAAACACACTCTCCATCAGTTGCTTCTTTTTTTTTTATTCAATTCTAATTTCTTTTTAAACTCTTCAATGTAATCAAAACCTAGGGACGCATGAACAATGGATTGCTTGAATGGTGAAGGAATAGGAGTACTTGTAGTTGCTAATGATGTTGCAGCTAGACTAACTGGCAGTGGGGGAGTGCCTAGAAATAACTCCTTTGTGGTGGATCCACTGATAATGTGACTTGGACTTGTCAAAATCCTTTTCCTCTTTTGTATGCCTTAATCACCTAGTGTTTATGTGGTATATTGCGTTGTTGTCCTCTTGTGTGTAATTTTTTGTTGTAGCACATGTTGACCACTACTAGTACCACTACCCATACCATCACCACCAGAGGCAGTGCTTGTTGCACTAAGCTCTCCACCATGGGCATGTCCTAGTTGTGATTGTGTCTAACCATGAGGATGAGGATTTGAAGCTCTAACAAATTGACCTGTATGCCCTAGGTCTACTTTTTCACCTCTAACCCCAAGGCTAGATTCATCAACTAGTTTTCTATGCTCTACATTTGTTACCGTCCAAGGGCCTTGTCTTTGGGACCCCAAAGGACCACCTTCATAACCCATTTTTTCAACTATGACTGCTCCTGTAGTATATGCTTCTTTTGTGGCCTCACTTAAACCAAGTTTGAAATTGGCATGGCTTTCTTCTTCCCTATCATCATTAGATTCATCATCACTTTCTTTATCTTCTTGTTCATTCAAATGCTCTATATTCTACAATTTTCTAAACTCACGATCTTCTTCGTTATTTCCATACTCTGCAAGAGCTCTTGGGTCACCCAGCTCCTTCCTCATAGACCAAAAGGAAGTAATTTTTTATTGTGACCAATTTTTTCCTGTAACTTCTTTCTCTAGAGAATCTGTCATTTTTACTCTACTAGATGGTTTATGAATTTTTTCATAAAAAATGTTGTACCTCCTAATTTTCTTTTGATTGCATAATTTATGTTAACAATTGTTCAAAAGAAATACCATTCTCAGCAACACTTTTCTCCATTTCTATTTTGACCTCATCCCAAGAATCCTTGTTTCTCAAGTTTTCAAGCAAGGGTTTACTTTGATGTTGAATTCTACTTTCAACATTCTTATTGAGCATAATCATTGATTTAATGGTGTCACATGGATCATACTACCAGTGACAGATAACATCAAAATAAAAAAAATTCAAAAGATTATGTTCCACACTAAATGCTTTTCTCTCGAATGTGATCCCTCCACATGAAAAAGGTAAAGAAGGAAATAAGGTCTTCTTTTGTTGATCAGTAAAGTGTAGTTCATCAGTACTCTACATCTGCCTTACATATTCCAAAGCAAAAACCCTTTTTATCACATGTATTGGAAGTTTGTATGGTTGTACTCCCAATCCATAAAATCTTAGCACAATATATTCTTCCATTAAGTACCAATCAGCGAATTGTATTTATTTTCCTCGTTGAATGCAGTTTCTACATGACATAGGTAATCTAGGCATTAGAGTATTTGTAATTGCTTGATGCAATGGAGCTAAAAAGTAGTCTACAAAATGACTGTAGTTCCTTCGAGAATCATGCATCCTTATCATAGTGGTCCATTCATATACTAGAGCCATTTTCTTTTCCTCAACATTACTATAGGGATGAATCTGAAGCTTGTTGGTCTGAAACATTCCTCTAAATTTGAATAGAAAAAGATAGCACAACTAGGTTGTGAACCTAAATGTCTTGATGGAACCTCCTTTAATCATTAAAAATTGTTTATGCATGGATACTACAATGTGCCCAATAAAATTATATTTGACATGTGGAACACCATAATGGATATTATATACCATTTCAAGGAGGCTTGCACCCACTTCCAAATTGCTATTCAATCCAAGGAAAAATGCTAGCATGGAAATAGTATCTGAACCCATGGTCTAAAAAAATACAAATCATAAGGAGGCTTATGATCACCTTTCAATTTGTTTCTATCCTAAACTATTCTATTTAAGAAAGAATTTTTCTCCATTTCATCCACTGCTTCATAATCACTAGCAAGCTTTTCTAGGTCAATGTGGACATTTCCAAATTATTCAGTTGTAAATCCCAACACTTTTCCAAGTTCTTCTGCATTAATGGATAACAATTCTTCTTTGCTATCTTTATTAATAATTTATCTTTTGTTATCATCATAATTTAGGGCACAAACCATGATAAATTTTGGGCAAGGGAAAACCTCATGTAACATCATGCACACTAATCCAGTTACCCACAGTGCACTAATACTATTAACTTGCATTTTCTTTGCAACCTTATTCTGAGATGAAAATCTAAGTTCTGAGGTACGCCTACCATAGGTTTCAAGATCATAAATATCATGGTATTTATCAGTGAAACCTAGGGTTTTAAGCAATTTTTCATAATGTATTTTTTTATCCGACATTGCTCTACTGGTACTGGTGGTAGACATGCTAATACAATCAACAATGTGAAATTGTGAATTCCCTATTAGTCCTTAATTTTTATTAATTCTTAAGCCTCTTAACCCTAAACCTAAACTTCAAAGTTTGACAAAATAAGATTTTAAGAAATGTCAAAACTCAAACGATGAAACGTAGCCACATGAATTCTTTAACTTACCCAAATTTTGATTCTTGAAACTGGGTTACTGGAATGGCTTTGTTGGAAGTGGAACTATGGAACCCATAATAGGGTGGTGCATTGCAATGAGCAAACTAAAGACTGAAATCTCGCTGTGTGCTGACCCCCTAACTTCAAAATAAAATCACTTAGCAATAGAAAGTGTTGTTTTCAAATATTAAAGTGAATGAAACTGAAACATCTACGTGTTACTTCTGGACTACACAATACACAATTAGTATATGGCTAACAACATTTGAAACAAGCCATTTATGATTTACTCCTGCATTGACAAAAAATTCTAAATTGTTGATCTTTGTTAATCTAATAGTTATAGGGTGATTACAAAGGTTTAAATTTGCAAGCCTAGCACTTTGTGCATTTCATTCCATAATGCAACTACAACCAAACATCAAATGTTCATCGAACAGTTGAGTAATTTATGATATAAATAATAAACATGTGGTTTAAAGTTGCTTTAAACTTTAATGCGCTAGGATTGACATCAAGGCCAAGGGGCCGGTAACTTAACATTGCAAAGGCCTTAATAAAATGAATTACAATGTCACATTAATAGCACGACCATTAATAACACTTAACTTGCAAAGGACTTAATAAAATGAATTACAATGTCACATTAATAGCACAACCATTTATTTTATTACAACTGAATTACAATGTCACATTAAATTACATAGTACAAATACAAATGTAAGTGCAAGCGCCAAGCTTCTGCTAGACCGCTAGTGAAAACGTAAATGTGATACATGTTTCTCTGAAAATAAATGGGACTTGTCGGGTCAACCATGCGCTTTGAAAATAAATGCATGGGACTTGCCAGGTCAACCATGGGCTCTGAAAAGAAATGCATGGGGAAAGGGGGGCCAATCAAACTGGGTAAATGGGAGTTGTGAAGATACAAAATGTACTTAGCCCCTTTCAGAACTAGACTCATGCAAAAGTGAGGGGTTGTAAAATTGCTCCCATGCAAAAGATGAGCTCTAAAAATAAATGCATGGGGCTTGCTTGGTAGGCCATGGTGTCTAAAAATAAATGCAAGGGGATTTCCTGGCCAACCATGTTGGGGAACTGGGAGTTGTGAAGATACAAAATGTACTTATCCCCTTTGAGAATCATAATCATGCAGACAATGAGGGGTAGTAAAACTGCTCCCATCTTCTACTTGTAGCTTCCATGCACTGGGATAGCACTTATCTCCATCAAAGCTCCTCATCCTGGTTCAAAACCTGTCTGAGAAGTTAGGTGAACAAAATCAACTTCTTTCCAATTCCACCCATTCTAAACTTGAAGGAAATTGGTCTTTTACTCTGTAACTACATAACTAGAGGCAAGAGAATTTAGAGTATCCCCAATAATACCGCATCATCTTCTTCCGGAATCCTTATTAAGTTATTAACCCTACAAAATGAAAACCCTTATGAAAATTCAACGAATGATTTCAATTATGCTCACTATCCTTATTTATGGTCCAAAAGTACCACCAATAGTGCCACTACCAGCCTGGTCCCTATGTACACTTCACACGTGTAATATGTGAGGTTGGGTATACTCATAATTGAGATTCACGGAAACCAAAAATCTAAATTAATCAGTTCGTGTAACTTAAGCCTAAAATTTACAATTTAAATGTTTAATTTGATTGATGTCTAGACTCTAATAGCCTAGCTACATGTAAACTATACCTCAAACTAACAAGTTGTCAATTGTCAAAATCGCCAGTGCCACTCAAATGATATGAAATCATTAAATCAATGGATTATTGACATCATCATCTACGATTCTACAATACATCATGCAGTTTTCAATATAAAGTTATCCAATCAATCACTCTGGCTATTCATATGGCATTAATCCACACTGCCGCCCGTAGTACCACAGCCAAACTTTCTTTAAAAATATTGAGAATTTCAATAGAATAAATGAAAGGTAGAGTAATTCGACACATTGAAAAGAAAGAATTAAATGTCTCATTTTACCTTAATCATTATCATTGTCCACTAATAAGTTACAATAAATTTCACTCACTTATGATTAGAACTGTATGTTGATAATTACTATTAGTTTTAAAAGCCACATTTTTATATTAACCAAAGCAAAAAGGATTACAAGAATGGAACCATGAAAAGTATTTTAATTTAAGTAGCTATTGCTAAAGACTGAAGTACATAGTTGTTAGTACATAACCAACGTGGCCAAAAAGCAAAAAGCCACTAACTGTGACAAAAAACCAGTCACAACTTGTACATATTACAAGAACTGCTATGTTGTACAATAAAATATAGACACGTGACACATCACACAATTCATTACTAATTTTTTTTGTAACATTAGCCAAGTCCATCAACTGGGTGTTTGAGTAGAACGTGAATCAAATTTAACAAACTAACAATAGAGAAGAAAAGTGAATCACCCAAAACCTTTAGGATCCAAAACTCCAGACTCTTTAATGGTTAGTTTTTGTATCACATAGCATACCCCATCTCATATTAACTAGGGCAAGATCCTGCACTATAGAAGCATGCAATTCCACTTTCTTGAATATTTCACCAACATGCGCTAACCCACTTTCAAAATTGTAATGCTCTAGCGCCAACTCCAATGAAGAAACAGAGTAAATGAAAGGCTACAAATAACACATTTCCATCATCTTCACCAAATCTTTATTGAGCAAAATTTCCACGCAATTGGACAAGAAATATGAAGCTACCTTAGAATATAGAGCACGAGGGTTGTTCTAAATTAATTTTCTACCCACAATTATTCTTATAGCATCATCAACCTACACACAAGGAATTGTAAAAACCATACCCAACTTTCGTTTGTCGTATGCATCGTCCCTTATTTTCTCCCAAAAACATTTGGGTAGCATGACACACCATGAAGAATCCATAATATCTCAGTTAAATTGAAAATAGAGAAGAAATAAATCAAAGCCAAATATATTATAAATGATATGAAGAACATCAAGTTGGTGAAGTATATATAGAAGTTAGCACGAACACAATGAGTATGACATTACACTTATCATTTTTAAATTCACCACTATCATTGATGTGGCAATTAACATTTATTTCAACACTTCAATCCTTAAAAATAAGTGCTTAAAAGGTATTCCCATGATAGATGACAAGATGGTTGCATAGTGCACATGCAAATAAAGTTATTTTTAAAATGGGGAAATCGCTAGGTTGATGAGACTCGACCCTCAAGATTAAAGACTTAAGATTTAAGACTTTGCCATAAAATATTTTGGTCTAACTTAGGCAATATTAAATGGTAAACAAGAGCACGATGACTGATGAGGTCGTTAATCTAATCATTTAATAATGTCAATCTGAGGACGACATCCAAAGTCAATATGCAATAGGAGAGAGAGATTTATGGTTAACAACCCTTCTACCGCACTTCACACTTGTTGAAATCAAATAGCACACTTGCGGAATTGAAAGAGCACACCACACTTGCAGAAATTAAAGAGCACACTTGGAAAAAAGTAAATTGTTGAATTGAAAGAAAATAATAAACACAGAAGACACCTATAGGTTTACAATAGACTATACAAATAAATGTTTGCAAAACATAAAAGAAAGAGAATAACAATTTAAAAAATAAAGAAATAAATAAATAAATAAAATACATTGATCCATCTTCCTTGGAATGAGTGGCCAAATCATTCCTTGGAAGAGGATTTTATTCAGAACACAGGCTTTTGCTTGAACTTTAATATATATTTTATTGATTCACTCTTGCAAGCTCTCTGGAAAATGAGAAGGAGATGTGTATTTAAACACATCTCAAAACCTAATAATAGATTAAAAAAATATGGGCAATCTAATGCCAAAATCTACTTATCCAAAAATAGGCAACATGATCCACGTTTCTAGGAAGAAGTTGGAACCACCTCAACAAACTATAGATTAAAAATATATATTTGGATTTACAAATTTAGAAGTAAGAATATAGCCAGATTAATTTAGGCCATTACCATAAATGGTAATGCCTAAAAATAGGATATATAAATATAGAAAGTATATTTACAGATATCAAGGAAGTGATTACTTCAATCCAAAGGATCCAATTGTACTTCGGTGCAATATTGGCATCTTTGGAGTATTTTGTGCTGGTCTTCAGAGCATTTCCGAAGCATCTCTGAAGCATTTCCGAAGCATCTTCGGAGCACTTCTGGAGCATCTTCAAAACATGATCTTTGGAGCTACATGTATACACTTTAACACCTTTTTCCAAGATTTAATGGTAATAGTTGACAATAAGATAACAATGATTTACAAAGATATAACCAAATATAACTTTTGTATTTCATTCTAAATAAACCATAAGTTCATAAACTACACCTAGATCCACTTTATATGCAAAGGAAAAAGATGTTATTTCATAGATATACTGAGACATTTTATGGTCTCATCATCTCTCCCACACCTAATCTCATGCATGTCATCATGCATGCCACCATCTATATCATGTTGTTCTTGGAGGTAGACTCTTTTTTTTTCAAATAGTCTCTTTCATCTTCAATTCTTCATCATAGTTTTAGAATAACAGTGGCCATTAGCATGCATTCTTCAAGGATAGGTTCTTGTGTGGAGGCTTTCCTACTATCCTTGGTTTCTTTTTGACATAGGTTCTTGTGTGGAATTCTCATTCTTCCCTTCAATTTTTTTAATTTTTCTTTCCCATACCTAATCGCATGCATGTCCTCATGCTTTCCAAGGTAAATAGCCATGAAGTAGGTCAGGTATAAACCAAATAGAAAAGTGGGCAAGGAATAAAATGGATCTTTGTGTAATAACAAAAATTACAAGAAAATTTAGAAATAAAATAAAAGAAGTAAATACCTGATCAAAACTTTATTTGTTCTTGACTCTCTTGATGTCAACCATGTGGAAAATAGTGATAAAAATCTGAGAAAAATGGCAGACCAAATCCAATAGAAATGGATTGGAGAGAACATGAATTAGCAGCCCCTGTAGCATAGTTGAAGTCGCAGCAAAGAGCACAGGCGTGAGCAAAGGCTATGTCAATCTCCAACGTCACTGTGTGTCCAAGATGGATAGACAACACTGAAGAAGACAAATGGACCATAAAAGAGACAACAATGGATGGAATTTATTGTAGAGATGTTGCTGAAAATTTCCATTGTTGGTGTGCACTTTTCCTGGATTTTTTATTTATTTATTTTCCCCTTGAATGGCCAGCAAGCTAGTTTTCCATCCAAGGCTCTTTCTCCAGTACTTGATATGCTAGCAAGCTGGTTTTCAAACCAAGATTGCCAACAACACCTGAGGGTTTTCATTGTTGGTTTTTTTTTTTTTTGAGTTTTCAAAAATTGATGACATATAAAATGTTAGTTGTAGACTGTCTACATTCCTTTACTACTTCCAAATGTAGCATTGCATTTTCTTTATGTTGACATTTCTTCATAACCAAATAGTTGGTGATAGATGCTTGTTGATTTTGCTACTCTTTGTTTGTTAGAGGTGACTTAGGATAAGGTGCCAACTCCCTGATGAAGTCATGGATATCTTATCCATTACAATCTCTAGAATGAATTCATGTTTTGAATTATCCTGTAAAAACATGAAACAAACAAATCCTTTCCATACAAGCATAATATCAAAAATATCAATCAAGTATAAATGCCAACAAAAGGATTATGGTGATGAACATTGGAATTGGTATGGAAGAATGTATTTCAGCTTACTGAAGAATGACAGATGGTTCATGGATTAACATTATTTATAATGGAATTTTATTGTGGAAAAGAACTCCTTCAGATAAGTTCTATGATGATGAAAGTGGATATGATTACAACTAATTCCTGAATACGAATGGAAATGGATGAAATGGAATGTCATTAATGTTTTTTTGTTTTTTCTTTTTCTTTATGGACTGTGCAAAAAATATTAATTGTTATTTGTACAGGGAAGATGAAACTAGAATTTAGCAGTTGAAAAACATACCTGGATAATTTGGCCTAGATTGTCATCACGCTGAATAGGTTTCCACAACTCTTTACTATCTTCGTTTGTTTTGAGTGGAAAGAAAAAGCAGGGGTTTAGGGGCGGCAGCCCCCAGCAGGGTCAAGGGGAAGTGCCCCTTACACGCTCCCTGTCGCGATATAGGGTGGGGTCGAGGGGTAGAGCCCCTCAAAACCAAGCCCAATTTACCACTTTTGTGACCACAAATTTGCTTATCATTGAAGACATTTTGATGTTTTCATGTTGTTTTATGAAGACTCACAAAAACCTGCAATTCTTGCTATTTTAACATCATCTGTAGTACTCAGAAATGATTAATACTTGATTTCAAATGACTATATGTAAATTCAGTATTATGTGTTATGTGTCAGTCTTGCATGGAATGTAAGTCTGATTATTTTTAAATTGTCGTCATTTTTTTTTTAACACAACTTAACATCCATGCAGACCAATCATAAACACAGAAAACAAAAGAAACAACTAGCTTTGATACCAGATCAGTGAAATTTCAGAGTTGCTTGGGTTGTAACTATTCCTAGAAAATATTGAGGCTTTGCATGCAACCTACTACATTCCAATTTTCTAGCAGATGCTATATCTATAGTTTGAAAAGAATTCTAAAAAATACTGCACAAACTTAGCGATCCATCAAAGAGAAAACATAAATTGCAATATTTAGATCCCCAAATATAGGAACAACAACCTTATTAATCGTAGATGCTAAAAAGTAGTGATTTCCAGTAACATTTACCTTCAATGATGACATGTGGTTATTTCCATGCAAAATCTGGAGCAATGATACCAAATCTGTTGCATGTCCCATTCCAATAATCATGCAAGTCAGTTACGTTTTTCTTCCAGCCAAAACATGATCTTCTTTTGGCACGATCTATTTGCATGTGATTTTTGAATTTTTCAAATCTGTTTGACCCATGGAAACTATCAAAAATTAAAAACTCCATACATGGAAATAGATTCACATGTAATCTTTTAGGGTGCTAGATTGGTGTGTTCCTTCCAATACTTGCATGAATCTCTCCAATAGAATCGGAAGAGTGAATACCCAACATTGCTTCAACTCAGGATCATGATCTTCCTAAAATTTTGTCTCTAGCCTACATCAACAACTGAATCTTCCTTATGATATTAGAAGTTATTAGTTTCTACATAGTGTTGTTAGTCTGGATTTAAAAAAAAAAAAAATTCCTCTTGCATGCATGAATCTTATTGATCTTGCGATATTTAAATGGGTTGAGTGTGAAGATAATAGTAATGGATGGATGAAAATGATTTATTATGTAGGAATGGATTGGGGAGATGGAAATGGAAATCAATGCAAACAAGTAATTATTCTTCGAAGCCCTCATTGCGTAGAAATAGCAGTTCGAATCAGACAACTTATTATAGTCATTGATTATGTAAATTCTTCCAAATAAGCCATGTTGTGGTCTATAACCTTCCGTTGTTTTTTTTCAATCATTAGGATAACCAAGAGAATATATCATCAAGTTCCTATAACTAGGTACGGGTTTTACTTGATGGCATACTATATTTTTATTTTGAATTCAAATAGAAATATTGATATGTATCTTCTAATTAGCAAAGAAATAACTGTGAAACAAATAAAGACTCAACATGGTAGATAATGGAAAAGTATTTCTTTTATACAATCTTTCTAATGAACTGATAGTACCATGAAATGAGGTTTTCATTTGTTTTTATATTTTATGTTTTTGGTGGGGGGTGGTTTCATTGTTTCAATCTAAATTCCTAATTGCAGAAAATAAATTCTAATCTATGGTGTAGGAAAATAAATTCTAAAGAGATTGTCAACCATGCATCTCCTGTCACAAAACTTGTAAAGAGACATTCAATAGCTTACACGATCCACATCCAGTACTTAGACATTTGGCATAAGACACCATAGTGCCCACACTCGACTTGCCTGACTAGGTAGGACAGTGAAAACTGAGAGCTTTGTTTATCTATCTCACCTAGACAAGCCTCTTTAGCAAATTTTGAATCTCCTAATAATGCCAGTCCCTGGAAACAGTTCCAAAAATGATGAGATTGATGACATCCAAAGGCAATATGCAATAGGAGAGAGATATTTATGCTTAACAACCCTTCTACCACACTTCACAATTGTTGAAATCAAAAAGCACACTTGCGGAATTGAAAGAGCACACTTGTAAAATTGAAATGGCACACTTGCAAGAATTGAAAGAGCACACCACACTTGCAGAAATTAAAGAGCACACTTGGCAAAAAGTAAATTGCCGAATTGAAAGAAATTAATAAACACAAAAAATACCTACAAGTTTACAATAGACTATACAGATAAATGTTTACAAAACATAAAATAAAGAGAATAACAATTTACAAAATAAAGAAATAAATAAAGAAATAAAATACATTGATCCATCTTCCCTAGAATAAGTGGCCAGCTCATTCCTTGGAAGAGGATTTTATTCAAAACATAGGTTTTTGCTCAAAATTCAAAATATATTTTATTGATTCACTGCTTCAAGTTCTCTAGAAAATGAGAAGGAGATGTGTATTTAAACACATCTCAAAACCTAATAACAGATTACAAAAATCTAGGCAATCTAATGTTAAAATGTACTTATCCAAAAATAGGCAACATGATCCACGTTTCTAGGAAGACGTTGGAACTGCCTCAACAAACTATAGACTAAAAATACATATCCGGATTTACAAATTTAGAAGTATGAATATAGCCGGATTAATTTAGGCCATTATCATAAATGGTAATGCCTAAAAATAGGATATCTAAATATAGAAAGTCTATTTATAGATATCAAGGAAGTGATTACTTCAACCCAAAGGATCCAATTGTACTTTGGTGCAATATTGGCATCTTCGGAGTATTATGTGCTAGTCTTTAGAGCATTTCCAGAGCATCTTCGAAGCATTTCTGGAGCATCTTCGGAGCACTTTCAGAGCATCTTCAAAACATGATCTTTGGAGCTACATGTATACACTTTAACACCTTTTTTCAAGATTTAATGGTAATAGTTGACAATAAGATAACAATGATTTACAAAGAAATAACCAAATATAACTTCTGTATTTCATTCTAAATAAACCATAAGTTCGGAAACTACACTTAGATCCACTTTATATGCAAAGGAAAAAGATGTTATTTCATAGATATAATGAGACATTTTATGGTCTCATCAATGACCAACAGACCTAAATAATTAATAAAATCTCAACCATTGATTTCTGGAAATCTAACGGTTCTAGTGTTATTCCAGAGGTTTCAATTTGCAAGTCTAGTGCTTCAAGGATTTACTTCCGGAATGCAACTATAGCCGTCCATCGAAAATTCATTGAATGGTCCCTCTTTTAAAACAAACTTTATGCACGTGCATAATTCTGCCACTTAAGTTCTTCTATCGCTAATTGAGATTATTTTTTTCCTGAAAAACAAAAAAAATTGCCACTAAAATTAATATTTTTATTGGGAAGTATACAAGATTCGCTAGGATTTTACACCTTCGCCAAGGGGGGGGTTTCTTAAAGTTTTCCCTGGTTTCTAAGTCAGCCTAGGTAATATCCTAGGCATAAATAGGTATATATAGGAGGTTGTGAGTCTTATTTCATCATCATATTATGAATTGTGTTCTCATTAGAGATATTTGGAGGTTTTCCCCCTCAAAGTGGCTTGTTATTCTCAGTTATTATCAAGTATTTGCAGCATATTTCATATCATATTCTTCTATTGTACAAGTTACTTCATAACACTAGAAGCTAGGAGATCTAATAAAATCAATAGGGTAGAACCGACTTGCACATGAAATGAAAAACCACAAAAGTATATAACCCGAGCAAGGCATGGACCATCTCACTCTCAAACACCACTGTAATACAAATAAAGAGTGCATGGCTAAAAACTCACAACAACACATCACAAGAATAATATCGACCAATTCCAAGCTCCAACTTAACAATTCAACCAATAACATATTTTCCCCAGCCTCTGGAAGCTAACCAATACATCTTAACACAACTACTCCCACTTAAAACTGATTTGCAAAATTGACCAATGCCAAGATCAACACAAAGTTCCATACAATAAATCAAACATACAATATACCAAGAAAATCTAATTTCTACATCACACGATGTTCATTATTTAACTACTATATGCTTACTTATCCATTTATTGCCAAAATCAATTTCAAGGAAAGAACATACAATCCAACCATTTAACATTTATAAAAGAACACCACAACCAAAGATAATCCAATTCATTTCTTTGATCAAATTATTCCACCGTTTAATATAAATAAATCAATATTTCTCATATAATTATTTCCTATTTACAAATTTACCTGAACTTTCAATTATGAAAAGAAATAATATTTTACTCCAACATAATACAAACACACAATTATGAACAAATACACATAAATCAGTATATATTTATATATACATACATATATTTATATATGTAAATTTTATATCTAACTACTATTTCCAAACTACAGGTTAAAATACAGTAACAAATATAGTTGATCATACATACATACATACATACATACATAATATATATATATATATATATGCAGAACGAAAGGCAACCAATTTTCATAAACAATGAATCCTTTAACTATTGATTGCCAACCATCTATATGCACAATGAAACATATAACATCGCACGCCATTCCAAAATGTAATTTCATCGAATTTCAAAGGTACGATTTATCAATCAAAACCTATGTTCAGCGAACAATAAATAAAGCCAACCAACGGTTTACACAAAATTCAATTACCAGTCATACTACACTTATTGATTTCCAAACGCTAAGTGACTATTGATGCTATCAATGGTATACACCATGCGTACAAAGCATCGAAGGTCGAAGGTAAAACTTAATAACCTACTGTCAAAATAACATTGAGAGGAGATAAGCACTGCTCAAGAAGTGTTCAGAGAGAAAATCACGGCCAAAGATAAGATTCAATAAGTAAGGTTTAAGAGGATAAAGATAGAGATTCCTCCACCACATCAATTGGTTCAAACTTGCATGCCCAACATTAGGAAAGCCAGATTATGACATGCAAATTCGATGGAGAATGCCATCAAAATCTTCAGCACACAAAAGATTGCACAATAAAATAGGGTGATGCCAAGATGGTTATATAGTAGGAGTCTCTAAGGCCATACAAAAGACACCAAAAGGGAAATTAAGATAGAAGCAATCAAGGCGCAGGGGTAAACAACTCACGCATTGAATAGATTCGGGTTTACAACAGTAATAATCACATGGAAACCCAAGCTCAGAAAGAAATAGTAAATATTATGGCTATCGGATATTAGAAGATTCTCATACAATTTCAAAGCATTCGCCATCATAGTATACAATAAAATGTAGGGGAAATATTTACAGAGGAGAAAGATTGCAATGCATTTAGGTTTGTTAACATGGCACTCATGCAGTAGAGGAATCGCTTAAAAAGCCCTCTGAGTATGAACAGATTGCCACTAGAGAGAACACTAAAAAAGGAAACTTAAGAGACTCGCATAAGAATGCAATAGTTACCAAGCGTATATGAAATGGGTTCATTTAAAACTTTAGGAACCTTCAAATAATGATTTATAGAATACACACAAAATGTTTTGCAGAGATATCCCAAGAAATTCTTTCAGAAATCTTCTTTTATAAATTATTTCAATGCAATATTAAACAAAGGTGAAAATCAGAAAGCAATGGAACCTGATTAAAGTTGTTTAGCTGAGTTGAAGATTGATATGGAGCTCTCTACTTCCAATTTGCAGCTTCAACACACTTCTAGAATTTCAACAACACTGCCAAGAACCAATTCCCAAAACCTCCCAAAAACCAGAAGAAAGCCTTAAAGAACAAGAAAATTATTCACGAGAAGAGAATCAAGATTACTTTTTTCCCAAAATTATGCAAAAATCCCCCTTTCTTTTGCAATTAACTAATTTATTAACTACTCCACAATGTCGTTACTACATGCTCTTTCCTTAATTTAATTATTTTATTTAATTTCCCATCCATTGTTAATTGCCACTATTTATATATATATATTTATAAAAACATATCCTTGTCTATTTTACTCTTAATTAATCAACTTTGAAATATTTAATTTATTAATTTTAACTTTACATTTAATTCTATTTGCACATCACAATGACCAATATATTTATTTTTATATATCTTTATTAAATCATAGTTTTAATTTATTTAAACCAAATAAGGACATTAATAATATTTTATTTAATCAATACCACAATTATATTAAAGCTTTTATTTTAATTATCACAATGCCTTTTAATTTCAATAACTTTGTTTTATTATAATAATCAATCAAAACACTACTCAACCCAATTACAATCAAGTGTACAAAATACCAAGCAATACCCGACCTTACAGTGAAGATGGAAAATAAGACCATGACAACAGAGACAAACCATATCACAAATGAACAAAACTACTAGGGTGACAACAGATACTCATCCTCGTCAAGGATGATGGCTCAACAAGGGACCAATTGCTATCTCCAACAACGATTTCCATTTGGTTTAAGACATGCTCAAACTTGACAATTTAGGTGGAGTTGATGCCTAGTGCTTGCAACTAGCAGCAAACCACATAGTCGAGCATGTACATAGTCATATAGTCAAACACACCATGAGAAGAAAGTCACAACGTCGTAGGGCACTCACAAGTGAGTGATGCGACATTGTTCCCCTTCACCAAAATACATCAACGCATAATAATCAAATGCTAACAACATGATAAGAACGTACATAAGATAATCACATGATACTCATAACAAGATTAATCCACATAATCAATTAAATCAATCTACTAAGCATGACATAAGCATAAACATCGGTGGTAAAGTATCATCATAAGTATGGATCCAACACCAAACAAAGAATCATAATGTCCCAATCCAAACAACTGTCAGAAACAAAAACAAATTGAGGAGCATTACAGTTCTCTTTCATTTCTCCTTCTCTTCTTGATTTTTCTCATTCCATTTGTGCTTGTGGTCATCCCCATTTCATTTTGAGTGGGTGTTTAATTTGGATTTTCTTTGGAATTAAGGTATTTATAGTACCTAACAGGCCTCTTGTTGACATTTCAATATCAAAACTCTTTTCTAGCTAGAACCCTTTGGTGTCTTTATTTTATTTTGGGTTTGAAGGTAATGATTGTCCTATTTAAAGTATGTAGGAATTTGGATTGAATTATTTTAAATTTTACTTTTATAATGATTAAAGTCATCAAAGCATACATTGGAGTTAAATAGCGATGATATTTTTGTTAATTAAAATTTAAAGATTATATGAACTTTCCTAGTGGCCACTGTGATCCCCAACTCAAGATCAAGTATAAATATTGAAAACTAAGATAGCTTGAAAAAGAGAAAAAGAAAATAAAATATAGAAATAATGATTCAAAAATATAAAAAAACCTAAAAATGCTAACAAAAGAGGAAAAATAGTGAAAATATCAAGAACTCAATTACCTAAGTGACTCAAGTAATCTCTATTAGGGCTATAGATTCCTAACTAGAAATAGAGCTATGCTTGAGGTGTTGAAAATGAAGGTGAAAATGTAGCATAATACTTTGTAAAACTGTGAGATTGTAGATCTAATTAAGTGTTCTTTGTTACAATTTCTTTGTATATGATCATCTGTTTAGACTCATTTTACCAATTGTAGAAGTAGACAGAAGATTGTAGAAGAATAAGACTAGAAGATAGAAGTGACACAACATATACCGTGGAGAAACCCTTTCGGGAAAAAAATCCACCACCAGAATCAATAGTGCTTGTATTATTTAACCTTAGAACAAGATTACAATAATTCTTTATCAATCCTTGCTTGAGATGCTTCTTTTGCCTTCAAAAATTCTTCTTCACAACTTGTAATAAACTCTCATGTGTCCAAGCATGAATCCACATATCTTGTGCCATGCTTCACAAAAGTTACTCTCTTCAACTTGCTGCAATGAATAGACAATTGTGAACATTGTAAACTCCAAAGAGTTGACAGTTACAAGAGGGTAAAGCTCCTCACAAATATCTACACCATTCTTGTGCAAGTAGAGTTCTTCCATGAAAAACAATGTCAAACCAAGTCCTTCATCAATTTGGGCATCCCAAATTGAAGTCTTAACTCAACATTGATTATGAAGATATCTTGTAAGCTTCTCCTCAAAGTTGGCACCCAAGAATGGGCCCACTTAACTCAACGTTGTAAATATCTTCTCATGCAAAAGGTGTTAACTCCAAGATGCCAACTTGGGCACCCAAGGTGGGTCCAAGTCAATCTCTGTTAACTGAAACATATCTCTCCATCAATTCATGCAAACATTATGCATGATTGATCATACCAACTTAATTGAATGTATCACCTGTTATATGTCATGCAAATGAAGTCATTAGCCATGCAACGCAAGTCAACTGAAGTCAACTAACATGCAACTCAAACTAACAGAAGATAACTAAACCATAACTGAATTGAACTGAACTGAAACTGAACTGAATTGAACTGAACTAAATTGAACTAAAACTGAACTGAACTAAATTGAATTGAAACTGAACTAATAGTGCCACTCCACATACATTGTAAATATCAATCCCTACTTTGTAGGAACAAGACATGCATTACATAAGAGTTATCAATTCACCAAATAGTTAATTGAAACAAGGTGTGTCCCACCTCCCATGTGGGAACCCCATGTGCTCCTATTTTTTAGGAGCTCTTCTTGGATGCCCTCACACGTTCCTATCATTTAGGAATAAATACAAATTTCAATTTACATGTTCATTTCATTCAAATTTAATCTCTTTCTAATCCTAGTGTTGGGGAACACTTTCCAAGGACTTAGGAGATGCATGAAATATGTTTAGGATTGTAATTAAATGGCATCATATTCCCAATATTCTCCCACTTAGCATTATAAATTGAAATTATTCTAAACAAGGAATCATTATTATAAATCAAGTACATGACTCAAAGCCAATGGCCTTCCTGCACCAAGAACCAATACCTTTCCCAAGTCTCTATAACCATTTCTTCTATCATTGAAACTTGCACCAATCTATTCATGAACACAAGCATCAAAATCAAATGATAACAAAAGACTCTGAGTGACTGCCACACTCATACCAAATTGGAAGATAAACCATAGCAAGTTGCTAGCTCATCCAAAACTATCATAGGTAGAACTTCATGCTATCAACATAGCAACCCAAATCTACAAACAAGTCCCTGCATATCCACCATCCTGCAAAATAAGACTCCAAGGTAACAATACACATAGACATGCGATAAAAATCCTCTGAAGTAACTCAATGTAGTAAAGTGTAACTAGTCCAAGAGAGGTACCCCTCTCATATAGAACACATATAACTTCTGGAACTCCCACTTCATAGGTAATGTCAAATCTAAAAACAAGATCACAACATTAACAAGTCCTCCTATAGCACTTCACATAGAGGATGTGGCTAACTCCTCTATCATAGTGTCAAAGAAGCATATAATGATATGCAAAATACATCTCTCATAACATAAGAAACTTCAAGAAGAAGACTATTCCCGAAAAGAGAGAACCTACAAATCAAACCATGTTCTTATACCACACTAACATGTGCCAAACTGAGTAAAGTAAGATCTCCTTCAACACTCCCAAATTGAAAGGATATCAACATCTAGCCATTCAACTTATAATGAAACATGGCAGAAATTAGATGTAAACCTATCATATAAAATAGATCAAACTTAGCCGAACATTCCTACAACATAAGGGAATATGCCCAAAGCCACTATCTATCTCCTGTACCTCTCCTACCCAAATCCTCAAAGCTAACTCAAGTTCCAGATTGCAAGGAGAACAATGAAAATACATGAAATCATGCATCTACTTCTCAAGACTAATGCATAAGAGAAGTCAAGATACATCTTAATAATGCATCTAATAATTAGGCAGGAAACACATCTTAGATCACTTTACCTGCCGAGTAGACCAAGAGTGGGATACAAGATTGTGATGTGCAGACAATTGATAACATTCTCATCAGGTCTATGATGGACTCATATCCATTTCTAGGTGTAGGCTTCTTGATCTTTATTGTTGAAAAAGTTTTTCTTACAAGTAACCATTCCAACATATATCTCTTAACATAAGAAATATCGGGCCTAACCCAAGTCTCTCTAGTGTCCATGAGCACCCATTAATCAATCCATGCCAACTTCAAATGCAACCTACATAATCATGAATCTCCAAGCAAATGATTAATACTCAAAACTAAAAAGAACTACATCATCTCCAAACGAAGAACAATAACACCTTTACCAAAGACTCTAAGGGTCCTCCATGAAACAAGATGTTAAAACCTCTTCAAATCACATGAAGATAACCATATCCTACCAAAGCTCCCACTGAACTATGATACTGAGCTATACATGGAAATAAGATGAACATTAAACCATTGTAAGTGTGAATAAGTAATAAAGTAAAACAACTAAAACACTTCTTAATGAAACATTATATCAAGATTAACATGAATTAAACTAATTTAAAGCACAAAAAACATGAAAGCGTCTCATTGTCTCCTATCTCCAAAGATTTATTGTTACAGAGGGCTCTTAGATTTGTAAGCGTCGTAACTATTTAAAATGCCTATCTAGAGAATGGAATTGATGCTAAATGCAATGATGTGATGATTGATAATGAAACTAAAAAGCTATGATGCTATTGTAATCTATACGGATATGAAAACTGATGGATGAAAGCTACAGTAAAAACTATGATGTTGTCATGATGTGAATTCTATTGATGCTATGATGCTAAATGCTATTGCTATTGCTATTGATATGATTGCTTGATTGCTATGAATACTGCAGAGTAAGTTTGCACAAAAAATCGGGGTCCATTTCCTGTGAAAAGAAGCTGTATATATAGATTTATGGCAACAGATTGTGACGGGGCAGCACAACAGAGGCTTGGATTCAATCTTGAGATTTGAAGGGTGAGAGATTGAGAAGCTGGATTTGATCATGGGGATTGTTCCTCCCCATGAAAACATTAGGCAAGATGATAGGAAAGATCAGAGGAAGAAGATTGAGAGGATTTCCTGCAAGTTTGTCCTCAAAGCTTTCCTGTGAATGCCAGTTGAATTAATTAGATTTGAAAAATCTAATTTTATTGGTGAGTGAATAGAGGAATATTTGATTTATGCCTTTATTTGAATATTTTTTATTTATTCAATTTAGCAAAATAGGAAGATTTTAATTAAATAAAACAAATATTTGATATTTGCTTTTTTAATAAAGAGGAATATGCTAATTAAATAAATCCTTAGGATATCTTTATTTAATTAAGAGGAAATATGATAAGATAATTAAATTACACAAATTATTGAAGTTGTGTATTTAATTTAAGAGAGAATTAATGGATAAAGTATAGAAGAAATAAAAATGATAATAATTTAATAAAACAAAGTATTTAATTTTTTTTATTTGATTAAGAGGAAATAATATGATAAAATAGAAGAATTAATAGTGAACTTAATATGAATAAATATTCCTATTTATTTACTAAGTAGATGAATTTAAGATTAATTAATCAAATAAATCATATTTGATTAATTATATTCTCCAAACCATTTTTAGGTGTATACATTTTTCCCCTCTTTGAAGTGATGTGTTTACGCATTGCTTCAAAGAAAATTTTATGCTGCTGTTGGTAGTATTGATGAAAAAATTTTAGTGTGCCCTAGACATGATTTTCAGGTGATGGTGGATATATGCCCCCTTGGGAGATAAATTGACGATTTTTTTGATTTTTTGATGGTTTTTGAATTTTTTATGTTTTTTCGATGATTTTGATGTAGATTTGATGAATATTCAGTGATGAAATAATTTATCTCCCGATAATTGATGTAGAAAGTGCCCCAGGATGCTTTTGAATTAATTCCCTATTTAAAAAATAAATAAAATAACCCCACAAAAATCCCACCTCTAATAACCTATAAAAGGTCAAAAGGGTCCTTTTCAAACTCATTTGTGCATTTTACTTTTTGAAAATCTTGTGAGAGATTTTTGAGTGACTTGGAGCAAGATGTTGATTCCCTACCACACCCACCAGATCGAGCATGTACAACGTCACTAGCACCCGACTGCCGACGGACCTTCGGTACGTACCCTTTATCCCCTCGTATTTTGTGCCTTGTATCATTTTTTGTGTAGTTTACGGATTTTCAATTTTCAAATTCTTTTAGCACTTTTAGTTTCCATTGTAGCACTTTCATTAGGTCATTTAGCGCTTTGAAAGTTTTAGCGTGCCAGGCTTCTGTTTTAGCACTTAGGTTTAGTGTTTTAGCGCTTTCAAACTTTAGCACATAGGTACCTTGTTTTAGCGCTTAGGTGTTATGAATTAGCGCTTTCGTAGTTTTGGCACTTAGGATAGAAATTTTAGCGCGTCAGATGACTGTTTTAGCACTTTGACCCAATGTTTTAGCGTGTTGAATTAATAAAATAGCACTTTGGTAGTTTTGGTGCTTTGACCACCTATAATAGCGCTTTTGACCGATGAAATGGTGCATGTCACGATTTGGTGCGTTAAATGCCTGTTTTAGCACATTCATGTCAGTTTGATGAAGTTTGTTAATTTTTACCCTGATTTTGTCAATTTTTAATCGTGTCAGTGTTGGTTTGATATGATTGATTATCTTGATCAAAATAGATGATGTTCGACCTCGAGATAGGCGAGGTGTGATCTTTGATTGATGATAATTATCCTCATGATAGGCGAGGAATAATTATAGTTTGATTGACGTATCTCATGATAGGCGAGGTTGATTTGATGCCTTGATTATTGACCTCATGATAGGAAAGGTTCAATGATACTTGATGATTTGACCTCATGATAGGTGAGGTTCAATGATGTTCGCTCATGAGATTTGATAAAAAATTCTCACCAAGAGCTGATTAGTTTTGATAGGATATTTTGATGTTTGATGATTCGACAAAAAATACTGATTTTGAAAATTTTCTGATGATAGGAGGTGTTGGAGAACCTTCAGGTTCGAGAGCGTTTCCCATGGACTTTTGATTTGATACCATAGTTAGCACAGCCTGATACAATAGTCATTGTTTGATGTGGATTATCTTCTTTATTATACATGCCCCAGATTAGGATTAATCGGGGTTTGTTGACAGTGCTAGCCAAGAGATGGCATAGCGAGCATAACACCTTTCACCTTCCTACTGGTGAGATGACAGTCACCCCAGAGGATGTCTGGAGGATCTTGCAGATACTAGTTGTGGGTGACGTTGTTGTATATGATTCATTAGAGCAGAGCGACACTGATGCTCTTCGGAGGGTGTTTCAGGATGATCAGATTGTTGGATAGTGATTCCATGGCATGAGATGGTCGATGCATATGCCACTTTTCCCACAGTGCTTGTTGGTTTTATCAGAGGATTCCTTAGTCTTGATCGCAGGTCTAAGGGATTCTCTATTGGTTGGGGCCGAGTTTTGGAGAGTATGGTTGTTCATGGCACCAGATTTGCTTGGGGCATGTGTATGCTCGCCCACTTGTATCATGATTTGCATTCGACAGTTTACCTTGGAGGTCATAGTTTGTCAGCTAGTGTCACTTTTCTTCAGGTGTGGGAGTGGGAGCACATAGTTGTTACGCGTCTAGTGCCAGTTAGATAAAGACCACCTATGAGACCATATGTGTTCAGATATGCCAGTCGTCTTACTCAATCTAGACTGGGTAAGTTAGAGTATTGGAGGAGAGTGATTGATGACATAGAGTCTATGACATGGCATTCGTACCTTGACTATGAGCATTGGGACGGGGATGATATTTAGGTGCCTTTTCTCTGTCAGTCAATGATATTGATTGGTTGAACTTGTTGGTTACTGGAGATATTTTTTATCATACGGGTGTATAGATAGTATGGTATGGTTCAAATTATTCCCTAGGGTGTTGCTCATTATGCTCACCATCAGATTATGTAGATTGGGGGCCCGTTTTGTCATATGATGCCACTGTTCAGGAGTATCAGTATTTACAACCATTTGAGTGGGATATCCATCTTGACATTGTTGAGCCATTGGTTACAGTAGACTATGCTAAGTTTCTGGCTTTGCATCCTTTTCCACGTCTTACCATTCCAGATGAGCCTTCCCCCTTACCCACAAAGGAGGATGTTGCCGTTGCATGTGGTCGTAGGCGGAGGAGAGAGGAGGTTGAGGTTGAGGTGGAGGATGTCGGTGTTGTTGGTGAGGAGGAGGATGTTGGTGAGGAGGATAGTGGAGCGGAGAGCAGTAGTGATGAGAGCAACGGTGATGACTATAGATTTGATAGTGGAGAGGTTGCAGGTGGGTTGGGCCCTGTATTAGATTTTTCGGAGGAGACAGTGCCTCGTAAGAGGAAGGCAGTGAGGGATGTGTCAGATCAACTACAGATAGCGAGCCTTCAAGTATAGTTAGAGACTATTCAGGAGCAGCTTCTTTAGGATCAGGGTTTATTAGAGAAAACTCAGGCTCAAATGTAGGCACAGGCCCAATCACATGCAGAGGCTCTAACATTAGTGCAGGCTCAGTTAGCCACAACACAGTCATAGATTGCAACATTGACTATCAAGAGGGATGTTTCTAGGCAGACTGTAGGGGCAGCCTAGGCTTAGATTACATCTTTGACAGCTTAGAGGGATGCCGCCAGGTTTGCAGCAAAGGGTGCTCAGGCTACAGCTGAGAGATTATAGAGAATGGAAGATGGTACCTCCTTAGCAAATTATATGAGAGAGGTTTCTTGTATTGGTGGAGAGGTGGAGTACTATAGAGGGAGATATTATGATGTCGTCCCCTCTGAGCAGAGAGTGAGTTACAGGAAGTCTTGATCTGGCATGACTCATTCTAGGACTGTGAGTGCAATTGTGACACAACCTGTTTGGAGAGATCCCATAGATCTTGGTTCGTCTGGCGGTGGTGGGGGGCTTGATCCTGTGATTCCTACACCTTCTGGAGCTAGCAACACATGATTGTTGTCCTTGTTGTATTTGAGATGTAATGTACACTTCAATTATTTTGATATACAACCATTTTTGATGTTATATCTCTCTTCATTTCAGACATCATTGTATACTTGACATTTGTGATTTTGAGATCTATATGATATGCAATGGATTTTATCGATGCATTATGTGTTCTATATGATTTTATGATGGATGCATTTATTTTCTATGTTCTATATGCTATGTGATGATCCTTATATTATGATGTTATGGATGCAGTTTATATCATAATGATATGCTTTGATGTATGATGTTTTATTTATGATGTGCATAATGATGATGTATGGATGTATGTTATATGGAGGCATGATGTATATGGATTCATGATTATGGATCATATGATGTGTTTAAATGATATACGATATGAGGTGTATTTTTATTTTAGTGCAAATGAAAATATATGATGTAATAAATGAATTTAAATGGTGAATGATATATGATGTAAATAAATGGATGGAAATGGTGTATGATAAATGACATGTTAAATGATTATATGTTATGTGATATGATTTGATGGATGAATGAAAAATGTGATGATAGAGATTTATTTTTGAGAGTTTCTTTATGCAATATTTTATGTGAAATGGAAAATATGATATTATGAATTCCAAATGATTTGATTCAAATGTATGAATGAGGAAATGATGATTAAATGCTTTCTAATGTATGCAAAATGAATATGATGATGCAACTATATGATCATGATGATGTTTTTGTCAAGTATACTCAATCTAATTATGAGAAAAGATAATTGTTTAATGAATGATTCACCAATTTTGTAACAAATACTTTGCAGATGTAACACTATCATGAATGCAATCTACTTTTACCATGCAAATCTACATGAAAAAATATTGGCATTTTATCAGTACTTTTGTGCTTTGTATCATCATTGAGCTTTTTAAAATGTTGAAAGTGAGTACAAGCATCAAAGGTATAATGTAAACAGATAATGACTTGAGTACTACTTTCATGATTTTTGATATTGCAAGTGAACACAAGCATTGAGGTATAATTAAACCGAGATGCCCTAAGCACTTCTTGCATAAACAGACAAGAATTAACCACTTTCCTATGTGAATTGGAATGTCATCCATGATACTTTGTAGAGCATTTCCTGCAATGATTCACACAGTAATTATGATTAATTCGCAAACAATAGATAAAGAAAAATACCATTCTTCTTCCTAGCTTCTCTAGTTCAATACATCATCGAGTTGCTCCAAAGAAATGGTAACAATGATCAAAGTACAACATATCCAACTTTTGCTTAAAGTATTTCATCCATTATTCAAATTAGATCATCCATCCTAGTTTTGTGATTTTTTAGATTTTGGATCAAACCTAACCTAACGACCTATCCTAGGGGCCTGGGGGGCTGATCAATGATTAGACTTGCCTATGTTATACATGCAGAGACCACATAGTTCAACTGACATAGACTCATGTTTTTGTCCTTTTGACTAATTTTTGACATGTTTTTTTGGATTTTCTGTTGTGATATGGATGTCCAATGTGTTTTCGACGTTGATTGATATTCCATGTTGGGTTGTGTTTTGATCATTGTTTTTGTTGCGTTTGTCTTCCTACTATTTTTCCATTTTGTTAAGCTTGATGTTTATTATCACCAGTGATGTCCAGATGTTGCCCCTAAGCTATGGTGAGACATGACCACTCATAATGATATGATAATGGATGATAAATTATGGTGGCAGTAATGAACATGACATGCATCCAATAGATGGAAAAGTTGGTTAAATTACAAATAGCGTATGTTTCCAGGTTTTCACTATATGTTTTTATTGCACTTTCATTCTTTTTGATTTTTTTGTATTTTTTTGTTTTTCTGATTTTTTTGTATTTTTCTGTCACTAGAATGCTTGTTTGCCAGGTTTTCATCAAGGTAACCATTTTCAGAAACTAATTCATGCACTAGGCGATTCAAGTATAGAACTTTCTGAGATGGATATTGTTGATAGGTTCATCAAACAGATCCCCTTCAGGTGTAGACAATTGATATGCTCTTGATCCATACACTAATATGATTACAAAGGGACCTAGCCAGTTAGGTTTAAATTTCCCTTTCTTTTCTCTATACTGCTGATTTTTAGGGTTTTCCCTTAGGACCAAGTCTCCAACTTGAAAGACTCTGGGTTTGACCCTATGATTGTAGCTCCTTGACATTCTTTGCTGATAGGCCTTCAAATGATTGATAGCTTGTTGACGATGTTCATCTAGTAATTCCAGTTCCTGTAGCCTAGAGACTCTATAATCCTCATCTGTAATGATACCCTTTAGTGAAACACAGAGTGATGGTATTTCTACCTTAATGGGTAAGATGGCCTCTGACCCATACACCAAGGCATATGGTGTAGCTCCTGTTGGTGTTCTGATGCTGGTTCTGTAGGCCCATAGTGTAGGATTTAGTTGAACATGCCAATCACGTCCAACATCGTTACCGTTTTCTTTAGTATTTTTAGAATTGTCTTGTTTGAGGCCTTTGCTTGGCCATTTCCCTGAGGATTGTATGGTGTTGATAAATGATGTTGGATATGGAATTGTTCACATAATTCTTGGACGTCTTGATTTTTAAAAGGCCTACCATTATCTGTGACAATGGACTGAGGTACCCCATACCGACAGATGAGGTAGTTGAGTATGAAAGATGAGATCTGCTTCCAGTGACTGTTGTTAAAGGAACCACTTCTATCCATTTTGTAAAATACTCTGTTGTTGTGATGATGAACTTGTGTCCATTAGATGAAGAAAAATTTATTTTTCCTACCAGGTCCAGTCCCCACTGACAAAAGGGCCATGTTGATTTGAAGGGTTGTAACTCTTGTGCTGGTGCATGAATTAGATTACCATGAATCTGGCATTTCTAACACTTTTTAACATATTGATATGACTCCTTCTCCATGTTCGACCAATAATAACCTAAACAAAGGAGTTTCTTAGCTAGGGTGAGCCCACTTGAATGAGTCCCACAAATACCTTCATGGACCTCTCATAAGGATGTCTCATATTCATGATGTTCCAAACACCGAAGAAGAGTACCATCTAGACCTTGACGGTAAAGTACATCAGCAATCAATGTATGTCACACAGATTGACAGATAAAGTTACGCTTTTGGTTTCTAGAGAGATCAAGAGGAAGGATATTATCTTTGAGATATGTATAGATCTCTCCATATTGTGAGGTTTGAGTGTCGGTTATTTGGCATATGGTCTGTGAATCAGGATAGTCGTATGCAGGGTTAGATACTTGTTCTACCATAAACTCAAAATGACCTTGCTTTTCTAGTAATTGCAAAAGGGAAGCAATTGTCGCCATGGAAGCCGCAACTTTGTTCTATGCTCTTGGTATTTTCTCAAATTTGATATCCATGAAATACTTTTTAAGATCATCTATCATTTGATTATATGGCATGAGCTTCTCATCCTTTGTTTGATACTTGCTATTTACCTAATAGATGACAAGTTGTGAGTCCCCATACACTTGTATTTTTGTGATTTTCCATTCAATAGCTACTTTGATGCCGATAATCAATGCTTCATACTTTGCTACACTGTTGGTACATGGAAACATTAACCTATAGTATCTTGGTATGGTGTGTCCTTAAGGTGTGACAAATAGGATTCCTGCACCAGATCCTCTTTGTGTATATGATCCATCAAAATAGAGCCTCCATTGTTGTGTTGTAATATTTAGGATGTCTACATCTGGAAATTCAATGTTCATTGGATGATGATCCTGTAATGGAACTTCAACTAGTTGATCCGCTATTACCTGTCCTTTGATGGCTCTCCTGTCAACATATTGGATGTCAAACTCACTTAAAATCATAACCCATTTTGCTAGTCTCCCTATTAGAGCAGCTTTACTAAGTAGATATTTCAATGGGTCTATTTTCGCTATGAGCCTGACAGTATGAGTCAACATGTGTCGCAACTGCTGGGTTGCAAATACTACTTCCAAACAAGATTTTTCTATGAATGTGTAGTTTATTTCATATCCATTGAGAGTCTTGTTGATGTAGTATATAGCTTGTTCTTTTCCTTCAGGATCTTCCTGTTCCAATAGAGCTCCTAAAGATATGTCAGTTGTTTCGATATACAGTAACAGTGGTCTCTCTACTGCAGGTGGCATGAGTATTGGAGGTGACACCAAATACTGCTTTATTTGGTTAAAAATTGTTTCACAATCATGATCCCACTTGAATGAAACAATTTTATGAAGTAGATGGTTAAATGGGTGACTTTTGTCTGCCAGCTGGGAGATAAATCTCCTGATGGATTGTAACCTACCTTGTAGGGACCGTAATTGACTGCTATTTTTAGGCAGCAACATCTCCATTATTGCTTTAACCTTAGCTGGATCTACTTCAATACCCTTCTCTAACACTATGTAACCAAGGAGTTTTGCTCATGTTAACTCGAACATAAATTTCTTTGGGTTCAATCTAACATTAAATCTTTCCAGTCTAGTGAAGATTCTATCAAGGATCTCTAGATTTCCTTCCCTAGTGTATGATTTTGCTAAGATGTCATCCACATAATCTTCCATGAAAGTATGCATCATGTCGTGGAAAATAGTGGTCATCACCCATTGATATGTCACACCTGCATTTTTTAATCCGAAGGGAATGAAATTCCAACATAATGTACCCCGAGGACAAGTGAATGTCGTCTTTTCCTGATCTTCAGGTGCTATTTTTATTTGATTGTACCCTGAGAATCCATCCATTATAGATAACATGGCATGTCCTACTGTTAGATCGACAATTATGTCAATGCTGGGTAAAGGAAAATCATCCTTTAGGCACGCCTTGCTTAAATCTCTGAAATTCATGCATATTTTGATGCTATTATCAAGTTTTGAGACTGGCACAATATTTGAGATCCATTATGCATAATCTATGGACCTAATAAATCATGCATCCAACAATTTCTTTAGCTCAACTTTAACCATCAAAGCGATGTGGGGATGCATCTTTCTCAAATTTTGTTTGACTGGTTTGATTCCTTTTGGTAGCGACAGATGATGCATGAGGAGATCTGGATCTAATCCTGGCATGTCAGAATAAGACCATGCAAAATTGATGTGTCATTCCTCAAAGAATTTGGTGAATGTAGGTTTCTCTTGTTTTGTCATGGATGCTGCTAGATGTAGGATCTTTACCTTTTCAGTTATTCCCTGATTTATAGATTGTGTCAGTTCTACTAGTACTAATGATCTATCATGGTGATGTTATAGGAGGGTGTCAAATCTTCCATCCTTCAGCGCCTTAGAAAGGTTTTCACTGTTGGATACGTTCTTTATTTTTTCTTTTTCAAAATCTAATGCTGCCTCAGAAAGGTTTTCACCATTAGATTTATTTTTCCTGTTGTCATTTTTGCAACTGGAAGATTTGGCACCCTCCTATTGTGAAGCGTCATTATGAGTGTTATGGATAGAAATCATATCAATTTCGTCACTACAAAGATAGTTTATGATGGAATCATCATTTGAAAAGATTGGTAAATGAATAGGTTCGGTGGGTTCCCAGTCAATAAGTTTGGGATACCTCAAGGGTAATAAGTCACCAGTTTGAGTAATTTCGGTAGCTATGAGTGTTTTGATAGCTATGTCGTCAAAGTTGTTGGTAGGAAGGTCGAGGTCTATGATAGTACTCACCTCCAAGTTGTCTGTCTCACTCGATGTCTGATTGTCATTGCTTGAGTCATCGATATTTGTGGATCCCATAATAATTGGTCTATTTCCTGAACTTTGTCCCTCCTCTCGTAAGGGTGTATATGCTTGAATGACATCAATTTGTTTGTCAGTGTATGATGTAGTAGATAAATGATCCCATTCATACTCATTGGAATCTGTGTTAGAACCATCTCTCATTTGTAGAATCCTTTCTACCACTTTTTGAGTTACTTCCTCTTTTGTTTCCCCTATGTAGCCTAATCTTGTTTTGTCTTTATGCTGCAGTGTTAGAGGTTGAATGGGTTCTATAATACCATCCTTTCTCTTGCCAATTGGTCCTTGCCCCTCATAGCCCATTTTTTCTAAAATAGCCTTCCCTTTTCCATACTGATCTGTTTTGATGCTGATATTTGCTGATGTTGAGGCTTCTTCATCCTTATATAGCTAATTGAGAATGGCTTTATCCTTTGACTCATCTTCAAGGGTACCTACTTTTATAAACCTTTCATTTAGAGCTGTGATTGGCTGTGATGAACTTGGTGTGTTTGATATGGGTTGTCCATATGATTTTGGTGACAGTAGCAATTGTGATAGACACAAAGATTGCTCAAGGGAATATTCTCCTAAGCCTTTGTCTTTTAACTAAACCTTGTCTAAAAATTGTTGTGATAACTCATTCATAGGACCTTCAATGTTTGATAAAGTTGTGTCTACAATAGTTATTTCCTTTTCCTGATCTTTCTTCTCAACCCATTTAGATATGAAATTGGGTTGGCTCTCACTGTTGGATGAAGTGGAAGTCTTGACTTCTCTGTTGTGGGGTACCAGAGTATCTTGATTTGCTTTTATCATATTGCAAGTCTATGGATTATTGTTTTCAGTTGATATTGTAACCTTCTGTCCATTGACTAAAAATTTCAAACATTGATGGTATGTTGAGGGTACCACTTGCATTTCATGGATCCATGGACGACCCAAGAGTATGTTATATGTTAGATCCTTGTCCAATACTTGAAAAACAATGTTTTTGACAATCGGTCCTACTTGAATTGGAAGTACAATCGACCCCTTTGAAGACCTTTCCTCTTCATCATATGCCTTTATTGTTATCTTTATTCTAACATCAATGGTGTTGTTGGAATAGCCTAGTGCATGAATCAGTTTCAAAGTACAAATATTTAACCCAACTCCTCCATCTATTAAGACACACTTGACGTGGTGTTTATGGATTAGAACCTCTATATGCAAGGCTGCATTGTGTGGGTCATTTAAAGACACATCATCTTGTTCAAAGAACAACAGACAATGAGGTGTGGTAAGATGTCCCACCATGGCTTGGAATTGACAAACATCCAAATTATTGGGTACGGTTGTAGCTACTAAAGCTTGTTCCAAAACTTCTTTGTGTGATGGTGAAATTTTGAGAAGTTCTAAGATGGATATTTGCGCAAGTATCTTTTGTAATTGGTCCACGATGCTGCATTGATGTGATGGGGGAGTAGTATTTTTAGATGAAACTCCTTTTAGTACCACTTTGGACTGCCCCCTTGTCGTTACATTTACTGGTTGATTGTCTTGTGTTTCCCTGATCTTTAGGACATTGATTTGGTTGTCAGATTTGTTTGTGTTTGGTATCATGTTCAGGGATTCAATGTCATTGATGTTTGTGTCACCTGATTGATTATCAATGTCATTTTTCTCAACCTTGGAAAGGAAAATAATAGTGGTGTCATAGACATAGTTTATAATTTTTCCTTTACCACTTGAAGAACACTCTCATGTTTCGTAGTTGGGTAATGGATTGGTAAATGCAATGTGATCATTGTTTGTTTGATGCCCTTCGAAAAACACCTTCTTTGCTTCGATCAAGTCTTGTATCAAATTTTTTAGTTGCATACAGTCATTTATTTTATGTCCCTTATTCCTGTGAAAATTGTAATAATCCACATTGTTCCACCAGGATGGTTTTACCTTCAGCTCCCAAGTTCGGGCTTCAGGTAAAGTGATAAGTCTATTTGCAATGAGCTCTCTCATTAATGATTCCAAAGTTTGTCCTAATGGGGTAAATCTACGTCGATTGGATTGTCTTTGATATGACGGTCGAGATTCCCCATTGTTAGTATTATTATTTTGAGTAGTGCTTTGATTGTTGTTTTGGTTTTCATTTTGATTTGTTTTGACAATTGCTGCTATCAAATTGAATACTAGTTTTGTATTGTCAGTTGTAGCATCAGTGCTTCCAATATTTCTATTTTTCTGCCAAATTTTTGGCTTGTCGTTGTTTTCATAGTGATTTGCGTTGTTTGTTGTATCATTGTAGTGTTTAATGACTCATTTGACTAGGGATTCTTCGATTTTAAGCCCATTCTTGATTACTTTTTTGAATGTTGGGGGACATTGCAATTCGAGTCTATAACTCATGTGATCATTTAAGTTGTCAATAAATAATTCAATCTTCTCCTCTTCAAGTATAGATCGAGGATATCTAGCAAACAACTTTCTCCAACATTGTAAGAATGATAGGAATGTCTCACCATTTTTCTATTTTAGGTTATACAGATCTTTTATGGTTATGTCGTGTTCTATGTTGAAGGAGAATTGGGAGATGAATTTTTTGACCAGTTCTTCGAAGGATCGAATCCTTGGTTGTAACTTGGAGAACCATTCCATACAATGGGCTCCCAAACTCCTAGGAAATAACCTCATGAGGTAAGTATCTTCTTGTGCAAACTCGAGGCTCATTGTTCTAAATTTCCTTACATGGTCGATCAGGTCCGATTTACCATTGTATTTATCATATTTAGGAAATTCACAGTGTCTAGGGAAAGGTAACATATCCACACTTGGATGAAATGGGTAAGGAAAAATGTCCTGTAACAAGTATTTCTTGGTGGTTCCTGTTTGCATACTCTGAATCTGTTGCTATAGATTTTGCATTTGAACTGTTAAAGCAACCACCTGATCTGTGTCTTGGGTGTGGTTTGGTTCTGTTTCATTTGTTCTAGGTGTTTCCTTCAACCGATTGATGACAAAATCTTTCAGAAGTTTGGAACCTAACTCTGCTAACATCAAGAGATATTTCTCCATGTCTAGTTCTAAGACTTTTTCCATAAATTTATGAAAATTTGGGTCTTATTGGGCATGTTGTATATCTTCTTGTGTTATTTTATTGTTTTCATGTTGTTGGAATCGGTAAAAGGGGTTTTCTTCAGTCATGTTTGGATTTTCAATTTCTTTCTCTCTGAGTTTTTGTCTTTGCAACCTTGTTAAGATTGGCATACAAAAATTTTGGTTGTTTTTACTAAACTTGGATCTTCTGTGTTGTGATAAGTGTCAATTTTATTTTAACGAATCCAAATAGAATGATGTATTCTATTGACGAGGCTAAGTTGAAAATCTGATTACCGAGTTTTGTTTCGTGATAGTAGGATGTTAGAATCCTAATGAGGAAACTTTACTCAATAATCTAGATTTGTTTTGATAATTTGACACTTTCTATTTTGCAAGATCTGGGTTTATGTTTGAAACAATTTTTTGTAAAAACCTACTTTGTTTCAGGTTTTTAGGACACTGTTTGAACTATGAAATGTTTTTGACTAGTAAAAAACTTGAGTTTCTGATGGTAACTGATCTGTCAGATGTTTTCGAAAGGTCTTTGTTTTTCAGTTCTATGGATGCACTAAAACAGAAGGTAGAAGCATTGAAACAGAACATAGAAGTGCTAAAAGGTCTGGTAAAAGTGTTGTCCAATAGAACAGAAGCGCTAAAACAAACCGTAGATGTGTTGTAAGACTAATAGTTATGACACTGGTAATGTTTTTGATAGAAGCATTGTAAGTTTGACTAGAAGTGCTAAAACAGATGGCATAAGCGCTATTTCCTACTTTTGAAGCACTAAGAGATAGTGCATAAGCACTAGAACAGACTGTAAAAGTGCTATAACACTGATTTTTTGACTCTGATAGAGTTTACTTACTGTTGACAGAAGCACTATAATATGTGTCAGAAGCGTTGAAACAAGTGGTAGAAGCACTATTTTCAACTATGGAAGCGCTATAATAATGCGTAGAAGCGCTATAATAGATGATAGAAGCGTTGTTTTGTTTATTGCCAAGTGAGGGGTGTTAATATTGGTCTTGCAGCTACTATGTCTGATTTATCTTCTTCTTCGTCTAAGACTATGGATGCTATGAGAAATTGATGGGGTGTTTCATTTTTCTCAAAAATGAATGTTCTCAAACTGCTGATAATGTCAATTTGGGTACCTTCAATGTGTATGTTACCAGGCTAAAATATTGGTGTGGTTAGCCTTGGTTGTTGAATGGGAGCTGTAGGTCACCAAATGGTCATAAGGTATGTTGTATGATGGTTTCAATATTTTATCACAATGTTTACTCACTACCTATTGCCAAGTAGGAGGTAGTAACATGGGTCTTGCTATTGCTATGTTTCCTTTTCCTCTTCTTCGTTCAAGATGATGGATGTTGTGAGAAATTGATGGGGTGTTTCATTTTCCTCAAAAATGAATGTTCTCAAACTACTGATAATGTCGGTTTGAGCATTTTCAATGTGAGCAAGGCTAGGTTGTATAATAGGTGCTATAAGGCTCGACTGTTGAATAGGAGCTGTAGGTCACCAAATGGTCATAAGGTGTGGTGGTAATTCCCTAATTTTGGAGGACAAACCTAATGTTTCCAAGATTTATCTACTATAAGAACTGATTAGGTCTGGTGGAGTATTCTATGGTGGGTTGTGGGATGGAGGATTGACGAATACATTGACTACGGTTAGGTTCCTGTGAAAGAACTCTTCTCTAAATATAGGCTTGTGAATACAAGGGATCTAAAGCATAATCATCAGTGTAACCCCTAGCGAAATCATGAAACCTATGGACAAATGTCCTATGATGAAGCAAAATCTTCCTATTCTGATACAAGAAACGTCTTCTTTTCAAAAGGTTTTTGTAACTAAGTGGTTTCTTGGTTTTTTTAATTCTTTTAGCAAGAGATTTCCTAAATTTTTTTGTGGTTTTCTAATCTCTAATCATGTATTTCTCAGTTTGATTTTGTCCAAGTTGTATTTTTCAGGATGATCTTTTATATGAATTTTAATGATTTTGAAATACACAACAATCAAATGTAGACAGTTGTTCTTAAGAGCTGTAATCTAAACAGATAGTGTATGTTCAAAAGAACCACACATGGTCCTATTTTCACTGGTTTGATAACAATAAATCACTTCAAACATAATCACTCTTAATAGTCAAAAGGTCATCGTTATAATCAACAACCCACAACTTAAAATTGCGTTGACTCACATAGTTGTGTCACCCCCTAGAGGGCCCCTGTGTTTTTGTCTTTTCTAGGTGTGTACTCAAGGTTAGATTTCTGATCCCCTGGGAAAATAGTCCTTGGAAATTATATGGTGAGTTTCTTGGGGGTAGATTCTTCCCTCCCCTTGCACTGCGAGTATTACAATGTTTGGTTACTGACTCAACTGGATACTACACTAGGTTCTTAGAAAGGGTTTCCGTTTGGAGTGGCAAGTGATAAACTCCCTCAGGAGACCTCCCAACCTTTAGAACAAAGGTTTTGGGGATGGTTATCATGCACACTTTCGGAAAAGGTGGGTTTCCCCAGATTCATTTTAAATTTTAGAGTGGGGTGGAAAACCTGGCTTTGGTTGTTACCCACTTAGGTCATTCTCGTAGGGTGAGTACTTTTTCCCACTACGACAGGCCTTCTAAAGGATTTAATAAAGCTTGAAAATGCATAAAATAAAGGATGAGTTTGGCATTTTGATCACCCAGTTAAGGGGAGAGCATATGCCTATCACCACACAAACACATAAATCAACTTGTTCAATTTTTAGAGCCCAAACAAAATTTTTCTATCTATGTGAAGATGTTGCTTCATAGTGAAGGTATTGCTTCACAAAAAGACATGGTGTTCATTTTTAATCCCAAATTGAAATGTTTGGTGACTACCCTAGATTGATAAATTTTAAACCAAATTGAAGAAGTGGCTATCCTAGGATTGATAAATTTTAAACCAACTGAAGAAATGAAGTTACTAGTTGCAATCGCGTTGGATCCAGATAACGATTTACATAAGCGCTATAACAGAGATTAAAAGCGCTATAGAAATAATCGAAAGCGCTATAGAAATAATTGAAAGCACTATAGAAAGTGTTAGAAGTGCTATAAAATCCTTCAAAAGCGCTATAGAAATTGTCGGATGCGCTAAAACAACTTTGAAATTTGACAGTCGGACTGTGTTGAAAGCTTTTTGATCGAAGTGCTAAAACAGTCTTCCAAAGCGCTATAGTTTTCGTTAGAAGCACTATAGTTTGGCTTAGAAGTGCTGCAAAATATTTCAATCGTGCTAAAAGAGTTACACCAGATTCCTGTACGAAAGCTTTTCAAAAATTCTTGTTAAAAACATGGGGTTGGAGCCCCACGGTGGTGCCAGAATGTAAGTGTGAATAATTAAATAAGTAAAACAACTAAAACACTTCTTAATGAAACATTATATCAAGATTAACATGAATTAAACTAATTGAAAGCACAAAAAATGTGAAAGCGTCTCATTGTCTCCTATCTCCAAATATTTATCAAGTTATAGAGGGCTCTCAAATTTGTAAGCACCGTAACTATTTAAAATGCCTATCTAGAGAATGGAATTGATGCTAAATGCAATGATGTGATGATTGATAATGAAACTAAAAAGCTATGATGCTACTGTAATCTATACAGATATGAAAACTGATGGATGAAAGCTACAGTAAAAACTATGATGCTGTCGTGATGTGAATTCTACTAATGCTATGATGCTATGATGCTAAATGCTATTACTATTGCTATTGATATGATTGCTTGATTGCTATGAATACTGCAGAGTAAGTTTGCACAAATATTTGGGGTTCATTTCCTGTGAAAAGAAGCTGTATATATAGATTTACGACAACAGATTGTGACAGGGCAGCACAACAGAGGCCTAGATTCAATCTTGAGATTTGAAGGGTGAGAGATTGAGAAGCTGGAGCTGATCATGGGGATTGTTCTTCCCCATCAAAACATCAGGCAAGATGATAGGAAAGATCAGAGGAAGAAGATTGAGAGGATTGCCTGCAAGTTTGTACCCAAAGCTTTCCCGTGAATGCTAGTTGAATTAATTAGATTTGAAAAATCCAATTTTATTGGTGAGTGAATAGAGGAATATTTGATTTATGCCTTTATTTGAATATTTTTGATTTATTCAATTTAGCAAAATAGGAAGATTTTAATTAAATAAAACAAATATTTGATATTTGCTTTTTTAATAAAGAGGAATATGATAATTAAATAAATCTTTAGGATATCTTTATTTAATTAAGAGGAAATATGATAAGATAATTAAATTACATAAATTATTGAAGTTGTGTATTTAATTTAAGAGATAATTAATGGATAAAGTATAGAAGAAATAAAAAATGATAATAATTAAATACAACAAAGTATTTAATTTTTTTTATTTGATTAAGAGGAAATAATATGATAAAATAGAAGAATTAATAGTGAACTTAATAGAAATAAATATTCCTATTTATTTACTAAGTAGATGAATTTAGGATTAATTAATCAAATAAATCATATTTAATTAATTATATTCTTTAGACCATTTTTAGGTGTATACAACCATCACTGTCAAAAACTCCCACTGAAACATGTAACTAAGCTATCCATGACATTGTGATAACCATATCCTAAATGAAGATCATCCATACATGCAAACCCATGGGCTCAAAACCATGAGCTCCAAAACCATGGACCAATTCAACTAGCACAAACCATGTGCTAAAGACCACTAAAGGTTAATCCACTAACTCTAACCCAAGAACTAGTTTAACCCAACTTCCCCACCTTACCACCTGGGAGAACTCCTCTCTTATCAAGCCTTTCCTTTCAGGGATTGAGCAAGCCATACCAGGTCTTACAACCATTAGCCCAAATACATTGTAACATACTTCTTTTACAAATCTGCAATAACACAATAGTAAAAGCTCCCACTACAGCCAAAAAAACCTTCAAATTTTTAAGAGAAAGGTGCCCCAAACTCTACCCAGCCATTAGCTTTGATACCAAATGTTGAAAACGAAGGTGAAAATGTAGCTTAATACTTTGTTAAACTATGAGATTGTAGATCTAATTAAGTGTTCTTTGTTACAATTTCTTTGTATATGATTATCTGTTTAGATTCATTTTAACAATTATAGAAGTACAAAGAAATTGTAACAAAGAACACTTAATTAGATCTACAATCTCATAGTTTTACAAAGTATTAAGCTACATAATTACCTCCATTTTCAACATGAGGGGGTTAGAGGTATCTCTGTTAGGGCTATGATTTGTGGGTGACCTAGCAGAGCAATTCCTAGGTCACACTAATCATGTTCATTTAATTACATAGTACAATCTAAATAGATCCCTAGGTTGAGGAAGTATATGATTAAACCATTAACCTTGCATCAAGCCTCACCCTATTTTTCCTTAGCCTTGTCTTGGAGAAGAATGAACCAAATGCACACACTATGAGATTCAAGTATTCTATGAGAAATTTCTACTAACTTTGACCTAGGTCAGCTCTGAGCTATTAGTCATGACGATAAATAAAATTACTAAGGGCCTAGTTTGTAGGAGGTTTCATGGTGATGAAATTCTAGGAGAATTTATTTATTTGGTTGCTATTTATTGTGCCTTGAATACACACCCCATTTTTGTCAATCAAAATGGGGGCCCATTTCTTTCCCTCCTATTTGTCTTTTGGTCCTTGTTGGGCTTTGTTCTCCTTTGTGTTTTTTCTCTTTATTTGTTTTTCTTCCTTGTTTCCTTTCATTTCTATGCCTTTTGAAGTTTTGGGGTTTTCTATTTGGGTCTATCACCTTCATCGAGATTGAACCTCAACCCCCTCTTTTTTTCTCCTCTCTCCCAAGTTTAGTGATTGGGTGTTCATGTTTGGTTGTTTGTCATGGCTCTAGCCAAATCCCTAATCATGATCCTCAATATAAAGAAAATCTTATCAATACAGCCTACCACTTTGGCACTACATTAACTTCACTAAAATATGTTAATGACCATCTTGACACACAATTAAGCAAAGGTTTTTATTATTGTTTGGTATAATTTTGGGTTACTTTGCATTCATTATTTGAGCTCTTGTTCCTCCATTTATAATCATGATGATCACATGATTGTGTTGGCACATTCTTTATTTGTTCTTGTGCATGCTCTAGTATGGGTTTTCACTTTCTCTATTCATGTTTGGGTGTGCTTGTCATTTGTGTCCATGCTCTATTGGTGTGTTCATTTCTTGTATCTCTTTGAATTTCTTCATGTCACTAGTCATTGGAACCAAGTAGGGTTTTATTTATTGAGTCTAGTTTAATGGCGAGTGCCCTTTGTTTCCTGCATTTCTATTTGTTTCTTTTCTTGCAATTAGTTTTTGTTTTAGGCCTGGTTTTCCTTTTAGTTATTTTGGGTTTGATTTTTGGGTTTTTGTTTTTGCATTTTTCCTTATGTGTTTTTGTTTTTTTTTCATTGTATCTTGATCCCTCTATTGAATCCTTCTATTTAACATGATGATTGAGGGTTTTTGTGACGATGTCATTACACCTCATCAAATTTTGGGTTTTTTTAATCTCATTCTTTCTCTAAAAAAGGGAGATTTATCCATCTTATCAATACCTAATCTTTAACCTTTCATGCCCAATAAACCAAGTGTTTCAATCTTTGGTGATAAGATACATAAAGAATGACCTTACCCCAATCTCAATACTTTCACTCCTAAGTTTCTAAAATCCTTTGGACCTCGACAATTGATGTGATATCTTGGCACACAAGTTTTTCCTTACATAAAGGATAATGGTTATTCCCAAACCCCAAATCCTGATGGTCTATCTTAACGATTTTTAATAAAATTTTGACCATCAGTGATCAAGTTCACAATTTAAGATTTATAATTCTTTCTACAAAGGTTGAGGATTATCCCCAAAACCCAACCCCTAATGGTCTACCTCAATAATTTTTCATAACTTTCAGACATCAATGATCAAGCTTTCATCATAATGTATTTGTCTTTCAACAAAGGGTAAGGGTTGTTCTCGAACCCCAACTTTGATGGTTTTCCTTAAAAGTTTTCATAACTTTCTATCACCATTGATTAGACTTTTGTCTTAATGTTTACAAGTCTTTAAAAAAAGAGACGATTGTTCCCAAACCTAATTTTTGATGGTCTTCCTTAATATATTTGATAGATTTCGATCTCTAGTGATTGGGTTACCCTCCTAAAACCTATAGGTCCTTTTAAGTGAAAGATAACAGTTACTCTTGACACCCCAACCTTGATGTCATGTTATAAATCCATCAAGTGTTTCATATATTGATAACCTAGATGGTTTTATGACATTTTAAGGTAAGATTTAATGAATACTCTTGAAATACGACTCTTGATAGGATGCAATTTTTACTAAGTATAAATTCAAATATTTCCACTTTAATTGATATAAGTTATTGATAAGACCCAAAGCTCGATAGTGAATATTATTCGAATGTTGGCTAAATATGGACTTGGAGTTCATATTTGGTGAATTTTAATGAAGCCTAATAAGATTTTTTTTTGAACTTTGCAAGAAGGATGCACGAAGAAGTAACTCCTCACCCTTCACGTACACATAAAATTCCTACATTATCACAACCTCACCAAGAGAAAATGGACCATTCTATAGGAGGCGATGAAAATGAGCATGATGTAGGCAAGGAGATAAATATTGAAAATATTGAAAAACTCCCCTTGTTTGGTAATGCTACTATGCAAACTAATAGGCCAAAATTGGGGTATAATACAAAATGGATTTAATGTTTAATAATAAAATTTTAGTTTGGTCTACATGTCAATCTAGGGCGTAAACTTGTGAAAGCATCATGGCTATATGCACAAGGGTTGTATGTAGCGAGGTGAGTGTGGATGGAATGCAACTATTCTAGTAAAAACAAAAACATTCTCTTTAAATTCTAAGAAAATTCAAAACAATTCTACTATAGGAACTTTGTTAAAAAATGTTGTAAGAATTGTGCGGGCTGCTACAAAAATTGTCCAGATTGCTAAAACTATACAACCAGCTACAAGAACTATGCAAATTGCTAAAATTGTATGTTGTGGAAACAACCTACTACCAAAACTAATTTAAATTGATTTAACATAAAAATAAACAACTAAATAAATCTAAAATATACTCTTCATGCATCAAAAATAAAATCTATAATATATATTTTAATCACCCAATACTAAAATAAAATGATAACATAAATATTCAAAATAAATAAAATAAAAATAATATTCTTAATTCATCATTTATGTCATTCACATCCTTACCTTGGGCATCCCCTCTTCATTATCTTCCTTGACCACATTCAATCATACTTGCATTACTCTTTGTTGTAACTTCATCTAGTCTCATTGCAACGTCTATAGCTCATAATCTACCTCTACCAACTCTTCTTCTTGTAAGCATGCTAATAGTTCTTGACAAACAAAACCTATTATTAGAACTTCAAGTTATAATTCTATGTAGGATTAGTACACTATGTAGACTATCACAAACTCACACTTGCATGAACTATACTTGTTCTAATACAAACAGAATAAATAACAGTCCAACAAGAGGATTGTGAAGGAAATGAGGTCAAAAGAGATCAACGACTAACAAAGTAGACCAACAAACATAGTCAATTAAAATTTTACAATAACAATAACCCAACTATGAGAATACATCCAACAATGCATAAATGAGCTCAAGAGATACATTAACAAAAGGTATTTACACTTTAAACTTAATTTTTTTGTATCTGTTTAGCACCATGGAGTTTCCCTCTATGAAGGAGTATGAACTGATGCTTAATCTCCTCCAGATGCTTGTTTTTGTCCTTATCTTTATGCCCCCTCTTTCACCGCGAACATAAAATGATGAATCATAATAAAATGTTAAAGTAAAACTTTAGAATGTTTGTTTCCTAATGCAAAATATGGTTAGAAAGCATTGTTAAACATTTGGTATTCCATAAATGCAACAAAATACATTGTCTCATAGTATCGACAACAATATACCATAACTTAAATATATGATCTCTAGAAACTAATGTCATAATATGCGACTCCCTAAAACCTTAAATTACTCTAGTCAATATCACAAGAGCTCACTCTACTTAAAAATATTAAATCTTTTGATGTCACTCGATACCTCTATAATACGAATGCTTAATCCAATGACTTTTATAATAATACTACAAATTATTTGAACTCCCATAAAACAAATCTTAACATAAAACAAAACAACCTTTTTATTTAATACAAAATTACTCATTTCCCTAATTGCCCCACTTCAATTACTCAACCTTAACTTCTTCCTAGGCCGTAGTAATGAGGGATCTAGACCTACAATAAAGCGAGTTATCACTATTCAATTTCAAATCAACTAAATGAAATTTCATCCGTACTTTAGTCGTTTTTATATATTTCTTGTCCATCATTTATAATATTTAGCCTAGGGATTCCACTTCAAAGTAATGCCAATGTGGCCCTTTTTTCCAAAAGACAATATATAATTAAGCCATTGCAATTTACAAGGTTGTAGTTGTTAAACTTTTGATAGCATGACGTTATATGAAAGTATGGTATTTCAAATAAAGCCATGAATTAAGGAAAGTGGCATGATATGATTGCTCTAAGGGAATCATGGAAAGCATTATGAATGCTTTGGACCAACTTTTGAAATTTTCATGATATTGTTGTTTAATAGGTTGTTGGTTAAATGGTTATCCTGAAGGTGTCACATCAACAAAAGTATTTAGAGAAAATGCTTTTCTCATTAGCAAACAATAAAGAATGATTAAAGATAAATTGGAAGAGCTTAAAGAGTTGGACCTTTGTGGTCAATACCACTTTTTTAATTTTGGGGTGGTGTGTTAACAATAACATGTCAATTACTTTACACTAAACTCTTACTGTAAATATTAAATTATTGAAAGTCAAGTATTTCAAGCTTTGGAGGTCAAAATTGTAGCTTAGATTTCTATATTAAATGATTTTTTACTTGATGTTTTTTATTGTTTTAAAAATATGGTATTTTGTTAATACTACATATTTGTTGTGTTTGTAGTGTCGAAAAATATATTCTTATATTTCACATAATGTTTGGGTCCTCTAATTTAAATGGACTTAATTAAGCTTCTATTTGACTAAAATTTGCATTTACAAGCCTAATTAATTGTAATTTCCAAAGAGGGATGTGTGACTTAATTAATGCATTTATCATTATTAACACCCCGAAATGAATAGGTCCTAATAATTTAAGTTAAGACCCATTCACCCTTGGGAAAATGGGTCCCCTTTAAGTTGCAAATTCAAATTTTAAATATGTTTTTGGCAGAATTTTCATGATCCCAAATTCATATTCAAATGTCGGCTTGTAATGTTTAATTTTTGGGAAATTAGAAAATCATCTATAAAAGCAAGGTTATTTTAGCAATTCAAATCCTTGAATGTTAATGCAAGTTTCACAAGAGTTAAGATTATTGTCAAAGGTGTTCAAAAGCATATTTCTCAAGCATTTGTTGCAACATTCAAGATCTCTTGAAAATCATGTCAAAGTTATCAAGCATCATGCATGTTTTTGGAGCTAACATCGTGATGTAGGTATCAAGTTCCAAATCAAGATTCAAGCTATCAAATCGATCACATCAACAATCAAACCATTCCATGCAAGATCTACTAAGTTTCAGTCCTCCAAGGGTTTCAAATCAAGGGATTGGTGAGTTGCAACATAGCAATTGTTTATTCATAATTCATTGATTCAATTCAAGGTTTATTACCAAAATGGGGTTTGACCAAGGCAAACCCCCATTCACCAAAAACAAACAAATTTTTCCTCTTATGTTTGTGTTGCAAATCTTAGGTTGAAGAAGGATTGAAGATCTCTCAAAGTGCAAAATTGGAAAAGTTGTCATCAAGCCATAGAAACTCACCTACATGATTTATTTCTGACTTTTCAACTATAAAATCTAGAGAATTTGGGAGTGCAGACACAGGAGCAGAGGACCCAAAAAGAAATTTCAGAGAGCCCTAAAAATATCCATTCGCCCTAGGGTGAATCTGTCCCAGAGGACACTCTGCAACAACATTTTGGTGAAAGGTGAAAAAATGCTAAACCATCTCAGATCTGCCTGAAAGTTGTAGGTTCCATTAGATGAAGGTTTAATCTAATGATTCCTAGTGTTGCATTACATCTTTGGGTTAATTTACTATTTTTAGTCTTTCTCCCAAAAGTGTTGTCTTGGAAGATCTACCCCATCCAAGATCATAAAGAAAACAACAAGATTTCCTTCAAGGTTTCAACTCACCTAAGGGTTGAAAGTCAACCTTGGCTCAAGGAATCTCTTTTTCCTAGTGAAATAGAGGAAAATAGGTGCATGATGCCCCTTTTTTCCCTTTCTATTTATAGTAAAATTGGTGAACCCCCTCATTTTAAGAAATCACCCATTTTCCTATGTATCATTTTGGTGAACCTAACATTGTACATCAAAAGAATTCTAATTTGGATTCCATTCAAACCCTATATCTAGGATTTGCATTAATTTGCATTACATTGCATTATTTTCCATTTAATTTAGGCTTGTTAACTTGCATTAACTTGTATTTCATTTAGGGTTTTAGACTTGCATTTTGCATCCTTTAAAATTTAAAAAAATAAAAAAATTGCATTAATTTTGGACAACATTTTCATATTAGTGTATGTTCAAAAATCAAGTCAAAATTGCATTTCAAAAAGTCATATTGTTCATCATTTTTCATTCATTGCACTTGTATTTGGGCATAAAATTCTAGAAAGATCAGTCGCTGAAAGTATAGTTTATAACCTAAAACAAAAAACCCTAGATCTGAACTTCAAGCTCAAATTCAAAATTTTCTAACCCCTATCCTAGGAGCCATTTTCCCTAGGGTGAATCTATCCTTGTACAGGTCTAGTTTCATACTTTTGGGTAGTGATTTGTCTCTATTTGCATTCCTCTGAATTGCTATTAAATTTGGGTTTTAGTTTCAAAAATTAGAAAAATCAGTCATCTTTTGCATAATTGGTCAAATTGAGTGCATTCTTTGGAAATCAAAATTGAAATTAAAAGACATCATTTTTTAGGTTTTTGCATAGTGTAATCAAAAAATTATCTTGCTTAAAATTTGAAAATTGCTATCTCCTTTTACATCATGTTTTCATTACAAAAGTCTCTTGTTATCATACTTCATGTTCTATTTTCAAATCTTGTTGAATACTCTAAAAAAATGTTGTTACAAGCATATGAATATGAAGTCCTTTCACATCTTTTTTTGTTTTTCATTGATCCCTCCCCCGTGTGTGAGGATAACTTAGTGAAAGAGAATATAAATTTGGACAACCTTGAAAATCAAGTATGTTCTTCCCCCAATATCTCTCATACTTGTGAAGAAGATATTTTGTGTTAGAAGAACCCATCAATGAGAGTAACGAGAATCTTATTTATTTCTCTTCCCCTACCTCTCCTACTCAAGAAAACATTGATGGATATAAGGATGAGACCATTGAAACATCCCCTAATATAAATTTGCCTATCAAATCCATTTGTGAAGATGTTTTAATGCAAGAGAAACGAACTATGGATAATCTTGAAAATTATAAAGATTCTTCTCCCAAAACTCCTCTCTTTTGTGATGAAAGTGTTGTGGTCCTAGAGGAACCAAACATTGAATGCCATGGGAATCCTATTTGCAAATCTTCTAAATATATCTTAGCATAAGAGGAGATCATAGACACATTTATCAACATTACTTTTCCTCACCTTCACTCATCTCTAAATAGACCTCTCATTTATGGAAGTGATTCGGTAACACAAGAGACAATCATTGATAACCCCATTCATCCTAACACATCCTCTTCTTGTAAAGGAAAGGCCTTGATGTTAAAAGATGAAACTGATGACCATCATGAGGATCCTATTCATCCCCCACCTTTAAATAAACCAAAATTATCCAACCAAAGAAAAAAGTGCATAAGCGTTACAAATCTAAGAAACATAAGAAGCACAATCCTCTTGAATCCTTACATGACTTGTGAAAAGTATCCAATATTGAGAATGATTTTTACACTCTTTTATATTGGGGATTAATTACAGTTGAAGCCACAATAGTGGTTTACAATTGAAGTGAGGAAGGAAAAATCATAGAAAACGAATGCATGGAAAAAAATTTGATTTTAGGGGTTCGTACGAACCTATTGGTTCGACTGAACCCATTAGGGGTTCACTAGAACCTAGGTTAGGGTGAACCCTCCTAATACTTTCCCATCAAAAAATCCATCAAAACCCCTCATAGAAAGGGGGTTCAAATGAACCCTGGTTCGAGCGACCCCCTAGGGGTTCGTTCGAACCCCCTTTATTCCTCATCCCATCTCCGAGACACAAAAAAACCTGAATTTTGGAACTTCGGAGCTCGGGTTGAGGATGAAAATGGAGGAATCTTCACAAACCCAACTTGAATCAGGTAGTCCTCAGAACGAGCTATCCAAAAAATATAATTTTAATATGTTTTGGTTTTATTATGTATTTGTTTTTTTAGTTTTATTAAACATAGGTTTTTCATCGAAAATGAAGGTCTTTGTTCTACACATGTGGAAAAATAGCAAATTATCAATTTTTTTTTTGAAAAATATGAGTGCACTAGATATTGAAGTCCTTGATCCAACAAAAAAAATAAGATTGAATTTTGATATATAAAAAAAAATTTATGCGTTATACAGTCGCTATGTCTGAATTGTAATTATTTGACTTCAAAAGTTTGATTAAAGAAAAAATATTCAATAAAAAATTGTCTAACCAAGTGGAAGCACTAGATATCAGAGTTACAAATCTAAATTTGAAAGAATTAGAATTTTATCCTTCATGGAAAAAAAGTTATGCATTATACGATGTGCGTCACTTTTTAAAAATGTTGTTTTTGAAAAAAACCAGTTTTCATGGGAGATGGAAAAAGAAGTGTAATATGATTCCAAAATTTTTGAAAAAAATATTTTTAGAATCTACAGACAAAATGCGATGAGACTCTAGTTTTCATCATCTTCAAATTCTTGATGCTTTAGCCGCTATATAGGTGCTCAATGTGAAGATTTAGTTTAAAAAAATAATTTCGTGTCTAGTTTGGCCAAAAATTGTAAACCACTATTGTGGGATCACCCTTACGTTACCACCTAAACCTGAAAAAAAAAAAAAAACAAAGTGATCAAAATGGACAATATTATGCATACATCATAGAATATTTGGACATCACACCGATGATTGTTGTGATTTATAGGAGCTACTAAGAAAATTTGAATCTTTTAAGGATCCAACTAGACTAAAATGCATACACTTTGCTCCTTTCCATCTGATAGTTGTAGGATCATAGCATATATTCACTATTGTGTATTTTACATTTAAATGTACAAATCATTTCTATATTGCTAGGAGCTCATTCTCATCACCCATCTTGACTCATCCTTGTCCTGCATTTAGTGGGGGTAAGGAATTAGATAACCTTGTCCTAGTTTGACACTTGTTGTTGTCCCTTTGGCTAGTTATCCACCTTCTGCATATGATGAACAAGATTGGGATGCATATGACCTGCTATAGGTTGACTCACATGTGCCATACTAGTATTTTTCTTCATGTTCTTTGTTATTGTATTGATGATTACTAATGGTCTTGTTTTGATGATTATTAATGATCTTGTTATTTAGTGGTCTTGCTATTTTGCAAGTTATTATATTGATGATTATTAGTGGTCTTGTTAGTTTGCACATTATTGATCTTGTTATTTTGCAGTGTAATGCATTGATGATTATTAGTGGTCTTGTTATTTTGCAATGTAATGTATTGATTATTATTAGTGGTCTTGTTATTTTACAAGTTATTACATTGATGATTATTAATGGTCTTGTTATTTTGATGATTATTAATAATCTTGTTATTTTGCAAGTTATTGTATTGATATTATTAGTGGTCTTGTTATTTTGCAAGTTACTACATATTGATGATTATTAGTGGCCTTGTTATTTTAAGAGTTATTGTATTGATGATTATTAGTGCTCTTGTTATAATTATTAATGGTCTTGTTATTTTGATGATTATTAATGATCTTGCAACTTATTGTATTGATATTATTAGCGGTCCTATTATTTTGCAGGTTATTGTATTGATGATTATTAATGATCTTGTTATTTTGCAGGTTATTGGATTGATAATTATTAGTGGTCTTATTATTTTAAGAGTTATTGTATTGATGATTATTAGCAGTCTTATTACTTGTATTCATGAAAAAATATATAATTTTACAATATATATGATGACTATTATAATTATTAGTGGTCTTTTTATTTCACAAATTATTATATCGACTTGTTATTTTGATGATTGTTAGTGGTCTTGCTATTTTGATGATTACTCCAATACTGATGATTATTAATAGTCTTGTTTGCAATGTATATGATGAATATTATAATTATTACTGGTCTTGTTATTTTTCAAGTTATTATATTGATTATTAATGGTCTTGTTATTTTGATGATTACTATATGATAATTGTTTTTGTGATCTTGTTATTTGTTTTCTATGTATATAATGACTATTATAAGTATTAACGGTCTTGTTATTTTGCAAGTTATTATATTGATTATCAATGATCTTGTTATTTTGATGATTATATTTTGTGATCTTGTTATTTTGCAATATTGATGATTATTAATGATCTTGTTATTTATATTCATGAAAAAATATATAATTTTGCAGTGTATTGATATTATTAGCGGTCTTTTATATTTTGCGATGTATTGATGATTATTAGTGGTCTTTTATATTAAATTATAATGTATTGATTATTATTAATGATTATATTGATGATTATTAATGGTCTTCTATATTTTGCAATATATTGATGATTATTAGTGATCTTTTATATTAAATTACAATGTATTGATTATTATTAATGATCTTGTTATTTGTATTATATTGACATGACTATTAATGGTCTTGTTATTTTGCAATATTGATTATTAATGGAAAAATATATAATTTTGCAATGTATTGATTATTAATGATCTTGTTATTTATATTCAAGGAAAATATAGAATTTTACAATGTATTGATGATTATTAATGATCTTTTATATTTTTGCAATGTATTGACGATTATTAATGACCTTGTTATTTGTATTCTAAAAATTATATTTATGATTATTAGTGGTATTTGTATTTGTATATTTTTTCAATGTATTGATGATTATTAGCAATCTTTTACATTTTTCAATGTATTGATGATTATTAATGGTCTTTATTTATATTCTAAAAATGATATTGATGATTATTAGTGGTATTTGTATTTAATTATTTTTTTAAATTTTTTTCATGATTATTAGTGATCTTTTATATTTTAAAATGTATTGATAGATTAATTAATGATCTTGTTATTTGTATTCTAAAAATTATATTGATAATTATTAATGATATTTATATTCTTATTTTTTTTTAAAAATTATGATTATTAGTGATCTTTTATATTTTTCAAATATATTGATGATTATTAATGGTCTTGTGATTTGTATTTTAAGAATTATATTGATGATTATTAATGGTATTGTTATTTTTATTATAAGAATTATATTGATGATTATTAGTGGTATTTATATTCGTTTTTTTTTAATTTTTAATTTTTTATTGATGATTACCAATTTAATTATTAATGATCTTTTTATTTGTATTTTAAGAATTATATTGATGATTATTAATGGTCTTGTTATTTGTATTATAAAAATTATATTGATGATTATTAGTGGTATTTATATTATTTTTTTATTTTTTTATTTTTCATTTTATTGATGATTACCAATGGTCCCACACTATATGAACATATTTGTATTCATTATTCATAAAGGAATTTACTTTTGTTATTTATATTCTTAGTTATTCTAAGAATTAATAAGAATTATAATAAATAAGAATACAAATAAGAATTATATTAATGATTATTAGTATACTTCTATTCATATTTTTTTTGTTATTTGTATTCTAAAAATTATATTATATTCATTATTCATAATTTTTTTTTACTTTTGTTATTTGTATTCTTAGTTATTCTAAAATTAATAAGAATTATAATAACTAAGAATACACATAAGAATTATATTGATGATTATTAGTGATACTTCTATTCGTATTTATTTTTAATTTGTATTCTAAAAATTATATTGAATTATATTGATTAATTATTCTAAGAATTAATAAGAATTATATTGATAATTATTAGTGATATTTCTATTCATATTATTTTGTTATTTGTATTATTTTTTAATTTATATTCTAAAAACTATATTAAATTATATTGATTAGTTATTCTAAAAATTAATAAAAACTATAATTTCTATTCATATTATTTTGTTATTTGTATTCTAAAAATTATTTTAATTAGTTATTCTAAGAATTAATAAGAACTATATTGATGATTAAATTAAATTATATTGATTAGTTATTTTAAGAATTATATTGATGATTTTTAGTATATTTCTATTCGTATTATTTTGTTATTTGTATTCTAAAAATTATTTTGATTAGTTATTTTAAGAATTAATAAGAACTATATTGATGATTATATTAAATTATATTGATTAGTTATTTTAAGAATTAATAAGAATTATATTGATGATTATTAGTATATATCTATTCATATTATAAAATAATTCTTATTAATATTTCTATTCGTATTATTTTGTTATTTGTATTATAAAAATTATTTTGATTTATTTTGTTAATTGTATTCTAAAAATTATTTTGATTAGTTATTCTAAGAATTAATAAGAACTATATTGATGATTATATTAAATTATATTGATTAATTATTTTAAGAATTATATTAATGATTATTAGTATATTTCTATTCTTATTTTTTTTTGTTATTTGTATTCTAAAAATTATACTTGGTATTTGTATTATATTGATAATTATTAGTGATATTATTATTATTATTTTTGTTATTCTAGCATTTGTATGTATTTTTTTGTGTTATTTGTATAATCTAAAATTATATAGCATTTGTATTATATTGATTATTATTAATAATATTTTTATTCGTATTTTGTTGTTATTTATATTGATGATTATTAATCATATTTCTATTCGTATTTTTTTGTAATTATTAGTGATATTATTATTATTATTATTTTTATTCTAAGCATTTGTATTATATTGATGATTATTAATAATATTTCTATTCGTATTTTTTTTGTGTTATTTGTAATCTAAAAATTATACTGGAATTTGTATTATATTGATTATTCTAAAAATTATAGTAATGATTATTATTGATAGATTATTTTTAGTTTATTTGTATTCTAAATGTTTTTATTATATTGATGATTATTATTAATATTTCCATTCATATTTTTTTGTGTTATTTGTGATCTAAAAATTATATTAATGATTATTATTGATAGCTTATTTTTAGTTTATTTGTATTCTAAATGTTTTTATTATATTGATGATTATTAATAATATTTCTATTCGTATTTTTTTGTGTTATTTGTATTCTAAAAATTATACTGGAATTTGTATTATATTGATTATTCTAAAAATTATATTAATGATTGTATTATATTGATTATTCTAAAAATTATATTAATGATTATTATTGATAGATTATTTTTAGTTTATTTGTATTCTAAATATTTTTATTTGTATTTTTTTGTATTATATTGATTATTCTAAAAATTATATTAATGATTATTATTGATAGATTATTTTTAGTTTATTTGTATTCTAAATATTTTTATTCGTATTTTTTTGTTATTCATATTTTTTGTTATTTGTATATATTAATGATTATTATTGATAGATTATTAATAATGCTTTATTTGTTTTTTTAAGTTTATTTGTATTCTATTGATGATTATTACTGGTATTTGTATTCTTATTAATTTTAAACTATCCGTATTTTTTGTTATTTGTATTGTATAAATTATATTTTTAAGTTTATTTGTATTCTATTGATGATTATTACTGGTATTTGTATTCTTATTAATTTTAAACTATCCGTATTTTTTGTTATTTGTATTGTATAAATTATATTGATGATTATTTTTTGTTATTTGTATTCTATAAATTTTGTTATCCGTATTTTTTGTTATTTGTATTGTATAAATTATATTGATGATTATTTTTTGTTATTTGTATTATATAAATTTTGTTATTTGTATTGTATAAATTATATTGATGATTATATAAATTTTGTTATTTGTATTGTATAAATTATATTGATGATTATTTTTTGTTATTTGTATTCTATAAATTATATTGATGATTATTACTGGTATTTGTATTCTTATTTTTACTCGCGGTATATGAATATATTTGTATTCGTAAAAACATTTACTTTGCTTGATTAGCATCTATATTTGACACTTTTCTAATAAATTTTCAGATTTTTCTTTATCATTTCAACTCGTGCACATTTCCTTAAAGTTGTCGAATGCATGGGCCTACTTTTCTACTATCGGAATCGAGTACAATACACTAATTAGATACACCACACGCTATGTGAGGCTATCCTAAATTAAAAAACAGGATCCTTCTTGTAGGTTCTCTTGTTTCCTAACAAAAATAGTTTAAAATTATCTCTTTTGAAACTTTTTCTAGACTCTTCTTTCTCTAAACAAAAATATAACAGTGTTTTAAAGAAAATTGGAAGGCCAAAGCAAATCCAAACAACCAAACGAGTACAAAACAACGAATCCAAAAAAGTCAAAATGCAAAAAAGCAGAAAAGGTGCTGTTGTCACTCAGTGTCCTCCTTTATCTTTAAAGATAAAAAGTAAAGTAAAGTAAAGTAGAGTAGAGTAGAGTAGAGTCAACCTAGAGACAAGATATTTATATCAATATGCTTCACACTAAATCAGCCTGTCAAATCTCTCAAGCTTTTAATTACAAATGCGGCCCTTAAATATCATGTGGTCGGAAAAGCCAAAAGAAAAGGCACCTCATCAAATTATTGAAGAAATGATCATTTTAATCTCTTTTTAAGGCATTAAGAAACCAAAAGTGTCCACTTTAATCTCTTTTAAGGCATTAAAAGACCAAAAGAAAACTCAAATTATTGAAGAAATGACCACTTTAATCCCTTTTAAGCCATTAAAAAGCCAAAAGAAAACTTCCAAATGGTAACGAACACCGTATCGTACTATATGATACATATGGTAAGGGGGACTGTACATTCATAAAATCACAAGATACACAGGTTAAGACAGAGGCAAAGTCACTTGAGTTTCAAACATTCATAGGTTGGAATTCAGCATATGTACAAGGAACTAAGTAATCTCCATGTATTTCAGCCACGGTCAGAGAGAAGCCTCTCGTTGAGCTCTGGGTCCTCCACCTCGCCTGGTCTGTGGTTATTCTCTGCCATGTCTTCAGACCACTGCCCACTCTCTCTTTGCTCTATTGTTTCCATCCCTGATAATTGCCACCAAACTTGTAAATGACCACTAAAACAATAATAGACTTTTTACATTTCATAAGCTGGTCAACACTTACTTTGGATGTCTTTATCAGACAATGACGGCAAGTCCTCTCCAGGGACAGGAGGACCACCACGCTCCTCCTCCAGGGGCTCTGTGGGACTCACAACGGGAATGGGTTCGTCTTTTCCAGTGGTGGGGTAGTCGTACTCGGGACCGCTCCCAACTGGGTTCTCAATCTGTACCACCATTTCACACCTCTGAATTATCTTCTAACTTGGGTAAACGTTATATAGCAAGATTCAGAACATTGTATAACAAGATTCAAATTTGAATGGATATTATTACCTCTGTAACGTCACTTCGCTTTTGTTGTTGAGAAGCCATGATCAAACTGTGGTCCTCTAGTTTCCTTATATGTTTGTTTGTAATATCTATGTTACTGTGTTACTTGGCTTTTATAGATGATCTGGACTTTCAGACGGTGCGGTGTAAATGGAATGGTTGGCACTTAGGTTGCGTTGCATAGAACGCGTGTAAGGAAGCAGTCTACTTGTTCCTTTCCACAGTGTGCCACGCAAAAGGATAATTTTAGGATGGTTAATGGAGTGGCCTACCAGGGCTTCTAACTAAAATGAATCCTGTGAGACCTTTGATAATTATCAAAATGTAATGGCAGGTCCATGTGTAGTAAAAGTAAAGCCACTGCCACATCGAACTATTTTAAATATCCACTGATCAAAGCAAGAACTTGAGTGACTAGGCCTAGTGTGTTATAATTTTGACTTCAGTTAAAAATGATATTTGATTAAAGGTTTATATCATATATATGTGCATATGTAGGGTAGTCTTGTAGACTTGGGTTTATAAAGGGGAGGTTATAAGGTTGAAACATTTTTTGAGATAATAAAAGTTGATTTAAGAGAGACATTCTTAAATAATTTTGTTGATCAAATACTTTATAGTTAGATTTTTTGAGTTATTTTATGTAGAATGTGATCAAGAGGATTATCTATATATGTGTTTATTGACTATTCAATACTATTTTTAATGTTTTTTACTAGTTTATAACAATCATAAACATAATAATTTTAGAAAATTTGAAGAATGCATTAAAACAAATGACTTTCAATGTATCATAATTTATCAATATAGATAACTATTTACAAATACATGAATAATGGATATGATATGTCAACAGTTAGAATTTTTTTAATTAATATTTTTACTAAACAATGTATTTTTGTAGTAACACTATAATTCTTTCAAAACAATGGATACATTATTTTTTTATGTCACACTTATATACAACTTTGCAATGCCTTATGTATAATATGAAGTAAATGCTTTGAAAAGTTGACCAAAACATTCAAAAAAAATAAAAAATTGAAAGAACAATTCCTATTTAAATACCAAAACCACTACATTTCTTCATGATACAATATTGATTCATCACAAATTATCACATACATAACACAATGTATTAGTTGTTTTTATCAAGGTCAATGTAGACAATCACTGCAATTGATTTTGTTCATTTTTCCTACTATCAACATAACTTACATCTTGTATTTTGAGCTATTATGAGAATTGTTGGAGTAATGAGGAAAATTACCTAATAATTAATTAATTTTTAGGCCCCTTTTACTTTAATTACTTAAGCTAAACTTATGAATTGCTTTTTTATTATTAGATTGAGCTATATTTAGATCATGTTGTCTCATTTCATAAGATTAAGACACTTGTTTCAATCTAATTGTTAGAAATATGAACAATAACCCAAATGAAGTTGGCCACACTTCAAAGGATCAACCATGAAGAATACCGTCCACATGAATAAGAAAATGTTGCAGTATGAGAAAGAAGACAACTTGATCAAATGATGATATTGAATATATTAAGATAGAAATCATGAGATGATTTACAAATGTACAAGAGCCTTGCTTATATAGGAAAGGAGAGAGGTAGTTGAATACGCACCTTAGTTGCAATCATTAAATGCCTAATGCATAATTATAAATGCATGAGAGAAATATTAAATGCCTAGATAGGTACATGCTAATTAATAAGACATGGTCCCATTAAATACCAGTTTCTAGAATGCCACCTAGGAAACTAACTCCTAAGTAAACTTATTAATGATGTGAATGCGTCCTTACTAATAACTAGTTAAGAAATAACCCCATTCACACTAATGAAGGGAAATAGGTTCATTCTAGAGCGAACATTTGAAATCAGTAGGTGCCTTCGATAAGCGATGTTTCTTTAGAGAACCTCAAAAGCACGTACTACTATGCCATAAAGTGAAATAAGACATTTTATTTCCCACCATTAATCCTTAGAGGAAAGTTCATGCAATTTTAGATCATGCAAGATCAACCAGTTTCAACAACATGCATTAAACAGATTCAATAAACAAAATCATTAAACATGAAAGAACATAAGACATGAATAAAAAGATTTGCGTGGGGAAAACCTTTTCGGGTAAAAAATCCCACCCTCCAAAAGCATAGATCCATTGTATTATTCAACATAAAAATACAGAGTTACAATACAATTGTAGGCTCTAAGACTTTACATGGAGATTTATGTAACATCTTGTTCCATTTGGAGAAAAATCGGTAGCATATAACCCATGTAAATTCAGTCTCTCCTCTCATAGCTCCTCAAGAAAAATATCATATTTATAGAGCATACAATGCAAAAATTAAACATTTCTAAATCGACTGCCAAATGCTGAAGATAAACTCAACATGGAAATGGAAAATTCCTTCATGCATAACTCCTCCTGTAAAATAAACTTTTCAACTTGACTCCTCATCCAAATAGAAATTGCAAGTTGTAACTCACAAAGACAAAGTGAGAAAATAAACAACATTTAATATTTAGAAAAATCAAAGGTTGAGACACCTTCTTTTTCCTAACATTCTCTCACTTGTCAAACACATTTGAAGAGTCCATGAAAGTAACATGATTTAACTACTAAGAGTCAACCGATGAAAACACATCATCATAGTCATACATGAAATCACAAGAATCTCGAACAATGCTTTCATGCTCCAACCAAGACACCTGCAACAACATCCAAGATGTTCACCATCTCAAGAAGCGGTTCTATTCATCCTCCAAATTAGGAAAAGAACGAGCCACGGTGTATATGCACCAGTTTAAAGAACATAAACAACATATCCAACTAATAGAAAAGGCTACAAAATACTGCCACCACTCCACTATGCTCACAAGATTTACATAAGCATCAACAACATCAACTTTAAAGCCCCCAACTTGAACACAACTGTGAAGTCATCCTACAAAAAACAAGATAGAACATCAATTGGAACAACAAACAAGAAACTGACTACTCCCATACAATTGACCAACCCAATCAACTAAAAATAGCACACACAACAAGTGCTAATCCATCCAATCACCCATACCTAGAAGGTATCCACATCAACAAATTCATCCCACCTACATAGCCAACCCATCAACTGCAAATACAAGCTCCATATGCCAACCAGTCGAAGAAGACCAAACACATCTAGGAACTCCCACTACATGGGTAATGCAAAATCTAAAAAGATCAAAGGCATAAAAATTCCACCAATCATAACACATAGAAAGTGTAGCCATGTAGTACCAAGGACCATCCACAATGATCTACAAATCCTGCAACCAACTACTGCAAGAAACATCTCTCTCAACAATCTTCCACAACTCTCCCATGTTCTCCATATCCAACAGAAGAAAAAGATACAAGAACCACCATGTCATCACCTAAGTGACAACACATGACCACAAACTAGTGATAATCAAAGCTCCACATAGAAATCTCACATCCAAATTCATGTGAATCTGAACATCCAGGAAGAACAACAAGACCAAAGAGAGAAACCACAAACCTGATTAATTGGAAAATGGATGCTTTATGGTTTAGGTCATAGAACACCACTTTTCTCCAACTAACATTCAAGGATGCCCTAGGATCCCAAAGTGGATTGATTATCAACACAAAGGTGATTCAATTCTCAACAAGGGAGACCTAGGAAGATTCCTTAGGTAAGTTGAAGGGTTCACCACCAAGAAAAAGCCTGGAAAAGACAACTTAACATTCAACCCACAAAACCTAGTAATTCAAGCCAAATAATGAGTGCAAATGGAAAAATTAAGTAACAAGTTCAAATGTATGTACCTGAGAAGTCTGGAAATGTGATAAGGATTCTAGAAATGCAAAAATGTTGTCAAAATATGCTAGGGAGGACTAAGACACCCTTACTGTCTTCTTAGTCACACTATTGTTTTTAAGGGAAAACACAAAATCCTCAGATGTAAGAACCGAATTTGAAGGAATCTCTAAAAAATACCTCCAAGAGGACTAAAATTCCCTTACTATCTTCTTAGTCCCGCTCTAAATTTCTACAATTTTGAAATGTGATCCTGAGGTCCAAGGTCTACACTTCCTTCTTCTCAGATCTCAGGTCTTGAAACTTCTAGATTTGGTTTGTGGGTGACTTTCCATGAGAATGACAACTTTGCAACTTTGCACTCCAAATGATCTTCAACCTAAATCTACAAACACAAACACACAATAGAAGAAAAACTTGTTGATTGTTAGTAATTGGGGGTTTTCCTTGGTCAAACCGCTTGTTAATTAAACCTTGGAATGAAATGGAATAATGAAGTGAAATGATGAATGAACAAAGTGCTATGTTGCAACTCACCAAACCCTTGTTATGAAATCTGCAAACTTGTGTGAAGTGGCTAGCTTGAATGTAGATCTTGAACTAAATGAATTCTTGATAGATCTTGACTTGAATTGCCTGCTTAAATCAAAACCTACATCACAAATGTTAGCTCAAAAATACACATGATATAAGAATATCATTGACATGATGCTTGAATCTTGATGATGACTTCAATTTTTTTATGAACCGCTCTTGAATGCTCTCTTGATCAAAAACTTGCTATAATGCATGAGTACTCAAGTTGCTAGGATGAAAATGAATGAAAGAACCATGTATTTATACTTAAATTCATGCTTAATATCTTGAAATTATGCCACACCAAGCCAACATATTACTTCATTAATTAAAGGAGGCTAAATCCCACCAAGATTTGAAATTAAATCCTAAAAATAACTTGAGGGATCCGACAAAGATTCCCTAGGTGGCGTCTTAGTCCCAAGGCTTGAAACTCAGGGCACATACTCCAAAAAGGGGCCTCTTAAGGTGCCTTTAAAATCAGGGTCCCAAGACCTTTAGAGGACAAAGATTCCCTAGGTGTCTTATTAGTCCTAGTCCAAAAATCAAAGACACACAACCAAAATCATTAAACTATCACTTATCCTTTGATGTTTTTCAGGATTAGCCATAAAAAGATATAATTTATTAGGCTTGTGGATGCAAAATAGGACCAATTAAGATATAAATAAGGATAAATAAAGCAAGGTGGGCCTAACACTTGTGTAAAAATGAAAAGGTATGCATTTTCCTACACTACATTAGCCCCCACTTTAGTGATAGGATGAACTTGCTTCAAACTCACACTAAAGTAGCCAACCACACAATCAAGAGGGGTTCAAATGTATAGATGCTAGTAAGATAGGATGAAAATAACCAAGAGGGTCACGACCAAACCCCCAGGATCAAGATCCTATCACAAACCAACATAGGCACAAAGGAACACACTTGCAGATGATATATGAAGCCATAACCAGATCACCATCATACACCATCAAAGATAGGAAAAAAAAGGAAAAAGAAAAATGCTACAGATCAAGCTTCGATTGGCTGTCCAATGCATTATGGACTGGGTGTAGGTTGTTTGTCCAAAAAGCTTTACAAGTGGAATGCGCTATCCACTATGCAAACAAAATGCATGCTCACAAGGGCTAGTGAAGTTAGTTGTCCACTAGGTGAGCCCCAAGACATCCATATCAAAGCCATACCCCCATGACTATGATAAGGACAAAAATAAAATGCATGCTCACAAGGGCTAGTGAAGCTAGTTATCCACTAGGTGAGCCCCAAGGAACCATATCAAAGCCATACGTCCATGACTTTAATAAGGAAAAATAAAATGCAACGCAACAAGAAAGAGGGATGTTCAAAGGGATTTTGCTTAGTTTGTGCAAGGTCTCTTCTTAGGGAGCATTGTGCCTAATGTCTCCAAGAGAGGACAAGTCAAAGAAATATCACTCTCAAAGGAAATCAAGCCCAATGACACCACCAAGAAAAGGACACATCACAAGAAGAAAGAAAATCGCACAATGAAACATGAGCGTCGATGTATGCCCCCACTTTAAAGTGGTTGCTAACACCATTGCTGTGAGCAATTGCTTTAAAGTAGAAGAAGACATGAGAGCTTATTCGGAAAGCCCTATGCCAATTCATATGTTTCCAATAACCTACGTCATGAGAAGGGAAAGGGTTACCACCAGATACTTTGTTCATTTGTGTCAAATCATTTTCCACTATAGCCCAGTTGTTTCATAAGCTCTCATAATCTGTTATGTAGAGCTTCTTCATCTCTTTTGGATTCGGTGGTGGCTCATAATTGTTTGTGTCAAAATCAATTGTGTAATTGTTGTATGTTGAAGATTCACCTTGGGTAAACTCTTGTTGTGTTGACATTATTGTTTTCCCTTTTTTTTCTTCATTGTTGTCGTTGATTTTGTATTCTCCCAAGAACAAAGGTGTGAAATCTAATGAACCCCAATAATCTTCCAACAATTTTGATGTTGTTTCAATCACTTGTTGCATAGTTGTTTGGGGTCCTATCTTTGAGGTTGGAATTAATGTTTTCAAAGGACTTGGTGTTCCTTTTTGTACTTGTAAGCAACTTTTAGGCTCGAGATAAATTTCCACTTTGTACACCTTATTATTGTAAACACACTTCATTATGTGGTGAAGAGTTGAAGGCACAACATGCATCTCATGAATCCACAATCTTCCTGAAAGAAGGTTATATGAAAGCTCATGAGGCATAACATGAATAGGAGTTGCTAAGGTATCATTTCCAACTATAATAGATAAAGTGAATACTCCAGGCGACTGCTTTCCTATGTTGTCAAATCCTCTGATTGATAAGGAATCAGGTTGAATTTGTGACTTGTCTATGCAAAGTTTATCCAAAAGAGTTACACTACACACATTATGAGTTGATCTATTATCAACAAGGGTATGCTTAATCCATACTGTCTTGTGGATAGTCATTATCACATGTGAATGCTTCATTTTTCTTTCTCACTTCCAAGGGAGGTAACTCATTTTAGTGAAAGGTAATATCGATGTTAACCACATTCATTCCTTGAATGAGAGCTACTACATCAGTTGGATTTGCACTAGGGGAAACCACAACTTTCTATAAAGTTGTTTCAAGCATGGTGTGGTAACTAGGTGAAGTTTGAATAAGATCCCATAAGGAAATCTTAGCAGGAGTATTCTTAAGTTGTTCAACAAGATTGAATACTCCTTGCCACTATGCAATGGTAAACGAGGAGCACTAGGCAATATAGGATTAGGAAATGGTAATGAAATGGGATTAGGTTGAGGTTGTTTGTTATTCCTTGTGTTATATGTACATGAGCAATAGCATTATAACTTGATTTCTGCGACACATTTTTCTTAGGTGATTCAAGGATAAGGACATGTTTGTTTGTAGGTTGAGGCTTATTTGAAGTTGGATAAAGGATAAATTTAGGCTTAGGAGAGTACATCAAGGGCTATCTAATGTGCATAACCTCATAAGACTTTTCATGGTGTCTTAGTGAAGGGGAGTCTAAAGTCCATGCATCATCTTCATCGGAAAAAGACTCATCAACATTGTTTTAAATTCATGTCTTAATTTTCTCATTTTCTTGCACCATGATATCCTCCCTAAGAGGAGAGTGTTTAGGATAACTACAAACTAAATGTTCTTGGCATTCAAGGATTGGTTCTTCATCGCAACTAGGGGAATGATCAATGGTTGAATTATCTTTCTCAATAAGGGATTCCCTAGATAAAGAGGGATAACTAAAATTCTCATGACTTTCATCAATTAAAGTATCTTCTTCACAACTAGGAGAGATACTAAGAGAAGAACACGTATGATTTTCATGATCATTTACAGTTTCATTCTTTTGTTTCCTAATGTCTTCCAAAATAGGATATAAGTAGGGGAAGGATCATAAAGAGGGTCATAAATGTCTTGTCCACTAACAAAGGTAGAAGGAGATCTCAAAACAACTAGGATGCTCAAAACTCTCATTGATTGGTTCTTCTAACACCAAAATATCTACTTCACAAATAAGAGAGATATTATGGAGAAGAACGAATATGATCATTAGGATTGTCCAAGGATGTATTCTATTTCAAAAAATTATGTATATCAGGGTGGATGCACACAAATTAACTTATCAACTCAAATATTTCAATCTTAGAACCCTAGTTTCATGGGTTTTTCTTACAATTCTCTAATTCTTCTAGTAACACTCCATACAAGCTCTTTCTAACATAATTTTTAGACTAGGCCTCAAACCCAAAATCCAATCACCATTCCAGATACCCTTTTTGGAGTTTTAAAACATATAATTTTTTTAGGTAGGGTTACTTTGGAACAAAACCCTCAAATCTTGGCTGCTATTGTTCCAATTAGGCCTAATGTGGAGTAGCAAATGGACTAAAATGGGCATAAATTTTCATGTATACCTCCAACCCAAAATATAAAAGATGTTTCAGATACCCATTATCCTCTTACAAAACATATCTCAAAATAATATGGGGGTGTTTTGTAACATAAGGGTCAAAAACCTGCTGCTACACTTGCATAAAGACATAATTAGACTTGTTTTGATAGGTCACAATGTGGTTTTTACAATCCAAACCTCAAAATATCATGCCACCAGCCCAAACATGTCCAATATGGTCTACACAAATATTTTCCATCACCCAAAACAATTTATACAAAGCTTTTTCACAAACCCTGCCAACCTATGCATCACCTTTGCTTAAAAACATGAAGTAAACCAACTAAGGCATCAACCATATTTGTCCAAATTCTCATCCCTGCTCTTGAAAACAATATCAAATTAAAATAAACCTTATATAACCCCATTCCACCAATTTATAAGCATTTTCATTAGTGGAATGGGCCAAAAAACATTTTTTTGCACTCAAACCCTCAAAAATAGGGTTTTTTGAACCAATTTTAGAAAAAACGACTATAAAATCCTCAAATCTCAATGAAATCTTGTGAGACAAAAAAAAAAGGAATATAACTCATCCCTTCATCAATTTCAAGGCACAAGAAATCACCTACAGGCTATACAAGGCCATACCAAACATTGTAGCAACAATTTTACACAAAATTTTCAGAGAAAAAAGGGAAATCTTATTGTTTTACCATCAAAAACAACTCTCCAACCTTGCCTCAATCCTTTTTAGGCATATTTAAACTTTACACACCAAAAATAAACTAACTCAACTAACTCTAACCACCATTTAAACTTCTAAACCGTTGGATTTCCATTTTTTTGCATTTTTTGCATTCTTGCACATGACAACATTTGCAAAATTGACACAAAACTCGAGACTTTTCTCTAAATGATCCCTAAATGACCCAAAACATTGGAAATGGTCTATTATGACCTTATTACACCACAAAAGGACTCAAAACACAAAATACCCACATTAGGCCAAAATTTGCAACATTAATTAGGTGCCCCTACACCATACACTTGGATAGAAAAAAAAATCAAGTCCCTTTGAGGACTGTATTGCAACCAAAACCTTGCTTGCTGACATTATTTCTTTTGCGTCCAAATTCCTTTCCATCTGGTAACCCTTTCCATTGGATCAAATACTAGAAAGCAGCATTTGTCTTCACATTGGTGAACTCTTTGGCATCTAGAAATTGCTCCAACTTGAATGGCCCACTTGATAAATTTGCTTTGTCTCCTTCTGCATCTGTAACTGATGTTGAACCTGCTTCTATACCTACAAATATACCTTTTCCATCCTTGTTATGAATCATTTTCTTCTTTACCTTCGTTGCATGCTTGAACTTACCCACACATCTATGTAATTCACCTTCAATCTCTTCCATCTGCTGATTTTCCCTTTTGTATGTTACTTTATCAGTGTTACAATCCTCTGGATTGACAAAATTTGACTACCCACTAGCCTCTTTTGAAATCAATGAACAAAGTACTCTTTCCATCATGGCATCAACATGCTTCTCAACCCACTCTTGAATCTCCACAATTAATTCATCCTTGACCTTATCATTTTCAGATTTTATCCTTAACCCAATATCATTTCCTTCCAAGTTCATTTCACTCTTCAAGTCTACTATTTTGATAGCTTCAAGTGTAAGAGTGGCTGCAAACTCCTCATGCTTTTCTTCCTCTATCTTTATAAACTCTTTCTTACCTAACATTATCACCTTGGCTTCCTTACCTTGTCCTTTATCATCTTCTACCAATGGAGTCAATGTAAAAGAGATACCATCTTTCTCAATCTCATAATTATTGTTCCTACCATCATATATTGCATGCCTATCAAATTGTCATGGTCTTCCTAGCAACAAATGGAACAAATTCATAGGAAACACATCACATAGAATCTTATCTTTGTAGCCACCTATATTAAAATCAACCCAAGCTTGCTCATTCACCAAAATAAATTGACCCTCATTCAGCCAAGAAACTTTATAAGGAGTATCATGTGGTATTCTAGGAAAATGAAGTTTTTCAACCATCTCATTAGAAACCATGTTATATGTGCTTCCTGAATCAAGTGCTTCCTGAATCAATTACAACCTTACATACCTTACCCATGCATTTACAAGTGGTTTTGAAGAGTGTCCTTTTTTGTGATGGCCCCTTCTCCTTTGATGCTTTGATGAATGTTCTAACCATTAAGGATTCTCCAAGCTCTATAGAGCAGCATATGTATTGGAGAGTTTACACTCTCATCCTCATCTTCTTGCACCAACTAAACTCTCTTGTCACCACCATGTGAACTAGAAGCTTGTTCTTCCTTGCATTTCCATGCTTGATGGCCAAATTGATTGAAATGATAGCACCTTCCTGTGAATCCAGTAGAGCCTCTTCCTTGACTTCCAAATCTTCCTCTAAAGCTTGTTCTATCACCTCTAAAGCCAACTCTTTGATCAATAACTTGTTCTTGGCCTTTGTTTGCATCTTCTTGGCTTTCATTTGATTGTCTTGAAGTAGAAAATGAACCTCTTCCTCTTGTATTGTTGCCTCTACCTCTAGTTTGTTTGTCTTTCCTTCTGTTTACCTTTTCTTCAACCCTTATTTCCATTTGATAACACTCCTCAATCATCCTTGGATTTTCCAAAGTTAACTCATCTTGAATGTTGAATCTCAATCCACTCAGATATCTAGCAACCTTCTCCACTTCATCCTCTTATACTCAACTTATAAAATTCTTCAGTATAAACCTTAACATCCATTTCTTTTTGCTTCAAACCTTGAAGTTTCTTAAACATTTGAATAGCATAATTAGATGGTAAAAATTTACCTTTCGACTTAGCCACCATTTTGTCTCAAGAAACAATCTTTGACTTACCTTTCTTCCTTCTCTCAGATTGCTCATAATCCCACCACAATAGTGCATGGCCCTTCAACTTTGTTTTTACAATATTCACCCTTTGCTCTTCAGGAACATCTTCACATTCAAAGTAATTGTCAAGTGTTGTAATCCAATCCAAAAGTTCTTCATCATTCAAATTACCTCCATATTTAGGAACATCAATCTTCACCTTGTGTTTATCATCATTGACTACTCTCAACAACTTAGCCATCCTCAGATCATCATGATCTAATCCCTCTTCCTCTTCTTCTAAATAGTCTCCTCTTCTTCTTCCTTGGAGTCACTCTCATCGCCCATGTCCATACCTCTTTTTTGCCTTATTTCCAGAGTAGCAAGCCTCTCTTTCAACTCTCTCATCTCCTTAGCATGCTTGTCCTTCAACTCATTCATTTCCTTAGCAATGGTTTTCCCTTTTGGAGGCATTTTTTTCACTTTTGCTTCACACTTTCCTTCTTGTTTCACACCTTCTCTCCCTTCTTCAGATCAAACCTATGCTCTGATACCACCAAAACACTCTCATAGGGAGGGGATATGGACTTTTCTTAGCATGCCTAGAAAGGTAAGGTACTAAATTTTTTGACCAAAAATGAAAATCAATTTTAACCATCTCATGCAATGCTTTAATAATGTAAACAATGTATATCCAAAGATGCATAACACTTTTATCCAATGTATGCAAAACTTTAAGAATGCAAACAATATATATCCAAAAGTGAAAAGCACTTTTATCAAACTCATGCAAAGTTTTATGAATGTAAACATTGTATATATAAAAGTGAAAAGTACTTTTATCCATATTATTCAAAGTTCCAGAAATATGAGCATTTTCAATCTAATGATGCTTGTAATTGAAATGATTTCAAAATACGCTTGAAATGAAAGAAATTGGAATAATAGTAAGTCTACAAACTGTAACAAAAAATTGAAAGAAGCAAAAAAAAGCATAGAAAGGCAGATTTAAACCTTGAAAACTGCAGCTTCAAACTCAACAGGGACTAAGACGCCAACAAGGGTGTATTTGTCCTACTGAAGGAATTTTGAGGTTCTAGAAAGTGGAATAGAAAGAAAACAACTCAAACAGGGTTCTGAGCCAAAAACCCACAGAGGGACTAAGATTCTAGTAAGGGTGTTTTAGTCCTAGAAGAGGTTTTTTTTAGAAAAATAACAAAATCTGGATTGTTTATAGTGTTTCCAGGTTGCCTACTTAGGGACCTAATGTTTAGAAACAAAAAACTATAAAAATGAATGCAAGAAAAAGTGACAAATGACAAGCAATTGAATGCAAAGTTGGACGCAATTGTTTTCAATTTTTAAATGCAATAACAATGTTCCCAAATACAATTAGGATAATTAACAATGCATTTTTTAGTTTTTCAATGAGATAAGATGATGCAAGAAAGCAAAAATGCAACCTATATACAATTTCACTAATGCAAATGTGAGAAACCCTAGATGTACTTTCACTAATGCAAGATGCAATGCAAGAATGAATGCAACCTAGATCTACGACCTTAGAGAACTCCAAATCAGAAAATGAATGCCCAAAATGTCATGTTCACCAAAATGATTAATTGGAAAATGGATGCTTTATGGTTTAGGTCATAGAACACCACTTTTCTCCAACTAACATTCAAGGATGCCCTAGGATCCCAAAGTGAATTGACTATCAACACATAGGTGAGCCAATTCTCAACAAGGGAGACCTAGGAAGATTCCTTAGGCTTTGAAGGGTTCGCCACCAAGCAAAAGCTTGGAAAAGACAACTTAACATTCAACTCACAAAACCTAGTAATGCAAGCCAAATAATGAGTGCAAATGACAAAATTAAGTAACAACAAGTTAGGATGTATGTACTTGGGAAGTTTGGAAATGTGATAAGGATTCTGGAAATGCAAAACTGTTGTCAAAATATGCTAGGGAGGAATAAGACACCCTTACTATCTTCTTATTCCTGCTGCTATTTTTTGGGGAAAACAAAAAATCTTCGGATGTCAAAACTAGATATGAAGGAATCTCAAATACCTCTAAGAGGACTAAGATGCCCTTACTTTATTTTTAGTCTCACTATGAATTTCTACAATTTCAGAATGTGATCCTAAGGTCCAAGGTCTGCACTTCCTTCTTCTCAGATCTTAGGTCCTGAAACTTCCAAATTTGGTCTGTGAGCGACTTTTCGTGAGGATGACAACTTTGTAATGCAACTTTGCAACTTTGTAACTTTACACTCCAAATGATATTCAACCTAAATCTACAAACACAAACACACAAGAGAAGAAAAACTTGTTGATTGTTAGTAAATGGGGGTATGCCTTGGTCAAAACCCTTGTTGGCATTTAAACCTTGGAATGAAATGGAATAATGAAGGGAAATGATGAATGAAAAAATTGCTATGTTGCAACTCACCAAACCCTTGTTATGAAATCTAAAAACTTGTGTGAAGTGGCTAGCTTGAATGTAGATCTTGAATTGAATGAATACTTCATAGATCTTGAATTGAATTGCTTGATTGAATCAAAACCCTACATCACAAATGTTAGCTCAAAAACACAGATGATGCAAGAATATCTTTGACATGATGCTTGAATCTTGATGATGGATCCAAAAGTTTGATGAAATTCTCTTGAATCCTCTCTTGATGAACTTGGTATAATGCATGAGTACTCAAGTTGCTAGGATGAAAATGAATGAAGTAACCTTGTATTTATAATTATTTGTGCTTAATATCCTGAAATTACACCACACCAAGCCGACATATGAATTCATTAATTAAAGGAGGCTAAATCCCGCTAAGATTTGAAATTAAATCTCAAAAATAACTTGAGGGGGACTAAGACAGCCTAGGTGACATCTTAGTCCCAAGGCTTGAAACTCGGGGCACAAAATCCAAAAAGGGGCCTCTTAAGCTGCCTTTAAAATAGAGGTCCCAAGACCTTTGGAGGACAAAGATGCCCTAGGTGTATTATTAGTCCCAGTCCAAAAATTAAGGACACACAACCAAAATCATTAAATTATCACTTATCCTTTGATGTTTGTCAGGATTAGCCATAAAAAGATACAATTTATTAGGCTTGTGGATGCAAAATAGGACCAATTAAGACATAAGGGTAAAAGCACAAAGATGATTCCACAAAACATGGAAGTTTTCACCTTAGGCAAAAAAACAAAATTGGCTTGCCAAAAACGGGATCCTGTTTAACTTTAGGATCTCGAGCCTAAATTCTAAATTAAAAAATGGGATCATGTTTATTAATGGGTCCTGAACCGAAAAATGCGAAATGGGATGTCAGTCTTTACAAAATGGGATCCTGTTTTAAAGTGGTATTTATTTTTAAAACAAACAAAACTCGATTATTCACAGAGCACATGATCTTGATTTGGTAGAGACGATAGTGACAACAGTGACCTCCAGGTGCACCTCCACCCCCAATCTTTTTGCTTTTTTCGTGGTTTTTTGAAATTTTTAATACAATAATAGATTTTAGCATGTTTTTTTTTCAATTTATTTAGTGTTTTATGTATTTTATTTACCTGTAATGGTAGAAATAATGATTTGTAGAAGTAGAAGAAAAAATGAAATGAAACCCTCAAGATATTGAATAGAAATGAAAAAATCAACCTTAAATTGTATCTTAAGAACAAAATTTAGGCTTTGAAACCTAAATTGTTCAATCAAACCAAAAAAAATTGCATTTGAAAACCCTAGTTTGAAATGAAACAAAAAAAATTGTATTTAAAACCCTAATTGCTTCTTGAAACCCTAAATTGAATTCAAGCAAAAAAATTTGCTAAAACCCTAAATTGAAATCAAACAAATCATTTTGCATTTGAAAACCCTGATTTCAAGCTCAAGAATATTTGATAATGAAAAAATTCATTTGCATTGCTTAAATGTTTTAAATTTTATTTGCATTGTATGGAGACAAGTATGTAGGCATGCCTATGGAATAAATTATTCAATAGATTTAGGTTGATACATAGTAAATTAGGGTCCTTAATATTGACAATGAAATAGGATTTGATAAATATTATACATTTAAATGTGTATTCATCAAGAGACACAATCAATTAAATGTTATGAACATAGATATAATTAGAATAGAAAATGATATGTTAAACAATAGTTACAATTGATAAAATTTCAATGTTTGTTTGTAAATTTAGTTAGAAAATTCCTAAATCCTTGTACAATCCATTTATTTCTATTTTATGTGTTGATCTCTCTTAGTCACATGCCTTGTTTCCATTTCTTGTTTGCATGTGTTGTCTCTTGTCTTTCAACAATATTAACTCTCATTCTAGTCAATTAATTGTTAATTAGGCTTCTAGTTTAGTCTAAAATCTCAATTTGCACTAGTTACCTAGACACTAAAAGAATCTAAATATTTTTCGTTTCTCTTTTAGGTTCTTTCAATTCCAAACAACCCAAAATAAAATAAGATTCAACATTAACTAATTTTATTATACATTTTATATCATAAAATTCATTTAAGTAGGAAATATTCAACTTTATCATAGTATTTTTTTTTTTTGGTAAAAAAATTATTAATAATTAGAGAACAATATTACAAAGCATCAACAGGCCAATGCCCAAGAACCGCCAGAACAGAGCAAGGAACAAGAGACCACATCATTCAAAAGTACTGGAATTTCCTTCAATAGTAAGAATCCCCTCCAAGTCGCGACGAAGCTCCAGAGAAACCTGTCCCAGCTCAGCAACATTCCAACCCTCTATATGCTCAGAAGCCCAATGAGCCAGAAAATCAACTGCTCTATTCCACTCCCTCAGAATGTGAACGAAGGACACCATCTCCATCAAAGAGCTAATTTGAAAAATCTGCTGAACCAACCTAGTCAACTGCCAGTGAACATCAGACACCTTCCGATCCTTCAACAAATTTATCATGACTTGCGAATTAGATTCAAAAACAACCTTATGCCAGCCCAAAGCAAATGCCCACTCAAAAGCGTATAAGATTGCCAAACCTTCCATAAGATTAATGGGTTGCACCCCCTCATGAACAGAAAAGAAGAAAACCGTTGATCCCAAAGAGGCTCTACCAATCCCCCCAACCCCAGCAGGCCCAGGATTACCTGGAGAAGATCCATCCGTGTTGATCTTCAAAATGCCATCTAGGGGGGCATCCATCTACTGATCCTAAAAACCCTCTGTTGTAGGTGGCAACCTTTCCTGAGGCTAGCAACCGTCAAAGATGATCCATGAATCCCCAATCTATCCGCCACCCTAGCATCCCCTTTCCCCAAGGGAAACCCAACATCACATTTAGCAGCCACTGTTTCCTGAATCATACCCAAAATTCTTTGCCAAACTTGTTGCACAACCATCTTCTCACCACAAAAAATCCTATGATTCCTCTCCAACCAAATCTGCCACAGGATGAAAGTAGGTCCCACATACCACACATCTTGTAGAAAAGAGGCAACCAAAGGAGGCCTACCCAAACTGCTCCAAAAGTCAATCAAGGAGGAGGCATGAACATAGGAACAGTTCCACACTCCCCACCAGAAATGCCACAACTATGAAGCAAAGGAACAATGAAAGAACAAATGAGCGGACTCCTCCTCCCCTCCCCCACAAAGAACACAAACAGAGGGACCCTGAAAACCCCGCTTTCAAATGTTGTCCCAAGTCAAACATCTATTCCAGGCCAAGGTCCAAACAAAATAATTGCACTTTGGCCAAGAAAACTTGTTCCAAACTCTCTTCCACCAGTGAACCTCCATCCCCTCCAGCTTACGAGATAACAACACCTGATACCCCAAAGCAACAGAATAGACCCCCTTAGGATTAGGAGACCAAGAGAGGACATCCCCATCCAGGAGGGAACTGCAACGCCTATTAGAAAGGAGATTGTGAAGCTCCGCACACTCTTCATTCAAACCAACATCAGGCCATTCATCAGGACGCTTCCATCTCACCTACACTAGCTGGTCATTAACAGAGAAGGCCATAAAATCACACCCTAGACCAACCAGCCGCAAGAAACCTCTGGCACAGAGTCAACAGATTAGGGTACTAAGAAGTAATAGGAAGAAAACCATCCCAAGAATTAGACCAAAAATGAGCCTTTGACTCCCCTTTGCAAATCCAGAAAAGGCCATCCTTAACAAGCGCCACACCTTTCTTAAGTGTATTCCAAATCATCGAACCTCTCCCCTCCAGGGGAAGTCAGGGAATATCCTGCCAAGCCACACCAGGGAAGTATTTATGAGATAAAATCCTAGCCCAAATCTGATCTTGCTCCACACACCATCTCCAATACAGTTTAGTTGCCATCGCCTCCTCGGTCAAGGACAACCGCCTTAACCCAAGGCCACCGAATTGATGCGGACTACAAACAGTATCCCAGTTAACAAGGCTCCACTTCGAAGACAACAAACTACCAGCCAAAAGAAACTACCTGGCTAAAGAGTCTAAATCCTTAACAAATCCCATCGAGGCCACTTGAAGAATACATCTGTAGGTGGGAAGAGCCTGCACCACCGACTTGAGCAACTAAACCCGGCCAGCAAAGGACAACCACCTATGAGTCCAGTGATTCAATTTCACCCGAAATGTATCCAAAATATTCTGCCAAGAAGCCTTAGGCAACCTACCCATAGAAATAGGCATACCAAGATAGATCAAAGGAAGACCCCCAATTTGAAATCTCAAGATATGGGCAATCCGCCGCTGAATGGGAACTGGGGTGTTAAAGAAGAAAATGGAGGACTTGTCTTCATTAATCTGTTGACCCGAAGCATCAAGATACACATCCAACACCTCACACAAAATGGAAGCTTCCCTAACAGTAGCCATGCCCATCAGAGCCGTGTCATCCAAAAACTGTAAATGAGACTGCAGGGGCAGATTGCCTCCCCACCGCCACCCTTGAATAAGACCCAGATCAACATTCATTCTTATCAAACACCCCAAACCTTCCACAAGAAGAATAAACAAATACGGAGAAAGGGGATCTCCCTGCCTCAAACCACGAGAAGCTCCAAATAGCTCAGAATGCTCACCATTAGTTAACACAGAGAAGGAAACCGAGGTAACACAACTCATAACCCATTGAATCCAATCATTTCCAAAACCAAAAGCACCAAGCATCCGCTGGAGGAAAGACCACCGAACACGATCATAAGCCTTAGCCATATCTAACTTGATGAACATCGCCTTATCTTTGGAACTGGCCATCGAGTGAATGGTCTCTGAAGCTATAACAACCCCATCCAAAATTTGTCTACCTTCCACAAAGCCACTCTGTTCCTCCGAGATCAACATTCTCAACCACTTTTTTAATCTCTTAGCAATCAACTTGGTGATAATTTTGTAGATCACATTGCACAGGGAAATAGGCCTAAATTGACATAACCTATCCGCCCCATCACATTTAGGTATGAGAGAAAGAAAGGTAGCATTCAAAGCCCATAGCATCTGCTTGTTCTTCTGAGATTCCTAAACAACAACCAATAAATCCAACTTAATAATATCCCAGAATTCTTGAAAGAATTCAATTGGGAAATCATCAGGTCCAAGAGCCTTCCCTTTCTTCATCTGAAACACAGTCTCCTCCAATTCTTCCAAAGAAATGTCCCCCATGAGATGCTCATTAATTTCCCTTGTGACCAAAGAAGGAATTCAGGAAAGAACTTGTACCTCCTCAACAGAACCACCATGTCCATCCTCCCTAAATAAAGATTCAAAATACTAAACAACTTCATTCGAGATTTCCTGAGAAGAGGAGAGCTACTCCCCTCTTTCATTAACCAGAACTGAAATAGAATTACCCTGCCTCCTGGCTTTCACCGAGTTAAAGAAGAAAGCAATATTTTTATCTCCTTCCTGAAGCCACTCAATTCTGGCCTTCTATTTCCAAAATACTTCCTCTCTCAACTCACACTCCTCCAGCATCTTTAGAGCCCTAGCCTCATCCTGGAGCAAGTCAACCGTCACTCCCTCTTCCCTGATCACCCTAGTGATACCATCTAATTTAGCTTGAGCATGAGCCTTATCATGGAAAATGTTTCCAAAGCACTGTCTATTCCAACGTTTGAGCTGATATTTGGTAAATTGAAGCAATTTAGCAAAAGTATACATCGCCGTACCAAATGCCGGTCTGCCAAGCTTCCACCAATCAACCACATGGACACGTAAAGATGGGTCCCACAACCACATGAGCTAAAACTTGAAGGAAGGAGAGCGAGGCACACGAGCAAAAGAAATGGAAAGCTTGATAGGCCAATGATTCAAGCCCCTCCAATCCAAGATTTCAGAACTAGAAGACCACAAGCCACCAATCCAATAGCAGGAAACCAGGAAGTGATCCAGCCTTTCTGTAATATAATTATCCCCCATCCTCCAATTATTCCAAGTAAACTGACCATTACTGGGCTTGATGTCAACCAAATTCAAAGCAGAGATGTTGTCTTGAGGAAGTAGCACCAAGGGATCCAACCTTGCATTACCTCCCTGCTTCTCAGTCAACTTAGCAATGGCATTGAAGTTGCCAACCATAATCCACAGATGAAGAGGAACCATGCTACACACATACCTAATATGAGACCATAGCAACTGCTTGCCAATAAATATTAGAGAAAAGAATAGACTCTCCCGTTTCAAACCAAGAGGCCACCATAGAAATGGAAGACTTAAAGGATATCCACCAAAGAGGGCAGACCTTCTGAGGGTTCCAAAAACAAGCCACACCCCCAGCTGAACCAATGGCACCAATGCACTGGAACTCACCACTCACCCATAACTTGGGCATCATACCTAACATACCCTCAATCGATAACTTAGTCTCCTATAAGAAAAGAACATCAGGAGCATTACTTCTAATCAAATTGCGAACAACTTTTTGTCAAGGGCTACTGTTCAAGCCCCTCACATTCCATGATAAAACAATCATTTTAGGGGATTCAAGAAATGAGAATCCAGGGTCTTGACCGACCCTGACTCCACCAAATTTTCCCCTGTTAACTTAATCTTTTCCAAATCCTTCTTACGACCAAGCTTGGAATATTTCTCTCCCACCCATTTTTTTTAGTCCTTTTGATGAAGACCCAAAGGAGAGGGAGACTTGACACTCCTCCCAATATCAATACCAGCATTCAAAACCAGAGGAGACCCATCCCCACCATCCTTTTTCAACTCAGCTACAGGAACTGACTCCACTAGAACACCCATGTGAAGATCTGTGACCATCTGAGAAACTCCAACATCCTGTGCATCCTGAGTAGCCTCAGAAAGGAGACCTAGCTGGCCTATACTTAGAGATCCTTGATCAAGGTTTACCAAACCCGGATTCACTTCCTGCTGGCTAAGATCATCTAACACCTCAAATCTGTTAAAAGTACCCTCATCTTGTCTCTTTTTCAAGGTCCTCTTCTGACCCCTATTCCTGTTGCGATCCCTGATAGGGATGTAACCATTTGCATCGGCCCCATCTCCAGGGATAGGATTCTTCCCCCTATCAGCCATAGGCAGGTTGTGTGGAGGTTGAGAAGATGGGGGCTCCACAGGCCTAGCCTTTAGACAATGTCGCAACAAGTGACCATATTCATGAAAAAGACGGCATCGAAAAGGGAGAGTCTCATAATCCAAATGTTGCACCCAAGAGTAAGAACCCGCACACATATCCACAAAATCTGGAAAGGGTTTGCTCAAATCAATTTCAACACAGATACGGGCATGAGTTATTACCTTTCTATCTAGAGTTTGTTGCGAGGAGCCGATTGGTTTTCCAAGCAAAGACGCTATCAACTGTAGAACATCATCACGACAACATTCCACTGGAAGTCGAGGAAGCCAGACCCAAACCAGAACATGATTCGGCAGCTCCTCCGAAGGATTGAAACCTGCATGTCAGGGCTTGATATACAACCCCACTTGGTTATAAAAATAGGGACCACCCTCAAACACCCTATTTCGATCAGCCATGCAATCAAAAGTGACCATGAAGTAATTGTTAACCAACAACATAATGTCCATTTCACCCTCTAGCGACCAAGTCCGTCAGGCCCAAGACACCAAAAATTGAGGAGAAACCCTCATCCCCAAAAAATTGCAATATAAGGAATGCCTAGAATAATATTCAATATCTTCAGCTATCATCTCAGGCAGAATGACCAGCTTGGGTCTCTCTTTGCACTGCTCAAGACATCCATTAACTTTGGTGATATGAGATCCCCCTGACATACGAACACTGCCATCAACCAAATCCTTAAAGAAAAGGCTATTGTCAATAACTTTTGTTGCATGCAATGGTGACTTTGAGCCAATCATGGAACGAAAGTCCATGCTTGAAGGGCACAACGAAGTCTCCCCCAGAGACATTGAGGCAGCAGAGCTAGAGATGACCATGCAAGGCCAAACACCAACCCTTCCACCAAATAGACCACCTCTCACCACTCGCACCCCACACCACATTACCACTCAGAATCAGAGGTAACAACTACCCCTCAACCTCCGCACACCCTTAAAAGGTCGATTCCCTAGCAGCCAAATCCAAGCATGCATGGGCATGCACCACCGCCGAAGCCCCAAGAGCGAACGCACACCATAGAACAACATGCCAAGGAATCCCGAGGCGCACAAAAATGTGGACCAAGCCAGAGATCTGGCCATGAACACCTTGCAGAAACACCCACACTAGAAAAGGAATAGCCCCCCCCTTGAAGCGGCCAACAAAGCCCACCCCAGCCACGCAGGAATAGAAGAGAGTCGCTCACGAGCTCGGGCTCGGATGCCCTAGTTCAGTCCTGGAGTTGCAGACACGCGTGCCATCATCCATTTCCCGAAAACTCAACTTTATCATAGTATATTAAACTTCATATATATATACACACATACAATCAATGTTAATGAAAAACATGTTAAATAAAATAATATTATATTCAATTAAAAAAATATCAAGTTAAAGTATACATCAAACTCAATCTTAATAATACATAATTATGTGTTTCTATTACAGAAATAGTCAGTCTATTCATAAAATAAAAAATATTCAAAACTAATGTTCTTGCATATGTGATGAATCAAAAATATTAACCCCCTTACTTATCATCCTATTACCCTAAACCCTAAACCGATTTCTTAAGGGGTCCTAATATGAAAATTCTTAAGGGGATCAAAGAAGCTCTTAAATTTGGTGAAGTGACCCAAGGAAACCAAATTTAACAATAATAAGATCATGCAAGATTATAATATGAATGAGATTTCATGAGAGGTTGGTCAGTCGAAACAAGAGCTACCTCAATCAACTGTTCCACAAGAAAATGTTGTTCAATAACTTGCAAGTCCATTATTCCAAGGGCCACTCAAACTTCACCCTAAACCCTAAACCCTAAACCTTGAACTCTAAAATCTAAACCCTAAAGCATTCATTTTTTCCTAGGACCTTAAAATGAAATTTGGTTTCCTTGGGAAACTCCACCAAATTTTATTCCCCTAAGCCACGCCATTTTGTCCTAGGACCTTACTACATAGATCCCTATCCTATTACCCTAAACCCTAAACTCTAAACTCTAAACCCGAAACCCTAAAGACATCATTTTTTCCTAGGACCTTAATGAGATTTGGTTGCCTTGGGAAACTTCACCAAATTTTATTCACTTAAGCCATGTCATTTTGTCCTAGGAATTTACTACATAGATCCCCTTAAGTCATCCTATCACCCTAAATCATAAACCGATGTCTTAAGGGGTCCTAATATGACATTTATTAAGGGGATCAAATAAGTTCTCAAAATTTGGTGAAGTTTCCCAAGGAAACCAAATTTAACAATAATAAGATCGTGCAAGATTATAATATGAATGAGATTTCATGAGAGATTGGTCAGTCGAAACAAGAACTATCTCAATCAACTGTTCCACAAGAAAATTTTGTTCATTGACTTGCAAGTCCATTATTCCAAGGGACACCCAAACTTTACCCTAAACCCTAAACCCTGAACTCTAAAATCTAAACCCTAAAGCATTAATTTTTTCCTAAGACCTTAAAATGAAATTTGGTTGCCTTGGGAAACTCCACCAAATTTTATTCCCCTAAGCCATGCCATTTTGTCCTAGGACCTTACTACATAGATCCCCTTAAGCCATCCTATTACCCTAAACCCTAAACTCTAAACCCTAAACCCTAAAGCCATAATTTTTTCCTAGGCCCTTAATGAAATTTGGTTGCCTTGGGAAACTTCACCAAATTTTATTCAATTAAGCCATGCCATTTTGTCCTAGGACCTTACTACATAGATCCCCTTAAGCCATCCTATCACCCTAAACCATAAACCGATGTCTTAAGGGGTCCTGATATGGCATTTCTTAAGGGGATCAAATAAGTTCATAAATTTTGGTGAAGAAAATTTAACAATAATAAGATCTTGCAAGATTATAATATGAATGAGATTTCATGAGAGGTTGGCAGTCGAAACAAGAGCTATCTCAATCAACTGTTCCACAAGAAAAATATTGTTCATTAGCTTGCAAGTCCATTATTCACTTAAGCCATGTCATTTTTTCCTAGGACCTTACTACATAGATCCCCTTAAGCCATCCTATTACCCTAAACTCTAAACCCTAAACCCTAAAGCATTCATTTTGTCCTATATTAATAGTTAATTATTTTTTCATTCAAGTAACATGGCTTAGACATAAATGAGGCTTACACATTTTATCATTTGTATTCAATCAAACCATTTATATTGAATGGTTTAAGGGTATTTCCTAAACATGTATCTTACATTTTGAAATTACAAATCCAATGTAGGTTCACTTATATCTTAGAGATCACATGGATCAATTCAATAATATCTATAATACACCTCCACTCCCTCCATCTCCACCACCATCACCTCCACCTCCACCCACTCCACCTCATAACCCCCCACCTCCACCACTTGAAATCGATGGTGCTCACTTGCAAGCACGTATCAATGCTGATCTTAGAACCATTCAAGATCAAATCAACATTATTCAAAATGAAGAATGTATCACACCACCTTTGAGGCTTTTTGCATCTAGGATGCAAAATGTTGTTGATGCTATTAGGGCTATGGATGGAGTCTTAGATGAGCATCGACGATGGCTAGAGGAGAGGAGAAAGTCTAATTCTAAAAAGGAAAACACAAAGAAATGGATAGATGCAATAGAGAGATGCAACACTTTTAAATTAATGCAATGATCTTATAGATATGAATTTATGAATTTGGTTTGATGGATATTTTGTGTGATGAATTTATGAAGTTGATTCGATGGATATTTTGTGTGATGAATTTATGAATTTGGTTGGATGGATATTTTTAATGATGAATTTATGAATTTGGTTGGATGGATATTTTTAGTGATGAATTTATGAATTTGGTTGGATGGATATTTTTTAGTGTTGAATTTATGAATATAATAACTTATAATGATGAATTTATAATAGTATATATTTTATGACTATCTACTATCATGATTTCTCTTGTTGGAAAAATGTAATTTATATATGCATTAGACACAAATGAGTTTTTTGTGAATGTTTCAAGTTTATTTTTTAGTATGTACATGTGTATTAAAATTACATAGTTCGAGATCTTAAATTTTGAAATTTGTATGTAGACATAGTTTAGTTGAATGATGTATGCATGCATTATGCACGATGTATTTTTTATTTTAAATGTATGTACAACTAAAATTTTGAAATTTTTATTCTCAAGTTCAATCAATTTTTTATTTAAACAAATTTTCTTGTAAAATTTAACTATTTCTTGTAATTTTGTAAGTTTGTATGTTAATTTTGAATAATTTAATGTAGGTGAACACTTATATATAGATATAATGGATCAATTTGATAATGATGATATCATCAATCCACGACCTCAGCAACCTCCACCTCCAACCCCTCCACCTTGTTGGGTGAAAATTATGTAATCCCTTTTAATAGATTACAAAACTTGATTTCAGCCACAGTTGTTTGAGATACAATCTCTCCTCTCAGAAAGGGGAGGTGCCCTTCTTACTACTTATTGAAACTAAGTAAAACTAATTAAGTATTCACAATATTGCACACTACGATTAAGAGATGGGGGTGTGTCACATTCATAATTCTCTCACTTTTCAGAGAATATGTTTTAGAATGCTTCACGGTTTTAAGTTCCCGATTCGTTACAACTTCAAACTAAAAATAAAAGTAGTAATTCCAATATTCTATCTTCTCAAAGCAAAGCCTAGGAATACTAGCATGATAACGATAAATGATAAAACAAGAAAAAAACTCATGAAGGCACAAAGTCGTTTCATAGCTTTCACAAATGAATCCTTTAACATATGTAACCAACGTTGTATTAGAAGCACAAAGTCTTCTAGATACTTCACAAAAATTCCAAGAACAACATGAATAAATACAAGCACAAAGTCTTGTAAAGAATTCACCAATAGTATTAAATCAATATCACAAATTCAAGTAAAGAGTGTAACTTAAAGTTTACATGGATTTACTCAAAGCCCTTCAAATATCAGTTACTAATCACTACCAATTCAATCAAGCCATAAGATAATTTGTTCCCAAAACAAAGTTTGGTATGCAACTTCACTTCTTTATTGTTCAAAAAAGATTCACAAAGATGAACACAAATTTTCATGTATTTTCTTCTCAAATGGGTAGCACTTCGTTTCAAAAGATAAAAGGTAAAAATTACAAAAGGATCCTCTCTTACTTATAGATGGGAGAGGAGAACATATTTAGGAAAATAAGATGAGCGAATCTAGGAAATTTAGGTGAGCAAATCTAGGAAAATCTCACCTAACAAGTCAAGTTATTCAAATGTTGTCCACCATTATAGGAAAACATCTTTGTTTTTACATATAATTACATTTTAAAAAATGACATGTAAAATGTCAAAAAATATTTACATAAAGCATGAAAATTGCTAAAACTGGGAAATCTAATCTAAGGAAAAATTTGGCCTTCTTCAACATCTTTCTCAATGAAAACTTCATGATGACGTGCACTTCATCACTGTCTAGCATTGGAGTGTACTTTGGAGATGATGAGGATTCTTGAGATTAACTCCTCTAATGAGATTGAAGACTTTTCGATGCCTTTCAAATCTAAAATAAGCTAGAAATCCATCATTTTGTTCATTGAAGCTATTGAGAAAGATTTGTCTTAAATTTTTTCTTGGTGCTAAACATTAGTGCTCTAGCATATTAAAGGACTTGGGTAGTTTCATGTAAAAGTGGTGAAAAATAGAGCTTCTGCATGAAATATGTGAGAGTGGTGAAAAACAAAGCTTTTACATGTCATATGTAAAAGCAGTGAAAAACGAAGCTTTTACATGTCATATGTAAAAGTGGTGAAAAACAAATCTTTTGCATGTGACATATGTAAGAGTGGTGAAAAACAAAGCTTCTGCATGTAATATGTAAGAGTGGTGAAAAATTGAGCTTCTGCATGTGATACAAGTAAGAGTGGTGAAAAATAGAGCTTCTGCATGTCATATGTAAAAGCAGTGAAAAATGAAGCTTTTACATGTCATATGTAAAAGCGGTGAAAAATGGAGCTTTTGCATGTGACATATGTAAGAGTGGTGAAAAGCAGAGCTTCTACATGTAAAATGTAAGAGTGGTGAAAAGTAGAGCTTCTGCATGTGATGCATGTAAGAGCAGTGAAAAATAAAGCTTCTACATGTGACTTGTGTTTTGAGATGTAGAAGTGCTAAAAAACCCCGCTCCTACATGTGCCAGAAAATGACTAAGGCATGAATTATGTAAGAGTGGTGAAAAACAAAGCTCCTACGTGTGACTTGTGGTTAGAGATGTATAAGCACTAAAAAACCTCACTCCTACATGTGCCAGAAAATGACTAAGGCATGAAATATGTAAGAACGATGAAAAATAGAGCTCCTACATGTGACTTGTGGTTTGCGATGTAGAAGCACTAAAAAACCCCTCTCCTACATGTGCCAGAAAATGACTAAGGTTGAAATATGTAAGAGTATTGAAAAATAGAGCTAATACATGTGACTTGTGGTTGGAGATGTAGAAGCACTAAAAAACCACGCTCCTACATGTGCCGGAAAATGACTAAAACATGAAATATGTAAGAGCGGTGAAAAACAGAGCTCCTACATGTGACTTGTGATTTGAGATGTAGAAGCGCTAAAAAACCCTGCTCCTACATGTGCCAGAAAATGACTAAGGAATTAAATATGTAAGAGCAGTGAAAAATAGAGCTCCTACATGTAATATGTAAAAGTGCTAAAAATCAGCGCTCCTACATGTGTAGAATATTTTAACTCCCAAAACTGAATTTTTAGATCTTGGCTTAAAATGCGAATTTCAACGAACTAACAAAGGTTAGTGCTTGTTAAAATAAATATTCGAACAGCTCCCTTCGGGTTTCTTTTTGTGAATGTGTGTGCGCCGGCCTGTGCGTCACCGAGTCTGGTCGGCTTTCCATCGAGTTTTGATCTCCCGCTGTATGCATCCTCTCTTCACAACTTCGGGTAATGGATTCCCTTTCGGCTCCTGAGAGGCTATGCTGGGCGTCCACGTGTCTCACTTGTGGAGGTTGTTATTTCCTTTTTTCCTTAAAGTCTCTTTGAGTTGCGAAAGCCTTCTGCCGGGGCCATCACTTCTAAGGATTGTCAAAGGGACCCACATCTTGCTACGTGGCAGTGTATCGCAAGTTTTTCATGCGAGAATGAAATAAGCAGCTGCGGGCTGCGAAGTGCTTCTGTAGGCTTTCTTTTATTGTTGGCCGGCCCCACCTCCTGCTAGGTGGCAACCATTCGCATCTTTTCAAATCGGCAGAGGGGTGAGCGACCGCGGGCTGCGAAACGCTGCCACATGTCTTTCGCACCCGATTGATGCGGATTTCTCTCCTCATCAAGAAGGACCTCAGCTCATTGGACACTTGTTGCATCTTCGCAATCTCTCGGCAACAAGGAGAGAGTTTTTTATTCGGGTAGTGACGGGATGCCATGTACCTTATAGCTGATCCTTGAGGTGGGCGATAGGCTAGCTGGCGAGATTATGTTATTGGATGCCACTCTTTGTGGTTTTTCAAAGTGGTGGATGATGCTTGTCACCTCGGGTATGGCTGAGACCACTGCCATCATTACAAAGGGCGCGCCTGCAACTGAATGACCAGATGATGTGTTCTAGCTCATTGCTGTTGTAACAGCATTGGGAATCTTCTGATTCTGGCATCATTGCAGGGGATTGTGGGATCTTTTCTGTTACAACTTTCCAAAGTGGTGGGAGGTTTCTCTCCAGCTATATATATACTCTCTGTGTCAACCAAAAGTAAGGAGGTCCAATAGTAAATAGACCCAAGAGCTTTTGGAAAAAGGATACTGGTTTTAGCAAGAGACACCAGACCTCTTTTACATGTTTATTTGCAAGAAACTTTCAGATTGTGCCCACTGTTCGGCCTTTCTATTTTTCATGTTTTGATCAAACTGTAAACTGTACCTTTTATTGTCTTAAGCATTTCATTTAACAAGACTTCTATATATTGAATACAAGCTTGCTTATCTAAATCATGTCTAAATGACTCTTCTTAGTAGTAAGGATGTATGCGATATTATTTTATGTCAATAAATGAACTGTTTATGCTATAGCTTTAAGTTTCTGACATTTTGGAAAGTGACAACACCATTCAGGCCCTTAAGTCTATGATTTATCGTGCCCATCAACAAACTTTGGCGCATCGCCTTAAATTAGATTTTGCTTCATTATATCTATTTCTTTTTCCTTTTCCAAAAAACCATTATAGAAGAAGCCAACTTCTTTAAAAATCTGGAGGTTACTTAGTTTGGTGCAAAGGGGTCCCCCTTGAACTGAGTTTCCCATAAGGCACTGTTACCTCGTCAATTTTTGGCGTCAACAGTGCTCAAAATGAATTTTTGAGGATGGGGGAACATGCACAAGGACCAACGCAATTTGCATCATTTTAAATGCTTAGAGTATGTGGGATACAAAACAGACAAGTTTTGTAGGGGTTATCCCTCGAATTGAGCACATTGAATTTGAGGATAATAATTGGCTCCAGCTAGGGAGTTTCCTTCGATCGTTCTTTGAAATGAATGAAGGGAGAAGAACTCTAGACTCCAAGTGCCTTTATCCATCCATTGGGAAATAGAGCTGAGCATGAATAACACAAAGAAAATCTACGAAAACAAGATGAAAACTTATGCAAATGCACTTATTGAAAAGGTAAAAACCTACCTAATTAAAACTAGCCATCAATGAGAACTTCTCAAATGAAACTATTCACAGGTTCAAAAAAATAGTTGGGTTTCTTCAACAACTTGCAATGCCTTTCATGATCATTAGCAGCTACATGTAAATGAAGTTGTGACACTACTTCTTGAAAGAGATGAACAAGTTCAACTACCTTTGAAAATATATCAGATATACTGCTGCTCCAAAATGAATCATTGAATTCAGACTACTCTTGCACATCTACAAATATATCTTTAGTTGCATCCTCAACTTTATCTTCATGCTCAGGTACAAGTGGAACCTTTGTCTTCCCATTGGCCTCCAACCAAGCAAGATGCCTTATGGGACATCCCCTCGATCAGTCAAAGATTGAATGCTTCTTACCAGTTGCTACTTGAACAACTGATTCATTGACCATGGCAACCTCATGCTGATCAAAATGATCTCCTCCATGTGATTCAAATGAAGTTATGACTACACTGCATACCTCAATATGATGTTCGTCATCTTCATACTTGGGAAAATATGAATTATTTATAAGAAGGTCCTCATCATTCCTTTGGGAAGTTCTTTTATGCAACACGTGTTCAAGTTCATGACCTTGAAACACATATGCATTCTTTTTAACTTGAATGAGACCTTTGTGCATGCCCATCTTTTCATATCTCAAGACAAGATTGTCTTCATTCACTTGAACTTTAGCAAAATGACTTTCATCCTTCTTCTTTTCATCAATAGCTTTCTAAGACTGCATAAACTAGAATTGGGAGTCGTCAACTATGTCTGCTTCCTTTTCCCGGAAGAGAATAGCGAGATCACTTGGATTGGAGTTAGGATGCTTTACTACTGCTTTTACTAATGGTGCCTCAAGAGCAAGCCTCTTTAGAGGTGAAGATAACTTGTGTTGATTCCCAATAGCAAAATTATGAGCAACATTTGAAAGTGACCTCCTTGGTATGTCCTTGTGAGGCACAAAAAACATGCCTTGAGCTAGCTTATTTTTGAGAAAACTTAGCTCATTTGCCAACCTTTGCATGATAGGATCTATCCCTGTGATGGAAGAAAATAACTCCAAAGAAGGGTTTTCTTCAGATTCATTTGATTCAATTTTTATTTGCCCAGCAAGAATGAGATCATCTTCAATTTTTGTTGCCAAGGTTTGCACAACTGTAAGAGTAGTTGGGGCTACTCTTCTCAATAGGAAACAAACCTTAGGCATTTGAGCATTTACAAAGAAACATTTCAAATTCTTAGCTATAGGTTGAGCAGTAGTTGGAATTCTTCGTGTCAACTTGTTTAAGTGAGCAATGAACTTGCCCATAGGCATGTGAGATTCCTTCTTCAACATGGTGAGTTGAGCCAACAAAACATGAGAATCTTCAGGAGGTTTGAACCTTTCTTCAAACTTGGCTATGAGAGTTGCCTAGTTTGTGATGGTACATGCCGTGCTAGATGATTAAACCAATCCGCAACGACACTTTGGAGAGTCTCCACAAACAACCTTACAGATACATCTTCGTGTTCAACACCATGAACTCCACAAGTGATATAGAAAGCAACAACGTGCTCATCAGGATGTTGTTGTCCATCACCAAAGAACTTGGAAATGTTCTTTTGTGAGCTTTTAGGAAGAGCATGTAGGGGTAGAGCTAGAATCAATGGACCAAAAGCATTTCCCCAAGGACCTTGAGTAGCCATTTACATGTCCTTGGTGGAAGCACTTTGTTGCAAAAGATAAAAGGTAAAATATACAAAATAATCCTCTCTTACTTATAGATGGGAGAGGAGAGAAAATTTAGGAAAATAAGATGAGTGAATCTAGGAAAATTAGGAGAGAAAATCTAGGAAAATCTCACCTAACAAGTTGAGTTATTCAAAAATGTTGTCCACCATTATAAAAAAACATCTCTATTTTTACATGTAATTACATTTTGCAAAATGAAATGTAAAATGTCAAAACTTATTTACATAAAGCATGAAAAATGCTAAAACTAGGAAATCTAATCTAAGGAAAAATTTGGCCTTCTTCAACATCTTTCTCCATGAAAACTTCATGATGATGTGCACTTCATCACTTTTTGGAATTGGAGTGTACTTTGGAGATGACGAGGATTCTTGAGATTAACTTCTTCGATGAGATTGAAGACTTTTCGATGCCTTTCAAATATAAAATAAGTTGGAAATCCATCATTTTGTTCATTGAAGCTATTCAAAAAGCTTCGTCTTCAAATTATTCTTGCGCTAAAAATCAGCACTTCAGTATATTAAAGGGCTTGGGTAGTTTCATGTAAAAGTGGTGAAAAACGGAGCTCCTGCATGAAATATGTAAGAGCGGTGAAAAATGAAGCTTTTACATGTCATATGTAAAAGCAATGAAAAACAAAGATTTTGCATGTGACATATGTAAGAGCAGTGAAAAACAGAGCTTTTGCATGTAATATGTAAGAGCGGTGAAAAACAAAGCTTCTACATGTGATACATGTAAGAGTGGTGAAAAATAGAGCTTTTGCATGTCATATGTAAAAGCAGTGAAAAACGAAGCTTTTACATGTCATATGTAAAAGCGGTGAAAAACAAAGCTTCTACATGTGACATATGTAAGAGCAGAGAAAAATAGAGCTTTTGCATGTAATATGTAAGAGTGGTGAAAAACAGAGCTTCTGCATGTGATACATATAAAAGCAGTGAAAAATAGAACTTCTACATGTGACTTGTGTTTTGAGATGTAGAAGCACTAAAAAACCCTGCTCCTACATGTGCCAGAAAATGACTAAGGCATGAAATATGTAAGAGCGGTGAAAAATAGAGCTCCTACATGTGACTTGTGGTTTGAGATGTAGAAGCGATAAAAAACCCTGCTCCTACATGTGCCAGAAAATGACTAAGGCATGAAATATGTAAGAGCGGTGAAAAACAGAGCTCCTACATGTGACTTGTGGTTTGAGATGTAAAAGTGCTAAAAAACCTTGCTCCTACAAGTGCCAGAAAATGACTAAGGCATGAAATATGTAAGAGTGGTGAAAAATAGAGCTCCTACATGTAATATGTAAAAGCTCTAAAAATCAATGCTCCTACATGTGTAGAAAATTTTCTAACTCCCAAACTGAATTTTCACAACTTGGTTTAAAATGCGAATTTCGACAAACTAACAAAGGTTAATGCTCATAATGAATTTTTGAGGATGGGGGACCACACACGAGGACTAATGCATTTTTTCTCATTTTACATGCTTAGAGTATGTGGGCTAAAAAATAGACAAGTTTTGTAGGGGTTATCCCTCAAATTGAGCGCGCTGAATTCGAGGATAACAAATCTCCACCCCCTCCACCTCATATCCAACCTCTACCACCCACTGGATCAGATGAGGCTTACTTGCGAGCACGTATCAATGCGCATGTGGCATCCATTCAAAACTAGATCAATTTTATACAAAATGAAGCCTTGATTAAACCACATGTGAGACGTTTTGCATCTACAATGAAAAATATTGTCAATGCCATTAGGACTATCGATTCTGACTTAGATAGGCATCAATGAGATAGAGAGGAGATGGGACAATTTTATGTAGATGGTCTCTCATATAAACAAATTTTAGACCTAAAAATAACAAAATCCCATCTAGCCCCTTATTTTATCGACCCTAATACTCAGCAGCTCATTCCTGCCACTAAATCTAGAATATCCATGAGGTGGTGTATACTTCCATAGATGACTACACATTTTTGGGATTGATGGTATATGGTATTTGAAAATCCACCACACACTAATCTTGAGGTCCTGATGAGTCCAATTTATGGCTTAGTTTTGATAGAGTTTATTATCCATTTGTTGTTGTTGTCATAGACTCTGATACTTGGATGTTTGACATTTTCATGATATTTCCTCAAAACCATAGACATTGGGCATAAGTTTATCTTTGTAACCTTTAAATGACATTAACCTGCTATGTGAACTATCTATGTTAATTTTATATGTGGATTAATGAATGTTACTTTAAGATAGTTATAGATATGTAATTGTTGTGCGTGCTAATGTTTTCAAGTAGATATAATTAGAGCCTACAAAATTGAGGAAGATTCTACTAATTGGTCATTCGCCATAAAGGTCAAACAAAATGATCATTCAAAGGTCAAAAGAGGGAAATTCCTAGTTCAAAACGAAGAATTATAACTACCTTGTAAATGGTCATAATAGTTTGTTTAGCAAATATAGGAGTTACTATTGTGCTAGATCTGCGTTAAGGAAAACATGCTTGACCAGATTCCACACATGCATAACCTCCTTTCCACTTTGTATGCTTTCCATAAAGCATAGTCCTCCTAATGTATTGGAGTTGACCGCCTTGCTAGGTAGTTAGTTAGTAGTTTTTCCTTCTATAAATAAGACTCAAATGCTCCTTCTCAGAAGGTTGATTAATCTGATGATGTATTCACATTCTTAGTTTTCCAGTAATATAGTTACATTGCTCTATTGTAATCGTGTTTTCTCAATGAATAAAATGAAGTTATAAGTTCATTGCATCTGAGTTTGTCATAAGGGATACTCATCCAAGGGGACCCACTTGGTGAGCATTCCATCCTTTAACCTAGTTATTACTTTTATGTTCAGTAATAGTTATACATCTGGAAATTGTCTATTCCTACAACCACTAGAATTTCATTATGTGATTGTTCTTGTAACCAAAGTAGACAGAGTAGTTTCTTGTCTGTTCACTCATATTTTCATTTCTGTCCCACACTTCAGCTTAGTATAGTTTTTGGTTGATGTTTAGTGCTTATGTTATTTCTTTCTCAGTGCACATAATGTGCTGACCCATTTCAAGTCTATGTCCCTAGGTTGACAATTAAATGGAACTTCATAATGATTGAGATAGATATTTAAATTAGATGTCCAATATCTAAATCACAACTTTAAGGGCTTAGTTGTTAAGTCATTGTAGGAGGCCAACATTTTTAGCGATGTTGTCGAGGATGGTGTCAAACTAGGAAATTCTTTGGAGTAATTGATAGTTTTTTGTTATTTTTGAAAGTTTGTTCTTAGTATACCCCTCATTTAGGAAGTAATGACTCCCTTATTCTTTCACCAATTCTTTGTGTGAGTTGGTTGATGTTGAGTTGATACTGCATGCATAAAGGAGAATATATTATTATGGGAGATTCCTTCCTAATGATCCTGTTCCATTTCAACTAGAAGAGCTTCCAAATTCACCAAGAGAAGAAGAAGAAGAAGAAGAGCCACACCCTTTTGCTAATGCATTTCCCAATTTGAATAGTTCTGAGACTTCCTCTGAAGATCAAAATTTGATTGATAACCCATTTGGTTTGGAACTCCATCAGGCAGGAATGGGTGATGCAAATAGAAACATACCTAACCAACCAAATTTTCCATTCCCCATTGCTCGTTAGAATGAAGTTGAAAACCTCAAAAATATCCCTGCTTCAGTCCTTCCTAAGTTCTATGGACTTGTCATAAAAGATCCTGATACCTTCTTGTTTGAGTTTGATATCCTCTGCAGAAGTTATGACTATACCACTGATGCTCATAGGCTTAAGTTGTTTCCTACCACCTTGAAAGAGGCTGCATTAAGATGGTTTATGAGCCTAGACAAAAATACTATGGAAACTTGGGATGACATGAAGAAAAAGTTCCTTGAGAATTACAAGGAATATTGTAGGGGCAATGACATGAGAGGGGATGACATCTTTAGGATGCAACAGAGGGAAGATGTGAGTTTGGAGGATTACATTTCAAGGTTTTTATTTTTCCTGTAGAAATCTCCACATCATACACTCAATGAAGAGTCCTAAAATCTTCTTTTCATGAGAGGGATTAATGAGAGCTACATTGAGGCCTTAGATATGATGGGAGGAGATATCACCCAAGCTCCTTGGGAAGATATTAAGAAGCTATGTCAGAACTATTCTAGGGAAGCTTCAAAGAAAGGGAGAGCTTACCAATCCTCTATGGGTAAGTCATCTACCAGTGGAGTCTCAAGGATGGAGACTACACACTTGTTGTAAAACTTCAAGAAAGACATCATAAACAATATGGCTATTCAGCTAGATACTCTTCAAGCTAAGAAGAAACATGATGAGGCAGATGCAATGTTCGCATAATATTTCCCTCATTGTAGATAGAAGAAGGAATATAGATGCAAGATGGTAGCTAATATTGACAGTAAACAAATTCCACCTGAGTTCAAGCCAATCCAAGGTGAAAATGATCAAGTCTACTAAATTGCACAAAGGAGGCCATGGGCTTCAAGACAAGGTATGCCACCAGATCCATTATCTTTTGTTGGGCCATATTTTAATTCTTATTCATCTAGTATCCAATGTCAGATCCCATATCCATCCAATTATGGAGGATATCAACCATAACCTTGGAATAACCCTCCAAATACCTAGCCCAATCACCAAAACTCTCCACCCCAGTGGCAACAACCTCAGGGGAAATGGCAATAGTTTCAGGGAAGTTGGCAACCACCTCTAGGAAACTGGCAACAAACATCTCAATGGAGGGGAGGACACGAATGACCAAACTAGACAACCAGTTACATGCAACCACCTTCTTAGCCCCAACAACTTGCTATAATGCCCCCTCCTACTAGCTCAAGTTCAAATACACCTAGACCTACTCAACTACCAGCTCGGCCCACACCTAACCCAAATAACAAACCATAATAGCAGCTAGTCTATTCTGCTGATTCAAATCAATTTCTTGCATATGTTGTGAGTGTAAGTGACATCCACTTGTGTTCAAGGACTACTTTTCTAGCTCCTTCCACACCTATCATCATTGAGATTTCCATGGAAGAAGAGGAGCCTCTGAATGTCCCCATTCAGCCAAGTGTACCTAAAAATCTTAAACTAGTCCCAATCTAGCAGACTAAACCACAACCACCATTTCCTCAGAGGTTGGAAATTTTTAAACAAAAGGAAGAGAAGGAGGAAACAACCTTTGACATTATAGATCAGTTGAAGCATATATGTGTCAAGATACCTCTATTTCAGGCCATAAAAGATGTTCTCATATATGGTAAAGCAATTAAGGAAGCATGCCTCAAGAAGCCACACATGAAAAAGAAAGACCCCACTATGGTTAATGTGGTGGGATAGCTGGCTAACATCATGCTTGGGAAAGTGATTGTTCCCAAATACAATGACCCAGGTAGTCCTATGGTAGGAGTTGTTATAAATGGGATCCAAATAAAGAATGCTCTCATTGATTTGGGAGTAGCACTAAATGTGATGACTAAGGATATCCTGCAACAACTAAACGTTGCAAGTATGAGACCTACTCCTACTGTCTTAGAGCTTGTTGATAGTTCCACTGTTAAACCTGATGGTATAGTAGAGGACCTTGTGGTAACTCTAGACTCTTGGGAGTACCCAAAAAATTTCATGATTCTTTCTCCTAAAGCTACACTAGGCGAGTATCCCATTATTCTTGGAAGGCCATGGTTAGCAACAATAGATGCCTATATTGGATGTCGATTAGGAGACATGACCATTTTTTATGGGAAGAGAACCAAAAATCTTGTTCTCTACCCTCCTGCTCAACCATCCCAGGATATGGATAACCCCATATGGCCACATGTTGGTGAAGAGGCCAAGGAAGTTAATTCTATGGCACAACTTATGATGTTTGGTAGAAGTTTTTTCATGCAACTTCAAGAAGAAGATGAAGTATTTTCTAACATAATTTAGAACCATTGTGAGGTACAAGAAGCCTCATCTTCTCATGCATATGGTTATGTTGGTCTAGTGAAGACCCTTCTACCCACTCTTCCTATAGCTGAACTTCCTACAACAACTGAAATGTTTCATACATTGCTGCCACATGAACTCAAGGTACCAAGCATTAGTGAAACAACTATGATAGAGTTAACCACACAAGTGCAAGTATCAAAAGGAAAATACTTGAATATTAACAACAAATTGAGTCAAGAGCAGTAACAGGCTTTGACAAATCTGCTGAGGACCCACTAGCATGCGTTCGCATCAGACTACCATGATATGAAGGGGTTGGACCCCAAGTTATGCACTCATAGGATATACATAAGAGATGATTGCACACCAGTGAGGCAACCGTAAAGAATAATTAATTCTGCATTAAGGGAAATTGTAAAAGGGGAACTACCGAAATTGCTAGATGCAAGATTTATCTACCCCATTTCAAATAGCCAGTGAGTGTCCCCATTGGTGATTGTTCCCAAGAAGGGAGGAAAATGGAGATTTTTTGTCGACTATAGGGAGCTCAACTCTACCACTAAAATGGATCATTTTCCCCTTCCTTTCATAGATCAAGTACTGGATTCCCTTGCAAGAAAGCAATATTTCTCTTTTCTATTGGAAAAGCAAGGATATACAACTGAGAGGGGGTTTGAATCAGTTGTCATAGAATATTAAAATTTTCAATCTTTACTTAACTTTAATCTTAGATCTGATGAATGAATAGTAAACCACAAGCAATCAACATATCAGAAACACAAAGAACAATTTTTTTTTATGTGGAAAACCTGTTAGGGGAAAAACCACGGTGGATGTTAGTCCACAATATTATACCCTGTTAAAATTATAATGAAAATAGTAAGGGGAATGCACATGCATTCAGGCACACTGCCTAGATCTCACTGCTCAAATACAATAGGAGCTCACTGCCCAACAATAGAAAATAGGATTAAATCCAGAGGGTATGAATTGAGAAAATAACTTCTACACAAGCCTACTTACAGTTCTAGTTAAGCACATAAAAACTCCTTCACTCTTCACTCTCACTCTGCTCTATAATTGAATGAATAGATCAATTATCACACACTTGCACTATCTCTATCTTCTCCCACACCACACACACACTAACTTTGTTCAACCAATCACTCATATATATCCTCATTATTGAATTACATCAATCACTTAGTCGACCAGAAAAATAAAATATATTTACAATGTCGGCCCAAATTAACTATTAAATTTTCAATGCAAATTAAACACTGTTGACCAATACAATGATGTGAACCAAAAAAATATCCACAAGTGTGCCAAACATTCAAATTTCAATCTCCAAGGATCTACAACACGTTACCACCAACATGTCGCCCAAGAGCATGAAAAATTGAACATACACAAGAAAAATATTTGACCACGGGCACACCGATCAACACAAATATACAACAATGATGGAGAATGATCTAGAAACATCCACAAACATGAGGAACTAATAGAGAGGCATCCACAACAACTAGAATTATAGAAACTTCAATTAGGAACACTGATAGAGACCACAAAAACACTGTCACAACACAACTATTCATAGCATGATCAAGTCTTTACATGGACCTCTGAAACTTCCAGTAGATGAACTAAATACTCTCAACAATAAACCCTTTAGTCCACAATAGTTGATCTTCAACATACAGAACAAATTACCTTTATGACCTTCATTGTTCCACTGGTAATTTGAAACTCTTCTTTTAACAAATTTCTCAATATCCTCAACATATATAACCTTCAATACAATAATGCTAATAGTGTTTACATCAATGACAACCACATATCAACAACACAACCACAAAATCCAACAATCTCCCCCTTTAGCATTGATGGAAACACATGATGTGAAAAACACCATCAACACAAATCTCAATCAACACTTACTCCCCCTTAGATTTTGACTCTTCTTCCTTGACCTCTTCTACATGGTCTTCTCTCCACAAGGCTCTTCTCCCCAGATAGGAAACAATTTTTCACATGAATCTTCTCCCCTTTTGACATCAATGGAAAAGGTAAGCATTATCTTCCCACATACAAGATCTGAACCAAATATTTGCACATCTGACTGCTCCCCCTGAGTAGTAGCCACAAAAACATCAATCCAGATCAGGAAATATCTATGAAGCACACAAATTGATGCAAGTAAATGCATCTCTTAGTTCTTATCAGGAGGGGTAATCACCCCCAACATTTCTCTGAGATATTCAAAAGTATCATTTGACAATGGCTTAGTGAAAATGTCCGCAACCTGTTCTTTGGTAGGCACATACTCCAATCTGACTTCTTTCTCATTTAATTTCTCCCTCAAGAAGTGAAACTTGATTGATATATGCTTGGTCTTAGAGTGTAGCACCAGATTCTTTGAAATGTTTATTGCACTTGAATTTTCATAGTATATGGCAATAGGATCTTCTATACCACCCTGATATCTTTTAGCATTTATTTCATCCACATCACTTGAGTACAGTTGTTTGTAGCAACAATATACTCTACTTTAGTAGTAGATAGAGAAATGAAAATTTTCTTTTTGCTCAACCAAGACACCAACTTCCTTCCTAGGAAGAAGGCACCACCACTAGTACTTTTCCTGTCATCTATCTCTCTTGCCCAATCCACATTAGTATATGCACTCAAAGTAAGATCATCCTTAGGATACCAAAGTCCAAAATCAATTTTCCCTTTCAGATACTTGAAGATTCTCTTTATAGCAGTCACATGAGACTCTTTTGGATCAGGCTGAAATTTAGCAACCATACATACAACATTCATAATGTCTGGTCTGGTATGAGTTAAATAGAGAAATCCACCAATCATTGACCAGTATCTTGTTTGATTTGCCTTAGGATAATCATCATTCTGTGTCAACTTACATTTGGTTACCATGGGAGTAACAACAGGTTTTGAGTCATCCATGCCAAACTTCTTCAACATCTCTCTCACATATTTGGACTGAGATATGAAGATCCCCTTGTCTAACTGAGTAATTTGCAATCCTAGAAAGAACTTCATCTCTCTAATCCTACTCATCTCAAATTCACTATTCATTTCATCAACAAACTTCATACATAGATTATCATCTCCTCCAAAAATAATGTCATCAACAAAGATCTCAATAATTAACTCTTTGTCATGATCCAATTTGAAATATAAGTTGCTATCAACAGTACCTTTATTGAATCCAAGCTTCATTAAGTATTTGTCTAGTCTAGTATACCAGGCTCTGGGGGCCTGCTTAAGTCCCTATAGAGCTTTCTTCAATCGACAAACCATGTCTTCCTTATCAGTTAGTTGAAATCCATCCGGATGTTCAATATAAACTTCTTCTTTTAGTTCTTCATTCAGAAAGGATGACTTCACATCCATTTGATAGACTTTATAGTTCTTATATGTAGCATAAGCAAGAAATAATATAACTTTAATTCTAGCAGCAGGGGAAAAGGTTTCTTCAAAATCAATACCTTCCATTTGTGAATACCCTTTACATACCAATCTTGCTTTATTCTAGACCACTTCACCTTGTTCATTCATCTTATTTAGAAATACTCATTTAGTACCAATCACATTTTTATCTTTAGGTCTGGGAACAAGTGTCCATGTATCATTATTTTCAATCTACATCAATTCTTCTTTCATAGCTTCCATCTAGTGTCATGATTGCAGGCTTCATTGACATCTTTAGGTTCAATCTTGGAAATACGGAAATACTCTTATGCTATCTTCCTTCTAGTTTGCACACCTTTACTTTTATCTCCTATGATTTAATTTTCAGAATGGTTTAGCTTTACATACCTTGGAACTTTAGGACTCTCTTGAACTTTTGATTCTTCTATTCTTTCTTCTGCACTTGCACTTGTCTTTGCTTTCTATCTTGATTTACTAGAACAAATTGAAGTTGTCTTTCCGAAACATATGGCACAATTTGAAGTTGATTTTTTGTCTGAACATTCTTCCCTTTGTTTGCATTGTCTTCATCTAAATCATATCCATAATATCTAGATGATTTAGAAAAATCCTCATCAACTCTGACATTTTCACTCAACCATTTTTTTAGTCTTCTATTATAGCACCAGTAGGCCTTTCTTTTAGTAGAGTAACCTAGAAAGATTCCTTCATCGCTTCTTGCATCAAACTTTCCTATATCGTCATCTCTCTTGATGTAACACTTGCTTCCAAAGATCTTGAAGTATTTAACAGTAGGATTATAACCAAACCATAGTTCAAAAGGAGTCTTACTAGAATTAACATTTACATTTACCCAGTTCAAAGTGTACACAACAGTGCTTAGAACTTCACTCCAATAGATGTGAGGGACATTTCCTTCTATCATCATTGTTCTAGCAACATCTAGAATTGTTTTGTTCTTTCTCTCTACAACTCCATTTTGTTGTGGGGTTTGGGGGGCAGATAACTATCTTCTAATCCCATGCTCTTCACAAAAGGAATTAAACTCCTTGGAGGTGAATTCACCACCTCTGTCTATCCTTAAGCATTTGATTTTCAAACCTTTCTCTTTCTCTGCCATAGCTTTGAAACTTTTTAACTTTTCTAATGCTTCACACTTTTCTCTTAAGAAAGCTACCCATATCATCCTAGAATAATCATCAATAGGAAACATAAAGTATCTTTCACCATAAAAACTTCTAACTTTGGAGGGACCATAGAGATCAGTATGCACTAGCTCCAACAAACCATTTGTATGATGTTTTTTTCTCCGAAATGAGAGTCTAGTCTGTTTTCCCATCTAACATTCCTTGCAGATTGTGTTAGCAGGCTTCACTAGCTTAGGTAGATCTCTTACTGCTTGAGTGGAACTTACTTTGGAAATGTTATAAAAATTCACATGACATAGCCTCCTATGCCATAACCAACTTTCATCTACTTGAGAAATTAAAAAAAATTCACTAGTAGTATTTAGGTGAAAAATATTACCTTCTGTCTTTTTACCTAAAGGAATTATCTTCCCAGAGCTTCCAAGTATCCTACATCTTCCATCTTTGAACTAAATATCATAACCCTTTTCCACCATCTTTCCAACACTCAATAAGTTGTGCTTCAACCCTTCAACATAAAGAACATCATCAGTGTTGTGCTTACCACCAAGACAAATAGATCCTCTGCCACGAATCACACCAGCATTGTTATCTCCAAATCTTACAACCCAGCCGTCATACTTTTCTAGACTTAAAATTTTCTTTTTGTCACCAGTCATATGATGTGAGCATCCACTGTCACTAACCCACTCATCCTTATCTTCAATTCAGGCTGCAAGAGCTTTCTCAACTTTAGCAAATTTAGTAGCCACTAGACTATTTTCAATGGTAGCAATGAAAACCCATTCATCTTCATTTCCATTATCTTTAT
>VDFB02000003.1:321205670-321302338 GCA_007258455.2 Sequoia sempervirens | reverse complement strand
AGACTTGGGATGAGAGATAATCGATTCCGCATTGAACTGCATGTGGGGCCGGGTTTCGTAAAAGGCCACCAGGGTAACCCAAGATGGGGTCGGGGCCTAGGAAGATTCGCTAGGGTAACCCATGCAACTTTTTGATGACACTCCTCCTATATTCTTTGATTTAATAGTTTAGTTGTTCCTGCTGATACTTTTTATTCTGGAAGCAATGCCAGCCCTCATTATGTGTTCTGTACTTGTGTAGCTTAGTCTTGAGTTTGCCTGTGTCTAGAGGTTGTCGGTTTTGTCTAGGGAACCTTTTTACTATCTCCTAGCATGGGGGGTGGGCCTACGGGTACCACTTGGTTGGGTGGAACATGCACCATACACCGTTGGGTTCCCACTTCATGTTCGTGTTGGTAGGATCTTCCAAATTGGAGAGCTCACGTGTACCAGTTGTTATGTTTCATCTCTTTTGTATTTATATTAATGGATGTTTGTATATGTATTACTCCTCATTTACATTGGAGGAGGATTTTTGTAACAATGTATTTGTAACTTTAATGTATAAACCTCCTCATTTTGAAAATGAGCTTTATAATTGCTTTATGGAATGAATGCAAGCTATAAAAGATTCCTTATGTACTTTGTATCTTATGAGTTATATTAAATGCTCTAGATGTATGTAGTTTAATTTCATGAGTTATATTATGATATGGTTAGTTTGTTTTGTGCTATGGGATTCAAATGTAATGTGTTGTCATGTACTTTAGAGAATGTATGCAATAAGTGTTGTTCATTTCACATGTTAATAATATACTTTTAAAATATAAAAATTGCTACGCTTTTGTTGTGTTTGTGTCATTCTCTAGGGTTATGTGGTGGGCATTACATTTATTCCACATTTTACTGCATTGTCATTTTTTAGCTCACGAAGTAGGATATAGCATCTACATGAGATCATCGACATCATATCCATATTTCAAGAGATTTGCATTTATTTGAAGAAAGTTATCACTCTCAAAATTTCATTGTAATTCATAGCCTGAATTTTTGGGGCCAACTTGGTCTACAATTCATAGTGAAGACCTATTCCAGAGTATGCAGAGCTTAATAGAACATTATACAAGCATTTTGGGTCCAAGGGGATCTTTCTTGGAGATCCATAATACATTTCATCTCACAAAGGATTATCTTTCATGTTTTCATCCCCATGGGAGAACCAAACAAATTGGCTAATATTTTCATCACTTTTGATGAGGGAAACAAGATTTTTTTATGAAAATTCAATGAGCTAGGTGAACTAAGACCAAAATGGTAATGCACAACAAAATCTAGAAGTTTCAGGGCAAACTGCCAGAAACAAAAACCAGATTTGAATAGAGATCACAGAGTAGGGCTTCACATAGAAATTTGATTCCAAATTGACTAGTCAAGGGCATGGCGCCATAGATTGAAAATCAAGGTTTTTATAGTTTCAAAACATGCACAGGTGTGTAATAGTATAAAGGTCTAATTTTGTAAAAACCTAGGTATGAGAACTAACAGAGTTCAAAAAGATCAATATTCCCTAATTTGATTATCAGAAGCACATGCAAGCATGAATGAGGGATTTTAAGCATTCAAATAATTGATGAAAACTGCTACACACATGAGTGGCCACAAGTTGTATGAGGTAATGGAAAGCATTGATAAAATATATATACTAATGAAAATGTGAAAGAATGTATTTAAGTTTGTGTTTTTGTAACGAACAAAATGCTTTGAATGCTCTATTTTTCAAAGAAAACATATAACTCTTTTTGATTGAAATGAAATAACTCATATCTATGCCCTAAACAAGGAAAATTAGATCTAAAATTATGTAATTAAACTCAAATATTTTACAATTTTTTTCTAAATTAAATTCACCAAGGTGTTTAATGTTTAAAATAAATAAAGAATGCAAATTTAAATTTTTTGCTTCTGGATTTGATTGTGTGCTAGTTTTTCATCAACGTTTCAGATCACACTAAATGATCCATCATTAGTGATTTAAATTTAAATTCATATGGATTGTGGAAATCTAATTACATTGAAAGAATGCAATTTTTTTATTTTGAAAATAAAACAAATGTAAATCAATAACAGGGCATGTGCACCAAACTGCTTATTTAGTGTTGGGGTATTGTATGGCAAGCATGGTTATGTATGTATAATGTCTTAGATGTGTCTTAGTTTCCTAGTGTTTTTTGGTTCTATATATGTTTGTCTTAGACATGTCATAGTTTCCTAGATATAGTCGACATCATGACCCTGTGTGATTAATTTTAGGGTTTTTATTTGTATAATCTAGTGGGTGTGTTTGGGATATGGTGCTCTATGTCTAGGTTTGGTAAGTGAAAAAACATATGCCCCTATGTCTATGGGCTAACTATGTAACTTTTTGAAATATTAATATAACAACTCTCTTATGCATAAAAAAATAGGGCATGTGCACCAAGATGGGGGACCAAAAAGTGGCCACTCCACTTTTTGGTCCTAAAAAGGGAAAAATATGAGTGTGTTATAATAAAATATGCTCGTGTTATGGGTTGGTAGTGATCGAACCTAGGCTTGGTCATTAACAAGCCGCAATGCAAGCATGTTATTACGTATTCATGTTATGGTTTGGTTTACATATAACATGAGAACATTATAACACGCTCATGCTATGTTTTACATTGAAGTTTTTTCTTTATCTTTCTTTATTTATTTCTCTTTCTCCTTCTCTATCAGTGAAACTATATACATGAAATAAACATTTACATATGGATGTTTACTTCCTTTGATATTTACATATGAACATTTACTTTATTATACTTTAAGTTATATTTCATGTATATATTTTCAATATTTTTTAGAGTGGTTTTGATTCTCTAGGAGTTATAATGCAAATTCTAGTTTGAAAGAGCTTATAATTTTTATTTACTTAGTCAAATTTTAGTAATCAACATATCAAATTTTAGTAATTAGGAGGTCAAATTTTAGTAATTAGCAAGTTGTATCATTTTTATGTCTCTCTATATCTCACTCATTGGTTATCCCTTATGCTCTAGACCTCTCTCTCACTATATCCATTCCTTTATCTTACTTTATTTTCCTTGAGCTTAAAAACTCTCTCTCTCTCTCTCTCTCTCTCTCTCTCCTTCCCTCCCTATTCATGTTTATCTCACCTCTCTCCCTTCCTACTTCTCCCTCCCTCCTCCTCCCTCTCTCTCTCCATCTCTACCTCTCCCTTCCTCCTTCCCTCTCTACTTCTCTCTATATCACCTCTCTCACTCTCTTCTTCCCTCTTTACTCTCTCTCCCCTTATCTCTCTACGTCTCCCTCCCTCCTCCCACCTATCTCTCTCCTTCCCTCTATACTTATATCTATATCACCTCTCTCTCCCTACTTCTCCCTTACTCCCCTCTCTCTATCTCTCTCTCTCTTTCTCCTTCCCTATCTACTATAGAGAGAGGTAGATAGATGGAGGGAGAGGAGAGGTAGAGAGTAGAGAGGGAAGGAAATAGAGGTGAGATAGAGAGAAATAGAGAAAGAGGGGGAGGGAGAGGTAGTTAGAGAGAGGGAGAGGAGAGAGAGAGAGAAGGGGGAGAGGGAGGGATGGAGAGTGATATGGAGAGAGAGTGGTGAGATAGAAAGTAGAGAGGGAAGAAGAAAACAAGAAAGAGAGAGGGAGTGATAGGTAGATATGGATAGGTGAGATATAGAGAGAACTAAAGAAAGAGGGGGGGAAGGAGGAGGGTGGGAGAGAGATATGGAACAGAGGGAGAGGTAAAGAGGGATAGGTGAGATAAAGAGAAGTAGAGAGAGAGAGGGAGAGGGAGAGGGAGAGGGAGAATGGTGAGATAGAGAGGAGAGAGTGAGAGAGAAAGAGGGGGAAGGAGGGAGAGAAAGAGGGAGAGGAGAGATTGAGAGTAGAGAGGGGAGGAGATAGGGAGGGAGAGAGAGGTGAGATAGAGAGGTGTACAGAGAGAGAGTGGTAGGGATTGATGGAGGGAGAGGTGAGTATAGAAAGTGAGAGGGAAGATAAAGATAACTAGAGAGGGAAGTGTAGGGAAATCATAGTCATCTCAGAACAAATATCTAAGATCAGTAGTGCCTTCACTTACTTTCAAAACCATTAATTTACTTCAAAGACACGTACTACTATGCCACAAAGCAGAAACAGGCATAGTTGATTTCCCACATTAACCCTCCTGAGAAAAGCTCATGCAAATATAGCCATTTTTGACATGCCTCAAACAAATTCAACTTGCAGAATCAACCAACATGAAAGACAAAATTTATGGACACATAGATTTACGTGGGGAAAACCCTTTCAGGTAAAAAACCCCACACTCCAAAACGGTCCAGCCAAATTGTATTATTCAGCAACAAATAGAGTTACAATACAATATTAGGCTCTAAGCCTTTACAAAGTTTACATCTTGTTCCATCTGGAGATAATCTAGCAACATAACCCTTCTCGAACACCATCTCATGTCTCCCTCTTTGACTGAGCAACACTCTCTCACTCAACTACCCAGCTTACCACACTATGGCAATCCCATTCAATTTTCAATCATTCCAGGAAACTGTCATACCAGACAAAAAATCATGAGTAGCTTAACCATCACCACCTTCTCACCATTGAATTCATATCGGGAAATTGAAGAGGCTTCAATCCATGTTTCTTCCACTCCCCTTTGTCACTTTGACGAAGGTAATACTGCCATGTGTTCAACATACACCAATAGGACCCACCAAGTGTTCAGATATCAGAGTGTCGAAGAGACACGAGACCATGTCTCTCTGAACACTCAATGTCATATCGACATCCACTTGTTCACCAAATACATGTATCACCATATCGATGAGAGAATACAACTTTTCCCACCAATATAAGGATGTCACACTGATAAGATAATAGTGTTTAACCGAGTGGTCCCCATCATCTACGCAACATCCATGTCACTATCATACAATTGATGTAACCTTCCACATAGAACAGTCCCACCTTAACAACGCACTAAGGTCCCACTCCATGGACATGTCAAAGAGACATGATCCAATGTCCCAATGACAACATTAAGTCACTTCGATAAGAGACTCATCAGAGTGTCGAGGATACTGCTAAGGAACTCCCTTTGACATATACATGTCTCTCCAATAATAGTTCCCATCACCATGTCGAAGAGACATGTTCCAATGTCCCAGTAATAAAGCAATGTCCCAGTAATAATAGTTCTCATCACCAATGCAACATCCTCCATCAGGATTTCGATCATACTAGTGACTCTATCCTAACAATATTCAACTATCTATTCGATAATGTAGAGGCCTGAACACCAGTACATTTGAGGCACCATTTCTCAACATTCTCCCACTTTTTGAAGAATGTACTGCCTACCGATCAATGCATGAACCCTCTCTATCACTCAGGACACCTCCAACAACATCTATAATGTCCACCATCTCAGGAAACAGTTCCAGCCATCCTCTAAAGGAAAAAAACACACCATGGTGTATATGTGTAATGCCCCTCAGTTTCGTCCATCCTTCACACAGAGTAAGTTTGTTATTGGTAAAATTAATAGTTTTATATGGACATGCTTAGGAAATTAATTAAATTAAAATTGATTTACTAAGGTAATTCAAATAAATTTGGAAAATTAAAATGATAATTAAATAAATTAAGGTTATGAAATATAAAGGATATGGTTGTTAATAAATAATTAAATTAAATTATTGTGTCAAGAGTAAATGTTTTATTAAATAATTAGATTAAATCATACTGTTTTAAATTATATTATAATAATTGATAAGTTATTATCATGAAAAGATAAATATTTTTAATGTGGAAAATAATGTGATTTAAAATAAATAAGGAGATAAGATTTGGGAATTGAAGTGTAGAGCTAGAAAAAGATAATGTGTGCACATGCACGACTTCAAACAATTTGACAAACAAGAAACTTGTCGTTTTTATTGATTTTTAGTTTCGAACGCTTATTTTATCTTGGATTTTTGGAAAATAAAAACAAAAATCTTCTTTGTTCTGGAAGTTAATTTTTGGGTTCTCAAAAAAAAATGTAGCTTTGCAAAAATAATTTATGAAATAAAAATATAGTTTTGGAATTGATATTATTTCGAGAAGGGACCGAATTCTAGAGGAAGGTTTGGTGGCTACGAAAGTGTGGTCTTCAGTGCATGCTCTCCATTTTCAGGTGTAGGAACTCAAGTCGGTGTTGCATTTGATCTTAATTTTATCTTCTCCACTCTATGAAAATGAATTCTCATTCTTTTGTCGTCTGATAAATGATTAATTGAATTTCATTTAAGGAATTATAATATTCTTTTTAAGAGGATTGTTGTTTGCAAGTATGTTTTTTGGAGTAAATTATATGTTGTGTGGTTTGAATTACTTCTATTGATTTTCGGGCATATCAATGGTATTAAAAGAGATGCTATTCCTTCTTGTCTCCGCCAATTTTATTATACTTGATAGTCGTTCTAATGGCAATAATCGATTCTCTTCTTTCCTCCCATAGCTTCAGGTAAAGTCTTGAATCTAGAAGTATCCTACTGCCTTCATTTTCCAAGCCAATACCTCCAACTTTGCATAGATTCCTTTGCATAACTGTGACTTAGCAGCCTATGGTGTCGTGCCATTGTACTCTTATTTGCATTAGCAAGCCTCCTATGCCTAGCACCAAATTGAGGAATAGCACACTAGCTAGTAACTATCATGTGTGGTACTTAGGAGATAACTCCTCTATACATGGAGTTTGACGCCTTACATAGGTTACTTGATTTGTGTCATTAATTCCATCCTTGTTGGGAAACTACAATAAACTAAATTGTATATCGATATTTATTGATTGCATTCGATTTTCTCTTAATCTGCAGACTCTTTAGGCCTTTGTTCTGCATTTGAAGATGTATCCACCTTGGTTTGACTTATTTTCACCTGGGTCAGCAATGTAATGTTATTGGTTACAATTTGTTCCTAACTTCTATATTATGTTGGTTAGGAATTCGCATCTCCTTGATATTGCCATTTTTTTATTCGGTGGAGGATGATATAAGTTTGGTATAATGATCAATGGGTTGTAGGTTTGCAATCAATTTATTTGCACTCACTTTATTTGCTTGCAATTGGGAAAATGATAAGAATAAGCTAGCATAAGTTATTAGTAAAGGTTGCATTTCATTTAGTGGAAACATCTTATATTAGTAATTGATGATTCAGTTTCAAATGTGGGCATCGTTGGCCATGATTTATGTTTATCCTATCATGTTGATGTTTTGTGTCTTTCAATGGGTGAATCTCATAGTGATTTGGGGCATCGACCCACCAAAAGATTGTAGTTGTCAATTGAAATCCTTATGTAGAGATATGTTTCAGATGAAGCTTGTTATAGTTGTTGTTACACCAGTCAACCCTTGATGTTTTGCATCTTTTTTCTACTGATAATTGATAGTAGTTTGAGATTTAGGATTATTCAAGGGGGGGTTCGGCTGTTGAAAGAAAAAAAATGGCTAATACAACTGATCATGGGTTCGACCTGTATGATGAATTAGGAGGTCGATTGAAACCTTCATGAATAATTAATGCGTGAAGCAATTTCATGCGTTGTTGTCCCCATTCAACCCTTGTAGTCTATGATTTGTATTTGGTTATGGGTCTATGCAAGATCATGGGGGTCCAAAAAATTGGTGATGTGAAAAAAAAAGCATTTTTAACACGTCCAAAAACGTGAAATTCTGGCCTTTGACTTTTTGCAGGCCAAAGTACAATATCTGTTTTGGTTTGGTAATACCGAACCTAAACGGATATCCGTTATGAACAGATATCTGATATGAAACTGATATATGTTTTATTTAAGGAAAAATTTATAATTGCATCGGGTCTGACCCAACCAAGTATTATATTCTATATAACGGATATCCATTATTTGAGTTATAATTAAAAAAACCCTGCGAGGTCATATTATATAATATTATATTATATTATATGATAATATATTATATTATATAATATCAATATAATATAATCTAATCTAATATAATATGATAATATTATATTATATTATATTATAATATAATATTATAATATATTATTATATTATATTATATTGATATTATTATATTATATTATATTGATATTATATGGTCGGGTATGTACATCCTAGAATGGATATCCATTATTTGAGTTATAATTTAAAAAAAAAAAAACCCGAGAGGTCATATATATAATATAATATAATATCATATAATATAATATGATATTATATTATATTATAATATTATATTATATTATAATATTATATTATATTATATTATAATATAATATATATATTATATATTATATTATATTAATATTAATCTAATATATAATATATATTATATATATATTATATTATAAATAATATAATATATATAATAATATGTATTATATATATATTATAATATAAATAATATAATATATATAATAATATGTATTATATTATTTATAATATAATATATGTATTATATTAGAAATAATATATTATTTATAATATAATACATATTATAATATATAATATATATTCTATTATAATATATATTCTATTATAATATATATTATATTATAATATATATTATATTATAATATAATATATTTTATATTAAATAATCAATATTTAAAAAAAACACTATGGTCGGGTCACGGACCCAACCATTTATATAAAAAAGTTGTAAATAAGGAAACGGATGTCTATTTATAACTGATATTTGTTTCATGCATTATATATAGACCAAAAAAACCTGAGAGCTATATTTTTACTAGGGCGTGCGCGTGGGTTTTAGGAGAGCGACTCGGATATCTGTTTGAGGGAGATAAATTTACCAAAAAATACCAAATTTGTAAGGTATGTTTGATTTATTCAATTTTTATACAATTTATATTCATTTTGCTTTCTTTTTTTTGAATTTTAGTCAAAAATAGGGTATATTTGATAGATTTTTTATTAGATTAAAACCATTGTTAATTTTTAAAAACATTATCAATTAACAGGTTAAAAATGGATCAAAATGAAAATCCTAACCTTGCACAAAATGAAAACCCTCCCACACAAAATGAAAACCTTAATCCTGGAGAAAATGAATACCCTCCAAATCCTCCACCGCAACCATTATTTATGAATGAAAATGTGCCAACAATACACGAGTCTATTCATAGGAATTTAGATCAATTAAGAAAAGTATGTCAAATCTATGAAACACTCGATGAACTATCAGATATGAAAAACACTTTGGAAACAATCATTGTAAATATTCAAACTTTGGCAATTCAATATAATAGATTTGCACAATGGTGAGAGCAACAAAGACAATTTTATGTTGATGGGTTATCGTATGATGAGGTGAAGGCTCTTGATATTGAAAAAGTCCAATTAGCCCAGTTATTCATAGATCAGAGAACTAGACAACCTGTTAATGTGCGCAAACAAAAAAAATCAATTAAATGGTGCACCCATAGAGGAATATTAGATAATTTTTGGAGATGTTGGTGGATGGTTTTTGATAAACCACCCAACAACAACCTTGATGTCCCTCAATATTTTCTCTGAAAATTATATGTTGAGTTTGTGCTAGGGAAACATGTCAATTACTTTGACATGCGATATTTATAAGGTGTTGGTAGAGGGATGCCACAGGATAGACCTAGGGCACGCCGAGTCACCCTAGTTCGTCCTTCTCCACCTATTGTTGCTCCGACTCCACTACCTTACCCAGAGATTGTTGTAGATGCGGGGACTGTGAGCATTTATGCATTACATTTGTTGAATGATAGATCAATTTGGTGAGGCAGAGCCATCATGTTGTGCAGCCATTTGATGGTGCATCCCATCACGGTGGTGTTGCACCTAATACATCCTAGCATGATGGTGGTGCACCTGCTACAATAGCTCCCATTGGTACACAGCCATTAGCTCTGACTAGTACACCGTCCTCTTTGGGAAATATTTGTGTGCCTCATTTTTGTATGATGTGCAACAATTTATGTCTCGGTCCTCTCCAACGGTCCACTGAGCCTCCCATAGACACATCCGACTTTGAGGTTCATGATATGCCAGCTGTGGGAGTTGATAAAGCACGGAGTGGAGCATTTACAGGAGAGACATCGATTGCCAGGGATGATGTGAGAGCACCGGTAAGTCTTAAAGCAATTTCATAGTGTGTTTTATGTAAATTATTTCATATTTTATGAAGGATATTTTTACTAATATATGTTTATGTGCTGGAATCTTTAATAGTTGTTGACAGAGGAGTAGTTGTCGAAAGTACAGCAACTTGGTTCTTATACAACCTTGTTGATCGAGTCTAACCCATTGGATGAAGTTGCACAACACGTATATATTTTTTTTATTATCAACATTATAATTATATGTGCATGTGCATTTACATTCTTGTCACTTTTATGCATGAAAGCATCTTAGCTAATCCATCCACTATGATCCCATCTAGTGTCATAACATCACAGTAGGTATGTGTTTATTTTATATTGCAGATCATTTACGTTTAGATAGGAGTAGATATGTGATTAGTAGATATGATTATTTGTCAACAATTATATTTTAATTTGTATCATTTTTATTTTATCTTCTATAGTCCTCTATTCAACCCAGCATTGTGACAAGTGAGAGACCATTACTTTATAGGAGGACTCCTGATCATCCTAGGGGACAATCATATGTAGAACGTCTTGCGGAAAAGAGAGAAAGATTAGAGGTAAACAAGAATTGCATTATTGATATAATATAGTACATGTATACTGATTTTGATGTTAAATTTGTAATTTATAAATGATGGTATATAAGTTTCTATTTACTAGTCTATCTTGTCGACCATTCACATAATATAATTTGTGGTTTGAAATGTTATTGTGCAGGAAACTACAGAGCATCTAACTTCTTTGAGGAGGCTTGATTTTGATGGTCCAACACAGGATTAGGATATGATATAAATTGACATGTACTTAGGGTTGATAGATCTTGAGATGGCATATATGCCACAATTTGTAAAACTTGTTCTGAGTAGGCATATGCCAAATTTGTATATGCACAAACACAATTATTCTACAATTTGATATATAAAAATTGGTATTCAATCTAGTTTGTTTCTCATGTGCATTTCTTTCTACTTTGAATTTTCAAGATGGAATGTATAATTATCTTAGAATTGTTTAAAGTTATGATTGATACATGTCTACCAATACATTTTTATCAAACACTCATTTTTAGAATACCCATTATTTCAAGCTCTGTTGAATGAATTTACATTTTAAATTATTTTGTTTTTTAATCTTGTGTAATGAAGTGTTTAGCTGATTTTCATTTCAAAAGAAGTTAATAAAAATGAAAATTGGATACAACTTAATGAAATACATTTCATGTTACATTGTTCATTCAAAAGTAATATAATCATCTAGATAAAAATCAATCTCACTTAATGTTCATTGAAGCATAATAACATGTAAAAGGTATAAAATTATCTCGAGTAAGAATCAATATCCTCACAAAATCAACTCAAACCCACAAAACAAAAGGTTGTGAAAGACACCCATTACCCTTTTGTTTCACATATCTCAAAACCTAATGTGCTTTTTTTGGAACAACCCCACTGAAATTAAACTATTACGCCGAACAGGGCTCCAATTAGCCCAAATTCACAAAACAACTCATCTTTAAAACTGCTGCCCCTCTAAGATTCCTTTGGATGGTATCTCACTAGGCTATAAACATCCAAATTCCACAAATATCATCCTTGTAAACACCATCTAAGTCACTCAATCATGTAACCCTCATTTTGCTTAGATTATAAGGGGGTTAATTGAAAGTATGCATTTCCACACTTATCTCACTCAAACAACACCTCAAACACATTTATAGAAGTCTGCATATGCTTAATACACCTTTAGAAATTTCTGCCCCAACATATTCCAATCACTAACACCCTTAAACCTCCCCATTTCACTCAAAAACCACACTTTTTGCATCTAGGGCATCATACCGAAACCTCGATTGACCTCCCCTGCTCTCCCAAACCCTTCTAACATCTAATTCCTACCTAATTGGGCCATGACCAAACAACTTCCAGCTATTTTCCAATGAACTACAACAAGATGACTCTTGAACTTCCATCATTTGACAATAAGTTGCAATTTTGACAAGCAGTGTAAAGTTGCAAAGTGGTGCGACTTTTGTTCTGCAACTCGTAGGACCAAATAGATTGTTCCAACACATCTGGATGGGTAATTTTACGCTAGAGATCGTCCTCTTTTGCACCCAAATACGTCAAATCACTCTGAGATACATTGGACCGATGATTTCCCTTAAGAGTCCAAAGTGCTAAAAGATAGCAATCTTTGAAGGGCTATTTCTTAGAAACCGTGATGCCTACAGACTCTCCATCTGAGGCTATCAGATCGTGTTGAGACCCTTTACAATAACCTCTCTCGTATTTTTCTATCTCAGAGGAATTTTCCTGCGGTGACCAGTTTTTAGTTGAGGAAAAAGTTGTTAGATGCAAGCAAAGTAAAGTAGCCACTTTCACTGAACTCGTAGGGACCAAACGGACTATTCCAACACATCTATATGGGGCTAGGTATGGTCCCTTTATACCAAATACGTCAATCACTCGAAGCATTGGACCCACATTTCAAGAGTCCAAAGTGCTAAAAGACAACAATCTTTGAAGAGCTATTTCTCAGAACCGTGATGCTTACAGACTCTTTGTCTAAGGCTATGGGATCGTGTTGGTACCCTCTACAATGACCTCTCTATATTTTTCTATCTCAGAGGTCTTTCCTCAAGCAAGGACTAGTTTTCGGGTTGAGGAGTTGTCGATGTAGCAATGTAAAGTTGCAAAGTGGTGCAACTTTCGCTCTACAACTCGTAGGACCAAATGGACTGCTCCAACACATCCAAATGGGTATGTTTACACTAGGGATGGTCCTCTTTTGCACCCAAATACTTTGAATCTCTCTGAGCTGCATTGGACCAGTGATTTCCCTTAAGAGTCAAAAGTGCTAAAAGGAAGCAATATTTGAAGGACTATGTATTGGAAACCGTGATGCCTACAGACTCTTCGTCTAAGGCTATGGGATTGTGTTGGGACCTCTACACAACCTCTCATAGTTTCTATCTCTAAAGGCATTTTCCTCGATGACCAGCTTTTAGTTGAGGAAAAAGTTGTCGATGTAGCAAAGGTAAAGTTGCAAAGTAGTGCAACTTTCATTTTGCAACTTGTAGGACCAAACGGACTGCTCCAACACATCCTGATGGGTACTTTTACACTAGGGATGGTCCTCTTCACCCAAATACTCTGAATCTCTCTAAGCTATATTGGACCGACAATTTCCCTTGAGTCAAAAGTGTTAAAAGGTAGCTATCTTTGAATCTCTATTTATCAGAAATCATGAAGCCTACAGACTCTTTGTGTAAGGCTATGGGATCATGTTTGGACCCTCTACAATAACCTCTCTCAGATTTTTCTATCTCGGAGGCATTTTCCCATAGTGACCAGTTTTCAGTTCAGGAAAAAGTTGTCAGATGCAAGCAGTGTAAAGTTGCAAAGTGGTGCAACTTTCATTCTACAACTCGTAGGACCAAATGGGTTGTTCCAACATGTCTGGATGGGTACGTTTACGCTAGGGAAGGTCCTCTTTTGCACCGAAATATGCTAAATCACTTCAAGCTACATTGGACCAATGATTTCCCTTAAGAGTCCAAAGTGCTAAATGGTGGAAATATTTGAATCTCTATTTCTCAGAAACCGTGATGCCTACAGACTCTCCATCTGAGGCTATGGGATCATGTTGGGATCCTCTAAAATTACCTCTCTTTGTTTTTTCTATCTCGGATGCGTTTTCCTGCGGTGATGAGTTTTCAGTTGATGGAAAAAGGGTCAAATGGATGCAATGTAAAGGTGCAAAGGGGTTTAGGGTTTGTTGTGTTCCTTGTCAGTAAGTGAAAAAGTAATTCATTTACTCAAATACACTTAAGTTGTGAACTACACACATGAATAGAAAGTATACGCTTAAAAACATATAAGTCATAAAGTATACATTGCAATAGTGATAAGTGACGAAGTATACACATAAGTTGTAAAGTATACACTTGAATACACATAAAGTGTACACAATATGCATGATATTATCATTCATATATAGGATTTACAAAATTCCACGTAGGCATACAACAAATGACCCTAATACATAGTCATTTCCCAGTAGGGGAAGGAAATAGAGCTCGCATTTCCTTCACGGTCGACACACTCTTCCACAAGAGTACTATGTTGACATTCTGGAGTGAACCACTTATACAAACCATTAAGGTAGCAGTCAAACTACGTACAATAGAAAAGATTCTTAGAATAACAAATCTATATTATTTTAAATGACCTAATTAATGATGAAATGGTAATGCAAACTATAAAATATGTTTAGAATAACAAATCTATATTATTATAATCTCTCGCATACCTCTCCCAAAGGATCATAACTGGCTATTGTTGCAGAAATTCCATGATCTATCATGTTATGAACATCGCAATATACTTCAAATGAGAAATCTATATTGTCACAATAGAAAAGATGCTTAGACTAACAAATCTATATTATTCTAAACATCCAGAATGATGATGAAATGGTAATGAAATGGTAATGAAAACTATAAAAGATGCTTAGAATAACCAATCTATAATATTCTAATATGTCACATACCTCTCCCAAATGATCAGAGTTGGCTATTGTTGCAGCAGGTCCATGGTCTATCTTGGTAGGAACATCGCAATATACTTCAAATGAGATATCTATATCGTCACAATAGAAAAGATGCTTAGACTAACAAATCTATATTATTCTAAACAACCTGAATGATGATGAATTGGTAATGTAAACTATAAAAGATGCTTAGAATAACCAATCTATATTATTCTAAACAACCTAAATAATGAACCTTAGTAGATAAACAATATCAAAATGTGATGAATAATAGCATACCTATCCCATACAACAAATGATCTGCTACTCAAGTGTCCCTACAGGGTCATCTCTTACCTTCAGAGTTTCCATTAATGCTTCATGATCAACACTACTAATTGTCCATAGTTTTTTTGTTTTTGGTCTAGCATGATGTCTCAATAACTTAACATTTGTTGCTATAACAAGGTACGAATACATTAGAATGGTTTTTTGTTTCTCATAGTCTTCAAATGTAGGTACGTCATTCTTTCTAATCATATATGTTTGCAACCAAGTTCTGAAAACAACAACTGAACCTGTGTGATCATAATTTTTTTATCGACATCTAAATATACTTAGAATAACAAATCTATATTATTGTAAACAACCTAAACGATGGTGAAATGGTAATGCAACCAATTTTGAGAAACAAAAAATGAACCTATAGGATACATGAAGCCATCATCATTTATCATCGGTTGTGTTAGCTTTTTCTTTCCTTGTACACATCGTTCCAACCAATAGTCTGATCCCTCTTCATTCCCCTATGGTGCTACAACTGCATAGACATGTCCTGGTTGTACAAGATCTAAAAGATGATCGTATTCAAGTGAAATTTCCATTACATCTTGTAATGAGGATTGTGCTACAGATAAAGGGGTTAGGTACTATGGAATCCATGTATCTACCCATTCACTTGACTCACATTGATCCCAATCACACTGAATACAATTCTGACAAAAACAAGCCATCTCTCATGTCCATATGGTCCATGCATTCACATCTGAGCTTTGAACTGAATGCATCTTTGAAGAATCTCTAATTGTTTGACATTCCATTCTTTCTCCCATTATGCCCTCCTCAACCAACCAAAAGAACCTACTGACTTGTGAATCAAGTGTCCCTCCTTGTGATGGTGCATAGGTACACCAATCCACAATATAATGTGCATCATTGAATGTTGCACCACCTCTAATCTTCATTTGTTCCTTAACCAAAGCTCTCTTCACACATGCACCTGCACCATCATGCTCACCTTTTCCATGCCCAGCTTCAAAAAACTCCAAATATGTAGTACACCCCTCTCTATATGTATCCTGCTCAACCAATAAAACATGTGAGCATTCTTGAATTTCCCTGTGTAATTATCTAACCAAATCAAATGTTGACCCATTGCAATTCCTTTTTCCTGCAAGAACTCAAAAAAAAATTGAAAACAATGTTGTACAAACTCGGATGAATGAGATCTATCATCACTCATGTAAAAATGGTACTCCCTAATTATCTTCCTATCCTCTTCTATACTATCAGGGGCATTCCTATATGTTATGTGGACAAAAATAGCAATTTGAATAGAATTATAATATTGTGATTGAACTTCATTTTGTGGTTGCAATGTGTAATTTTCAGTGAAATCAACTACAGATACAATAGTTCCAATGGGGAAAGAGTCCTTACACATCCTGAATTGTCGATCCAACCACTACGACCTGTGGCTATACCTTGCATACTTATAGAAAATATTTTTCTTAAAATCTGAAATAAAATCAACAATACTTACCTCTCTTGCAACCAACTCACATCTAGAACTCTCACCTCCACTCTTCAATGTGTATTTCACTGTCTCATATTTGTTTTTCTCAACAATTTTGTTACCAAAATCATGATCATTTCCCTCATGAAAGCATGTTACAAACTTCGATAAACCACCACATTGCAAACATCTTCCATTTAAAAAATCATTTTTTATAAAATAAGCAACCATCACCTCTAATGCATAAAAATGAATCTAACAACTCCCTGGATGACTTGGGAAGTTGCACTGCATGACACTCCTGCAACATTTCATCAGTATGCATAGTAGAACGTATATGGCATAACAATTCATGATACATTGAAAACTCAACATGGTATTTACAACATGTATTATGAACCTTAATAGGAACACAATAAAATGGTTTGCAAGACTCAAAAGCCCTTTGTGAGATTTGCAAATGTGGATGTTCTTGAAAAAAAAATTTGTACAAAATTATTTGGCTACATTCTAAAAAATGTTTAGGATGCAGTGTACAATCTCTATTGCCAATTCATAACTTTAAAACATCCTTTATGTTCAGTGATACTCTAGAGTGAGAATTCCAATATTGTTCAATTTGCATCTTTACATTATCCATTAGCTTTTTATCAACACGTGGAAGCCTCCCACTAAAATCCCACGTATCATTTTGAAGAGCACTATCGAGTCTTCCTCTTCTTGATAGTGCTCTATTCAATGTTTTACAATTTAAGTTAAAATCAATACAAGTTTGTCTCATTAAACAAGCATTTTTCAAATGATGGCTTACTAGTGAGGTTGTGATCACTCTTCGAGCAGCCCTTTTATCTTTTGCCTTGTTAGTCTTTCCAATAGAGGTTAGAGCATTAAAAATATTTTTTACAATAAGACTATTTTTTTCCATTTTTTTGTGAGACGAATCTTCAATTTTTTTAATAATGGTCTCATTTTGTAAATCTTAAGTAATTGCACAAAAATTTGGCATTGTTCGGTTAATTTCTTATTGGAAAATAATTCATTGAACAATTTTGTAGCCCACAAATGAACTGTTCGTTGTGACCTTTTCCCTTCAAGATTATCAATTATGTTCTCATCTATTTCAACCAACCATTTAGGGGTTCTTTTGTAATTAGGTGTTGCATAAGGTTCATTTTCAACATTTTTATTTTCAACCACTTTTTCATTTTCAACATTATCAATTACAATTTCATTTTGAACAACATTTTCATTGTCAAAAAAAAATCATTTTCAACCACATTTTCATTTTCAACATTTTCAAAAACAACTTCATTTTGAATATCATTTTCAACAACATTTTCATTCTCAATGTTGTTCACATTTTCATTTTCAATTTCAATGTTTTCATTTTCAATTTGAATATGATGTTCAATAATTTCAATTCCTATTTCTTCTTCACTTGAATTAACATTCAATGGTTCGGAAGAAGCTTCAATTTGAATATTTTGCATACCTTGTCTTCTTTTCCTATGACTTTCCCTATCTTTTGCTCTATATGATTCAATTTGTTCTATTGTAAGTTTCCTTTTACCTTTTCTCTTACGTCGACTGCTGCTCCCCATTGCACAAACAAAAAAACTCACACAAATGATTGAAATTCTACAAAAAGTGTAAGAGAATCTTTGAAAAGCTGAATTTCATCAGATGCAGACAGAAATCACGAGATTTTCGCGACAAAAAGAATGTAGGGACCATTGAAATACTCAAAACAGTCTCTTTTTTGTTTTTTATATAACTTACAAAACAAATATATGTTTCTAAACGGATATCTGTTATGTGATCTAATCAACATGGCCCGGAGTCTTAACAATTTGCACATGAAAAATGGATATCCATTATAGACTTATATCCATCACCTCTAGTGTTATTAGAATGCTATATGTTATATAATATATATCATATATCAATATATAATATATATTATATATTAATATACATTATATATTATATATTATATTTAATATATAATATATATAATATTATATATTATATGTTAATATATATTATATATATATATATTATATATATATTAATATTAATATATATATATTAATATTAATATATATATATATATTATACATATATATATTAATATATATATTAATATTAATATATATTTTGTTGCTCCAAGTGTGTAAACCACTAATACACAAAATGGATATCCGAAAATAACGGATATCCGATAGTAACGGATATCCATTTTTTGAAATTTAAGAATTATAATTTCTTTTGACATATGATATATATTTATTATATATTAATATTTATTATGTATTAATATTTATTATGTATTAATATTTATTATGTATTAATATTTATTATGTATTAATATTTATTATGTATTAATATATATATTGATATTATATTAATATATAATATACATTCATATATTATTATATATATTAATATATATATAATATATTAATATATATAGAATATATTAATATATATAGAATATATTAATATATATTATATATATTAATATTATATTAATATATTTAATATAATAAATAAATAATATATAGTATCCCTTTCTATAAACCCTACACCCTCTCCCACCTTCTCCCACCCTCTCTCCCACCTTCTCCCACCTCCTCCCACCCCGTCTCCCACCCTCTCCCACCCCGTCTCCTACCCTCTCCCATCGTCTGCCACCCCCTCTCCCACCCTCTCTCCCACCCTCTCTCCCACCATCTCCCACCCTCTCTCCCACCCTCTCCCACTCTCTCCCTCTCCCCCACTCTCCCTCTCTCCCTAAACCCTAAGCAATATATCTAAAAGGGAGATGGAGGCTTCAAAGGGATACGATGTATTGAATATATTATATAATATATTTAATATATATAAAATATATCTAGAATATAAATAATATATAGTATATATTATATATAATATATACTATAGTATATTTTATATATAATATATAGTATATTTATATGTAATAAATTTATATTTTAAAAAATGGATATCCGTTATTAACCCCATTGGATATTGATGCCCCATGAAAAATCAATATGGTGTTGCATAACAGATATTCGATATTAATGGATATCCATTTTTAGCAGATATCTGTTTTGTTCTCTCATTTTCAAACGAAGACAATGTATTCATAATATATAATATATAATATATATTCTCTAATTTATATAATATATATATTATATTATATATTATATATTATATTATATATTATATATTATAATATGTAATATATATTATATATTATATATAATATATAATATATTATATATATACAATAAACTTATGATATAATAAACAGATAGGATATCTGTTATTAACAGATATTCGTTTTCAATCCAATTAATTGAAGCCACATGGGAATATAATATACTTCCATGAAAAGGATATCTGTTTGTAACAAATATATGTTTCTTTGAGGACTTTATAACGTGAATTCTTCCTCATTTTCATGAACCAGACCTCATTTTGGCGACACAGCAGTCGAGCAGCAACCTCCAGTGACCTCTAGGTATGTATTTTTTGCATTTTTTCAAATTTTTTTACTAATTAGTGATCAATTTAAGATTTTTTTTGCATTCTTTGTACATTTTTTGAATTTTTTCATTTCTATTTAAAGTTACAGCAAAATTTGAAACCCTAGTTAGTGAAAAACAAAAAGAAAACATCAAACAAAAAAATGGAACCTTTATTACTAGAAAAAAGCCATAAAATTGAACCTAGCATACTAAACAAACATAAAATAGAACTTTCATTACCTCCTTTCTCCATTTTTTTAAACCGTTTTACATTCTTGTCTATTTTTCATTATTCTTTATCATTTATTTTTATGTTTCTTAAATTCTTGCTTTGTTTATTATTTTTAAATTATTAATTTTTGCTAAACAATTTGTTTTTTAATTTTTTAATTGTTTTGACTCTCTTCAGATCTCAAAATAGAAAGGATCCTTGTTGGAAGTGCTCTAAATTTCCAATTCTTGGTGAATCTGGATCCATTGTTAGTATTGACTAAACAAAACTTGTCCCTGCAGCCAAAGAGAAATGGGCGAAGTGAATGGGTAATAATCGATATGGTGCTATGCAAGAGGCTATTATATTGAATCATATACAAATGATAGCCTTCCGCACAGCCCATTGATTATTACCCATTAACTTTTCCCATTTCCCTATGGCTGCAGGGACAAGTTTTTGTTTAACTAACTATGTATACATATTCACTTAGTATTGGGAATTTAGAGCAAAAAAATTCCACCTTTGTTGAATCAATTTGGAGCTTAACACTTCCACATTGCAGCGAGGTAAAAATTTAATGTATTTTTAAATGAGATTCCACATCACTTTAACAATGATTTGTTTTCCATTTACACGCCTTAGACATAAATAAGCTTTACACATTTTTTCATTTGTATTCTTGAAATTAAGTCATTTATATTGAATGGTTTAAGGGGATTTTAAACATGTATCTTACATTTTTCAATTACAAATTTAATGCAAGTTCACTTATATCTAAATCATGGATCCACGCCCTCTAGCTCCAACCACTCCACCTCAAAACCCCCCACCTCCACCACCTGCACCCGATGGTGCTCGCTTTCAAGAACAATTCGATGTGAATGTTAGAACCATTTAGGATCAAGTTAACGCTATTCAAAAACAAAGAATGTGTTCACCCATTATTGAGGTGTTTTGCATCAAAAATGCAAATTGTTGTTGATGTGTGTAGGTCCATGGAAGTGGACTTAGATGAGCATCAACGATGGCTAGAGGAAAGGAGACAGTCCCAATCTAAAGAGGAAAATACAAAGAAATGAATAGATGCAACTGAGAGCCGTAAAACTTTATTAAGACAATGATCTTATATTTATAAAAAGATTGATCTTCGATGGATATTTTATAAATAATTTTGTTGGATGCATATTTTATAAAGAATTTGGTTGGATGGATATTTTTAGTGTTGAATTTATGAATATTTAATAGTATAATTATGAGACAAAAATTTAGTAATATATATTAAATAATCTATTAATTTAGTGTTTGTTAATGTATATAGTGTGTATATATAGTGTTTATTCATGCATCATGGTTGACTGATGACTTATTTGTTGATCATAATCATTGTATAGATTTCACATGAACAATCTAATTAACATGTATCTTGATGTCTTCTAAGTATTTTGTTTGAAAGTTGCATAATGTTCTTGTTTATGTACCATGATTGGAAGATAGTGATTCTTATTCATGATGATTTTATGGTATTTTACATGAATGATCTAATGACATGTTATTAAACTTGAAGGTTTTAATGGCATGAATGTTGAATTGAGTTGTAATGGTTTTTTTTTTATGGTTGTATCACTTCTTATTCTAGAGCCCATCCCAACATGGGAAGACACTCTTCCTCTCAACTCTCTCTCCCCCTCTCTCCCCCTCTCTCCCTCTCTCTTTATCTCTCTATCCCTATCTCTATCTCAAATCTTCGTCTATCTCTCCCTCTCACTCTTAGGTTCCTCCCACCCCTCTCTCTCTCTCAAGTCTCTCAGAGCTTCCTCTCTCCCTCCCTTTCTCCCTCTCAAGTCTCTATCTCTCCCTACACCAAGTCTCTCTCTCCTCAAGTCTCTATCTCTCCCTAGACCAAGTCTCTCTCTCTCTCCTCAAGTCTCTCTCTGCCTCTTTTCCTCTCGCTCTCCCTCTCAACTCTCTCTCTCTCTCTCTCAAGTCTCTCTCTTGGACTCTCTCCCTCCTTTTCTCTCTCTCAAGTCTCTTTCTCTCTCCCCATCTCAAGACTCTCTCTTCCTCTGTCCATCCCTCTCTCCATCTCCCTCTCTCCCTCTCAAGTCTTTCTCTCTCACTCTCTCTCTCCCTCGCTCCCTCTCTCCCTCCAAACTATATATATCTCTCTCCTTCCTCTATGCCTCCCTCCCCTCTCTCTCTCCCCTTTTGGCTCTCTCCCCATCCTCTCTCCTCTGTCTCCTCAAGTCCCTCCCTCTCTCTCTCTCTCTCTCTCTCTCTCTCTCTCTCTCTCTCTCTCTCTCTCTCTCTCTCTCTCTCTCTCTCTCTCTCTCTCTCGTGAATTGGTCGTACATCAATAATTTTGTTAGCAGTGGTACATTTTCCCTTGTGTTATTAATATTTACTTGCTTTTAAGTTTTCTTTACAACTCATCTTCCTTGGTGTGAAAATTAATGGGAAATCCTGTCATTATTAATATTTAGTTGCTTTTAAGTTTTTGGTAAGCATTTATAAGGCCATACGAGTTATATTTCAAATCCTGCCATTATTGCAAGTGATGGGAAATCTATCTAATAATAGTGTTACCTAATATAGGATATGATTGATGTGACAACCTTTTTCTAATTCTACTTAGAAAAATCTTGCCTCGTTTTCAATGGGAGACAATGTATTCAATAAATTATATAATATATAATATATTAAATATATTATATATTATATTTCATAAATATTATAATACCTCCCTCTCTCCCCCCCCTCTCTCTCTCTCTTTCTTGTGAATTGAAACACATCCAATAAGTATCTATAATATATACTATGTGTTAAATATATTAATATAAAATATGTCCACACATAATGTTTATATAATATATAATATATAAATTTTATATATAATAGTCAATATACTATACAAAATAATGTACTATATAGTGTAATATAATGTAATATAATATTATGTATTATATATAATATATTATATAGTATAATATAATATATAATATATATTATAATATTATATATATTAATATATAATATAATAATCCATAATATATAATATACTATATAATATATTATATATAATACATAATATTATATATTTGTGTATTATAAATACATAATACATATATATAATGCATATTATATAATATTATGTATTATAAATAATATAAAAATTTATAATTAACATATATCTGTTTTGGTATTACCGAACCAAAACAGATATCCATTCAAGATTTGGTTTGGGTGAGAAAGTAAACCCAAAAAATGTGTTTTTCATAATTTATTTAGTTTTCCGAAGTTCGCCCTTGTGGCTGACAACTTTTTTTGACCCGATTTTCATCAAACGAAAATGATTTATAGAAAAAATTATCAGCTTTCCACCAATATAACTTTTTCCTTATTTTGAATTAAATAAATAATTATTATTGATTTTCTACCTACATTACGTCTAAAGTCCTTATTGATAGGCTGATTGAAAAACTTCTATAAATTTCATTTGAACTACTTAACATTTTTCAAATCTACAAGATGCACCACATTCTATGCTTTGCCTACTATAGGATAAAAAAAAAAAAATTGAATTTCATAATTTTTTGACCAAGATATGGTGGTCAGACACAAACGTTTTAATAATTCTGAAAAGTTCTAGTAAAAAAATCATAACTAATTATTTATGTGGAAAAAAATTACAAAAAAAAAATCCAGCACATTCGGGCATGTGTCCTCTACTTATATTTAAAAAATTAGAAAAAAATATTATGTTTTTCTTGTACTTAGGGTGGTCAGACACACACCTGCTTCTTATCTTTTTCCTGAAAATTTAGTACCACTGCATTGAAATTTCAAATTTTCTCAAAATAAATTTACTTTTTTCCAAAAAATGACTAGTAGCCTAGAAACTACATTCAATTTGCTACAACTTTTGTTTTTACATATTTTTCAAATTATGTTAATAACCTATTCAAATTTTTATATCAAGTTGCCTAACTCTAATTTTCTGAATTTGCATTGCCACTTAGAGGCCTAGTTTGGACCCCCGTGATCCTACACATACCCTTCTTTATTTTGAAGATTTTTTCCAATTTGGAGGCATTACATTTCTTGGGAGTTAAATTTTGGTTGAAAAAGGCAAAGAGGAAGGCATGATAGGAGAGAGGGGATTCATTATTGTAGGCCAGAATGGGGAGTGGAAGAAGAAGGGAATAGATTTTTCTCCAAGGGCTATTGGAAGAATTTTTTTTGCAGGTATGAGGGTTTGAAGACAACAATTTGAAGTTTTGAGATCATTATGCAAGACAAGAATAGCTACAGGTTGAAGATTGCCAGTACAGGTTGTGGGTTGAGTTTGTATGTGAAGTGAAATAGTCGCTTTTGTTGTAGTTTGTTAATTTCCTATCATAGATCAGTTTGAGACTCATTTATATTATTATACATCAGTCCATGAGACTTATTTATTTGTTGTAATCAAATTTTTAGATGGTTTTATATGTATTTCTAAAGTTTGAAAAAACTATGCTGAAGAAGTTGAATATAAGAGCTATAATCTTGTTGCAGATTTTTGCACTTTGATTTTTGTTTTTGTTAGATGCTTGTATGAGATGGTTTATGTTTGAGACCCATCCGGTTTATGTTTGAGACCATCCTCCATCAAAGATGCATCATTTTAAATTAGGTGCCTAAAAGTCCTTGCAAGTTCAAGATAACAGGAATGGATTTGCAACCTAGTTTTGATACCATGCTCGAGAAGCTAAGATCAATTTATAAAATCAAACATTCCACAAAGTGAGAATATGAAAGATAGCGTATTATCATAAAATTGTAAAAGAAATGTACAAATGAGCCTTAAAAATAAAGTCAAGGATGATGAGGTAAGTAGACACGGTTGAAAGTTATACTATCCTTCCAAAAGTGAGGCACTTGAGACATGTGTGGGGGCATATATAGATTCCACATGAGGTGAGAAAAAAGGTAAAACATCTCTCTAAGTGAGCTTAAGTGTAGTGTGGATAGGACCAAATCAGTAAAAGAAAACTAGATAAGTAATAATAGTTTTCAAACTAACACCCAAGAACATGGATGATTTTTTGAAGAACACAAAGACTCTCAAAACCAAAAAAACCCATAAATGGATGTCAAGATACTAATAAGTATCTTAATTTAGGATTTCACACTACACCATCTCTCCTTGTATTGTTTCTCCATAAACACAAGTAAAGATCACTCATGATCTTGAATAAGCTACTCCAAGCCTCCTATATATCCTAGCATTCCTGTATGCACCAAGATAACCGACACTCATAATGACTCTAGTTAAGGAAAATATTTTCCACAATAAGCCTTAAGAAAGATCCTATAATTTAGATTTGACATCCCCTTCCCTTTTTATACAAGCCCATAAAATTACACTTCAAATTCATTTTCCTATGGCACAATGCATTCAATATTTCTTTTGAAAACACAAAAACCCTATTTATGGTTTCTCTCAATATTTTATTAAGAAAAAAAAAGGCTAAAAGTAAGCATTTTAGTCATTCACAAACACTCGAGTGGAAAATGAGCATTCGTTCACACTTAAAATTTCTAAAATAATCAAATGCATAAATAAGTAAGAACATGTCTTCTTTTTAATTACTTCATGATAGTTTAAATCTATTCAAATCTCATTTACTGGCCTCTCCTAGGTCCCATAATACTCTTGAGTCTTCTTCCAAGCTCTTGAAGCTTTTTCTCACCAAAATTCCCTTCTCAAAAATATATTGAATGTTTCAATACTCTTTCTAATTGCTTCTTTATTTCTTTTCAAAGTGAATAATGCAAAAATGAAACTAATCACAAGCATACATACCTAGACTCAAATAAAATATGGATTAAGTGTTACAAGCCTTAGGATTTGGTCAAATATTTAAATTAAGGCACCTATGAGGAGGAACTTAATTCAAATAATATCTAAAATAACTAATTATCCTCACCATAAAGGAAGAAAAAAATAAATGTAAGTGGCAATACAACTTCCAAAATCAATAAATACACTTACAAAAATTGAGTACATCATAGGGAGCCATGTGAAGGGAAAATACATGAACATGTGCATTCATCATATTAGATATTTAAAATAAAGTACAAAAAAAAATCTAAGCTAAATTAACCCTTCTAATTTCTAAAAATTATCTTAGCACATTGTCTCAAAATTAAGGTCAAGCTCCATTAGCTCAAAGTTGGTGATCAATTCTTGAAGATTTTTTTAGGCCTTGCATGCCCAACATTCCTCACAATCCATTAAGAAAAATCATGAAGGACAACACATTTTATATGAGCTACCTAATATCCTTTAGGAATTTTTCTAACACTATGAATAGGTCTTTGTCACTCAAGATGATATGCTAGAGTGAATTGATGTCTTACAACAATGCCTCAATGTGATCTTTTAATAGGTCATGAATTACTAGAATATTTTATGTGATTAGCTTATCACCTTAAATGATTTAAAGGAAGTCGTGTTTACAATGGCCAATTATAAAGCTCATAAGATGGATGAGTTCCCTTGTGGGTTTTACAAGTCCCATTGGGATGTTATTGGCAATGAGGCGTCAACAAGGTCTTTATTAAATATTTTCATTCCAAATCTCTAGGGAAATTAATTAATAAAAGAAATCTCAAATTCATACCTAAATTTTATGAACTTAAGCAGATTTATAATTAGAGATTGGTCACTTTGTTGAATGCAACTTATAAGATCATTTCCAAAGCTCCAGCTCTTAAGAATCACCCTTTCCTCCCTCAACTTACTCATCTTGAATAAATAAGCTTCATTAAGTCCAAATTTATCTTGGATAATATTAAATTTCATTTAGGAAGGCATGGAGTGGGCTTGCCACTCTCGATAGCATATTGTCTTCCTCAAGATACAATTTTCCAAGGCCTATGATTGCATTGAATGACCATTCATCATTTCCATGCTTCAATAAATTAGCTTTGAGCCCCATTTCATTAAGGTTCTAGAGATTGTTTTTGGTAGATTCCTCTACTTGAAACATAATTTCTCGCATAAAAAATATATATTTTGCACTTCACAAGTCTATCCATCAATGCTATCCTCTAACACTGAAACTTTATGTTCTTGTCGTTGAAGGATTTAGTTTCTCCTTGGCTTATGTATTCTCTCAATCACCAATCAAGGGGATATCTCTTCCTAATTCATCCCAAAAATTGGTTAACAGTAACTTTGTCAATGACTCCTTACTTGCTCTTATTGAAGAGGATAATAATGTCCTTATATTATTTTTATAGGGTTTCCAGATCAAGCATTTAATGATAAAATATTATAAAGTTCTTGCTGTTACACACATTTATTATTCTTCTTAAACTAGGCGCCCTCTAAAGCCTCTGAATTTTGGACCTCGAAAATATTTTTAGATATTTTCTATGGGTTAATAGTGAAGAAAATCATGGTTTTCATTACATGGTATAGGATTTATATTGCCTACCTTGTGATCCTAGAGGTCTAATATTTCTCTCAATTCATAGACAAGGAATTATCTTATGTGATAAATGGATCATTAAAAAATTTGAAGGAAATGAAGCTTAAAATATTTGGTATGCAATTATATTTCTTTGGAGTGCCAGTTGGTCATCCATCTTGGAAGGGCCCTGACTTTGGTACTCTTCTTACCATGCAAGCTACTACAAAATTCTAGGGTACTTTTATCTTCAAGAGTATTTGGAAAGCCTAGGAAACCATCAAATCATGGCTTAGCTGGGTGGGAAATGAATTTTGCAATGGCCTCTCTGTCAACCAACATTCTATTTGGTGGTCTTCAGTTCTCTCTTCTTAATACTAGCCACTTGTCATAATGCCTTGGTTGCATGCCTTGAAGTTCTTTAATTGAGGAGTTTGTGTGTTGATAAATTTTATTCATAGATTCACCAAAAACTTCTTCTGCTAGTTTGAATTCAAATCAAGATTCATGTTGTCTACCTAAGATTAGGATACCTTTCAGTTTGTTATCAACACTATACCTCCATAGATTCTTCACAAAATTAGGGTCAAGTATCTCAAACCTTGGTGGAAGGATTAGAAGTGGTATCTATACATTATCCTTCATATCTATCTAGGCCTCACAAAGGTTGCATGCATTCATCCCCCTATCTTTTAATGGTGGATCAACTTAATCTTTGGTGGTAGCTCCAATCCTTTATTGGGTCTTTGCATCTCAAGTTCCAATACATTGGGTTGACTACTTTGACACCTAAATTAGCTCACTTTTCTTGGTGCATATTATATTACAGCCTCCCTCTACGTAGCCATTTAACTCATATGGGTGTTCCCAATCTTCATTGTCTATTTTGTGGCCATATGGATTCCTTCAAGCATTTATTCTAGTTTTGTCCCAAAACTCAAGAAACTTGAACTTAGATCCCTTGCTTTTTCAAGACATTTAGGCCTATCCCTTTCGCTTGGTATATGTTTATTCTTAAAGATTGGCCTTATTCCCATATAATTTACTTATATTTGACATGTTTTCAAAGTGGAAATTCTCTTTCGTATTTGGAAAGATAGAAATAGTTGTCTTTTCTTTGGCTTTCTTATTGATGCTCATTTATCATTATATACTAAAACCATGATTTTCTCTAATGTACTTATGTAGATTCAAGTACAAGCTTGTAAAGTTGCACATGAATTTGTTTATCTTTAGAAGGTGCTAGATCATTGAAGGAATGCCACATGCACTATTTTAGAGTCCCACTTGATTCCCCCTCTCCTTAGTGAGGGCACAAGAATGGGCACAACCACCTACAAGACATGGGAAAACTTAGCATGATAGTGGATCATGTTCCCATGGTTGTGCCATGGCTCTCAAACTTCAAATCCCAGAAATAATACTCCTTGTGGTAGATGGGATTGTATGCCTTCTACCTAAACTTGTGGCTAGGGAGGCAATACTAGTTGGTCCAACTTAAGAAAATTTTCTCATCTAGAGTTGGCCATCTCTCTACCTTGCACTTAGTATTCTATAAATAATCCTCCTTAAGAAAAAAAGTACTCTTACTGGTTGGGAGCTAATTGATGATGTTGCCCCTACTTATGTCTAGGGTAATCCAAATAATAAAGACCCTCCTTATGAATTTCCTTTAATTGCTTAGCTTTGTTTGGGCTTAACCCTTTTGTTAATTCGTCTTTATGTGGGATCTTGTTGATAAGACTTTATGGGTGTGATTCTTTACCACCCTCTTTTTTTAAAATATTGTATTGTCTTTTATTTAATAAAGTTAAATAAGAAATATTTATTAAAATAATATGATGATTAAAATTAAAAATATTTACTTTTTTAATAAAAAATATAGTAAGTTCTAGAGGAGAGAATCTCTTCAAGATGGTACATATATATTTTTACCTATAAAAAATTTAAATAAAAATTGACACCCCATGAAAGTTATGACATTTCAATTAAATATGAATTAAAAAGAATTATTAAAAAATTCAAAACAATTTTTTTTTCTCCATTCATTAGATTTTCAAGTTATCTATGTGAAAAAAAACCAATTTTCTTTATTATTTTTTGGTTTTCTAGTGACTTCAATTTTTCAAAAATTTTAACAATTAAAATAATTCTCTTAAACTATAATGTTTTATATTTCATTAGTTTATATCATTAACCTAAAATAACACAATTCTACATGGTTGTATCATTAAGAAAATTGTACAAATAGCTTATTCTCTCATTTATGTAGTTGAAAAAGTGAGTACATTAACACAATGCATTATAATGTACTCACATTAATGACTAAACCATAAGCTTGTCACTACCAAAAATGTAATTGCATTATTAATTATTTCAAATCAAAAAAAAAATTTAAAATTTTTTTACCCCCATTTTTATGAACATGTCATTGTATTCTTTATTTCACAACTATTTGGTTAGTATAGATTAGAATAAACTTATTTATAACTAACTAATATAATAGATAGAAATACTAATCTTAACCATTAATTTTAAAGATTTTAGTTATTCTTTCTTTCACTTACATTCTTGTCTTGAAACGACATAGTTTACTCTTTAAGTTATAGCTTTTAAGTATTGGTGGTAATTGGTTTATAGTTTTAGCATAATTGACTCAAAACATTATGTGATTTGGAATGAAGTATAGTCAAGATAGTAATTGTACCAAACTATCACAATGAATAAACTTTATGTCTAAAAAATTTTTGGCACAAGGGTCACTTCATTGCTTTAAGATATTCACAATGAGATTTAACCTTGGGTCACTCCCAACTTCAACAATGTGAACTCATTTTACCTACAAAAAAAATTCATTCAACATGTATGTTGGTCATTTTATGTTGGTTATCCTTTTGTTAATTATGAAATTTGACTTATCTATTGCTACCATGGTATGAATTGGTTCTATCCAACCATAATTGTTGGCTTATATTAAACCATTTTGTTTCCTGTAGGACTGATGGGTCTTTCTCAAAGTCTCCAAAATTCATGTTAACTACTTGGAAAAGGCTATTATGGTTTTTCTCTATGAAAGTCTATCCCATGTGATGAAAACCTAAGTTTGCATTTCTACTGGTGCAACCTTTAGATACAATAGTGGTGCAGGATTTATTATTAGATTTTATTCCTGTAATATTTTATCACAGCTTGAAGTCAGTGCTTCCTTTTGGACTCCCAAGCTTGTATCTTTTCACCAATTTGTCAGATTTTGGAGATTCTAGTGGCATTGTGAAGGTGATTCAAAGCTTTGTCATTTTGTTCATCTAATTTTCTCATATTTATCCCTAGGTACATTCGACTGAGTTTTTTCAATTTGAGGCAGTTATTTGATAACTTGGACATAATGCAATTTGGAGAAAGTCTATTTTCATTGGGAGGCTTCATTTTTAGTCGTGCATCATATTTGGGAGTTTTTATTTGATATTGAAGGTCACATATTTGTAATATTGGAGATATATCATAGTTCATTATAGGGTTTTCATACTATCCTTATGTAATGATGTTGCACAAGGGAAACTATAAACAATGGTGATATGAAATCATAAACCATCTCCAATCACTTCAGTTGTTGCCACATTTGTATGGTATTATTCCCCATCCAGGCCAAGGTATTCAAAAAAATTATTGGAGTTGCAACAGATATAATGTCTTAAAGGTTATTGCAATGCATGTTGATGATGATGTTTTGAAAGCTATTGATCATTGTGATTGTCCTCATATTCTTTGGGCTAAGCTTTGGGAGCTATATGGAGATCCTGATACTCCACCATTCCCCGATGATCATGATTCATAATGTCATGTGCCTCAATTCATTCTTCAGACAAGATACCATATGATGATAATGCTATGTAGGAGCTTACAGATTTGGAATGCTTTGAATCTTTAGATGAAGATGTCAAGGGTTCTTCAGATGCTTCTTCCCCATCAAAGATAGTTGATGTACCTTCACCTTCAGTGATTCCTTGTCCAGAGTCATTGATTGAGGCTTCCACCATTCCTATTCAATAGGACATATTCAGTTTTCTAGACTTGGAATCACAAGATGGCTTTGTTTTAGGTTTTGCAGACTTGGCTACTTCTACAGGTTTGGAGGACATTCTTGAGGAGATATCTCTCCTCTATGCAGATTCTACTTTGGAGAGTTTTCTTGAGTCTCCACATCCCTTTGTTTCGACCTTGATTGGGGATCCTGATCTTGGTGAGACCACCTTGGAGGCACTTGATTCCTTTTCAGAGATTCTTATATGAGGCTTCTTTCCTCCCATTTCATTATGGAGTTGGACTTTCTTCAACATCTACCGTTGGATTTGCTTCTTCCTAGAGGGAGACATGTGGTTTGTCATCACTAGAGACTCTTTTGGCTTCAAACTTCTTTTAGTGGTTTTGAGAACACTTCATTCAAGGGGGAAATCTAGTCTCCATCTATTCCTTCAATGGAGGGATCATTGTATTTCATTTTTTGGATCTTGTTCAGCACCAGTTTCTGCATAGTCCTGGTTTGTCACCTTCTTCATTGATTAGGCATGTACCTGATTTGATTGTGGCATCTTCATATTCCTTGGGAAAGGAGACACATGAGAAATTTTCAAAGACATCATCATCATTATTCTTCCTTCAATTCCTATCATAAATGGGAAGAATTCCTGCATTTCTACTTGGTTTAGTTTCTTCTAAAAGGGAGACAAGTTGTTTGTTGACATTGGATCATTTTTTGTCCTCAGGAACTTACCATTTTTGCAGGTGATTACATATTGTGGGGGGCTATATAGTCTCTATATTTCCCTCTTATGGGGGGCTATTGATTATAGTACATTCTTATGATGGATGTAGCTCTTGGGGGGTATTGATGTTGAGATCTTCATACATCACTTCCATTACTTATACATGATTTATATTTTACATTATATCTCTTTTTTGGAGAGGATTTTTGTCCCATGAGGTTTTCTCCTTTTCTTTATTTGTGAGATATTTCATTTGCATTTGTACATGGGTACCTAACATGGCCTAGTAGTCAGGACCCATCATATTGTATTTGCATCATTACATCATAACTACACTCCCAAATTGCACTTATGGGGGGTGTTAATTGTTAGGAAAAAGGTGTCTCAACCTTTGATTTTTCCATAGATTTAATTTTCTAAATATTAAATGTTGTTGATTTTCTCACTTTTTCTTTGTGAGTTACAACTTATATTTTCTATTCGGATGAGGAGTCAAGTTGGAAAGTTGATTTTACAAGAGTTGTGCATGATGACATTTTCTATATCCATGTTGATTTTATCTTCAGCCTTTGGTAGTTGATTTAGAAATGTCTAATTTGTGCATTGTAAGCTCTATAAATATGATATTTTTCTTGAGGAGTTATGAGAGAGATTGAATTTATAGGGGTTATGGTACCGAATTTTCTCCAGATGGAACAAGATGTAAATCTCCATGTAAAGGCTTAGAGTCCGCAATTTTATTGTAACTATATATTTTGTTGTTGAATAATACAATGGATCTATGCTTTTGGAGGGTGGGATTTTTTTACATGTAAGGGTTTTCCCTAGGTAAATCTTTGTGTTCATCTCTTATGTTCTTTAATGTTTAATGATTCTATTTATTGAATATGTTTAATGCATGTTGTTGAAACTGGTTGATCTTGCATGATCTAAAATTGCATGAACTTTCCTCTAAAGATTAATGGTGAGAAATAAACTATGTCTGATTCTGCTTTATGGCATAGTAGTATGTGTTTTTGAGGTTCTTTGAAGAAACATAGCTTCTTGAAGGCACCTCCTAATTTCAGATGTTCATTTTGGAATGATCCTATTTCCCTTCAATTGGTATAAAAGATTTCTTTTGTGATTCATTTTTTGCTCGCATGTGGAGGTTTGCGAGTTGCATGTACTTGCATGTGTGTTGCATGTACTTGCATGGACTCTTATTTGGCTTGCATGTGCTTGCATGTTGATGCATGTAAGAATTCTTGGCGTTTAAGGTTCTGGGTATTCCTTTTGTGAAGATTTCCTAGCTTGGAAAGCTTGAGGAAATTTGAAGGAACCGGCTAAAGATTGATCCTTTGGTGAGTGGAAGTTCTTCCCTTTTTGTTTTAGTTTTAGGAGACAACATAGCTTGAAGGATGGTGAATATGGAGAAAATGGATTTGGTCATATTGAAATGACGTGATTTGAAGCTCCTAGTTGAAAATGGAATAATCTTGATGCATGGGGTGTTTTTTTTATTATGTATGGTTGTGTTGTAGAAAAGCATTCATATTGGGTGTCTATGTGAGAGGTTCCCTGGTGATATGGAGAAGCTTAGGTTGTTTTTCAACTATGGAATATGTGCTTATGTTGGGTTCTTTTTCCTGGTATTGGAAGACACTATTTTTGTTATCTTGATTGCATGTTAGGCTATGGAGTTGATCATTGGATGATCTAGAAGCTTTTGTAATAGCTTGTCTCCATAGGATATATGTGCATGTTGTGGTTATGGAGTTGGATTGAAATGTTCTTGGAGTTCTTGAACTGCTTTTTCTTTTTACGGATGCTTTGCACTTGCATGGCTTAGATTTGTGTTTTCTTGGATATAAGGGTTTTATAGATTTTCCTAAAAATCTATGGTTATGCTCATCTATGATAATCCATTATTTTGTTTTAATCGTTATGGTTCTTTTTCAGAATTTTGAGTCTTTTAGATGTGAAGTGGTTGTGGATGTGCATGGGTTTTTTTCAAACATAGTGGTTTTGCAGGTATTACACGATCAAGAAAAACTTGTGGTTTTGTCGAGCTACAATTAAGCTATTTTCTAGACCCTAGCTTTTGGGGTGTTACTAGATGAGATAGTTGTAGTTTTACATGCATGCTTCATGTATGGTGTGAGGAGGTGAGATGATTTCTTTGCATGGGAGTGTTGGTACATGATTAGTCACTTAACATTTCTATGGTGATGCTTGGTGGATTCCTTGACTATGATGCTCATTATGGACATGATTGGTAAATCAAATCTAAGCTTGATCTAGTGCTTGAATCATGTTGTCTGCATGGTTATTCTATTTGAGATCTCATATTTGCAATTTCCAATGTGATAATGGTTTTTTTATGTTGCATTGATTGGATCTACAGGTTGTGCAATGATGTGGGTTGTCTTTACCTACATTTTTTCTATGTGACAACTTGGATGTGTATTGTCTATATCCACAAGGTTTGATTCAATGTTGATGTAGACTTGTTAGTTGGCCTTGTTTGTGGTCACTTGTGCATTGGTTTGGTTGCTTTGAGATGAGAGAATGGATGATATGTGAGTACTTGGATAGTTAGTGTTGGGGTCCTCTAGCATGGTGTATTTCCTTGATTTGGAGATCTTGGTTTCACTTGGTGCGATCAATAATACACTTGTATGTGTGTGGACCTTAATGATTTTCATATTTGGGAGATAGTGTGTCATGTGCTTGGCAAGCTCGGTACCATGGTTTAGTGGGAGTTTTAGTAGTGACTTTGTATTCATCATTGTGTGGTGAATGATCTTATTTAGTGATGCAAATGTTTCAGAGGGACTCTTAGATCATGTTTTTGTAGAATGGTTTCTTCACATTTGCATGTGAAAACTATTTGAGGATATGTAGCATCTCGGAGCCATGGAGGACTCTTGTGTTCTTTGGGTTGAGGTGTTTGTGGTGCTTGATAGGTGATGTTGGTTTAGAGTTTGTTTGTTTTATGTCTTGGTATACTCTTGATTGCTCATTAGTTTTAACATGATGCATTTCTCTTGAGACCATGGTATGTTGACTTGGAGCATGGGATCCCCTAAGGGGGGTGGTAAGATCATGATGTCATGATAAGTTCGTGATTCAGATGATTGGAGCTTTGATAGTGGTCTGGTGATTCTCTTTGTTTTGGGTACATTGGTCATATGCTTGAGAACTTCATGATAGTGCAATGATGCATTTGGATTTTAGCATAAGATGATCATTTGATGGTGCTCATGGATACATGGAGAATGAGTTGAGGTTGTATTTCTCTTGAGATGAGAGAAGTGTTGTTGATATGGTTACTCTTGATGAGATTTCAGTAGAAATTTTGAGGAGCCTACACCTTGGTTGGACGTGAGTTTAATAAAGACCTATGAGGATATTGCTCTTGGAGGAGTCATGATGGCTTGCATATCTTGGAGGATCATTCTCATTCCCCACTCTTGGTCTACTTGGTGGCTTATCACTTGAGAGGTATTTCCCATTGATTCTCTCTTGTGCTTTATGCTTTCTTTCATAGACATGGATCTTGAGCTTCTATTAGATGGTTCTGGAGGATTCATTGTGAGAGATGGATAACATGGTTATCTCCTTGGGTTTTCATTTTCATTTATGATGATTAGAGGGGATGGTAGTGGGCCAATTTCCTGAGATGGGAAATGGAGTTGTTTAATCTCTTGAGGTTGAATAGGTTTGGATGTTGTTCTAGCTTTTCTCTTGGGGGTTGTGAAGGAGATCATACTTGGCACAATTGACATTTAGAGGTGTATGTAGAAGGACATGATGCATGTTTATGGTTTTGTAGTGTAGGAAAATGCATACCTTTGCATTTTCACACTTGTTTGGGCTCGCCTTGCTTTATTTGTCCTTATTTGTATGATGGTATATATATATATATAATTCATTATATATACATAATAATATATATTTAACATGTATTATATATGTTAATAAAAATTGACTATTACTTATTTTGATAGAAGCCAATTTATAAAGGCTGATTATAGTCATTTAAGACTATGTTTTAAGAGGCCAATTAAATAGGTTATGACTATTTTGTGAAGTCGATTCTCACTCTTTCTCCCATGTGATATGAAACACATATATTGCATTTTGAGTTGTTGTTTGATGTCGATGGACTTATTCGACGTCTTAGTAAACACCATCTTTGACTTAGTAAACATATTTGCTATGATATTTACATCTGTTGGAGACTTTTTCAAATGTATTTATCAACTTAATTTGAATCATCTCCTATACAAATTGATAATTCTTGTTGTTATGAATTGGTAGTTGACTATTTCTTTTGGCAATGAAACCATGCCAAACAAGAGGGAGTGTGGTTGAAGTTGGCGCCACCTCTGGAAACCAAATTGCTATAGATATATACAATTCAAATTGAGCATATGCATATTGAATAAGTCTTTAGATAGTTGTCAATGAGCAAGTCGACCTATAGGTGATTATGCTAAGTATTAACTTAGGAAGTTGCCACCTTTCTATTATGTTTCATGTGTTTCTTTGCATGGAGCTTGTTGTCCATTAACATGCCTAAACTATAGGCTATGAGGTTACCAAGTTTCTCTATAAATAGCTAAGCCATTTCATTTGGAAGGGACACATTCTTCCACAAGATTACACATCTTTTGTAATTCCTTATTCTGCATTATTTCCAGCCATACTTTGTTTTACATTGAGAGAGAGAAAGGGAGTGAGTTATTTTTATTTTGTGAGGAAAGTATTTTTGAGAGGATTAAGCTATTAAATTAAGAGGTAGAGTTTATTTGTGACATTCTAGAAAACTTGTTTATCAAGCTTGTTGTTGTTGGAAAGGGCTGCATTATTGCCATTTTTTTGGATAAAGTGATAACAATCATGGGGATCTCTCTTCTTCTTTGTTATTTTACTTGTGAATGATGTTTCTTGCATGCATGGTTGAGATGTCTTTTCCAGTATGTGCATTAGAGAAATTAATTAGAGTGTCTTGAAAAGGAAAATTGAAGATTTTATGTTGTTTTCATATTGTGTTTTTAAGTACTCCATAGTAGGAGATGGGTGTTTATCATAGGTATTATATACAAGGCTTGATTGAACATGAAAGGCACATATGGTACACTTAGCTAAGTTGTTGATTTAACTAGGAAAGCTTGTGTTTACTCCTAGGATAGATAATCTAGTATGGGAGGGATTTTGTGTACTTACTTGTAAGTAGGTTTAATCTAAGTATGTAGGTTATCTCTGGGATGATAGAATATCCATTGAAGGAAATACCTAGCTTGTGTACTTACTAGTTAAGTAGGTTTATTCCAAGTAGATTAATATGGTGATAGGTTATCTCTGGGATGATAGACTATCCATTGAAGGAAATACCTATGTGTAGCTTAAGACAGCCTTAAGTCAAATCGGCCCTGAGTAGTGTATGTGATAGATGACTTCATTCGAAGTACTGAATGAGAACACTTTGGCCAAAGTAGTGTGAATTTCTGAGACTCCACTCTAGATTGTGTGAATACCAAGACTACACTGTCAGTTCATCGTGATCCAGTATTACATGCTAGTTCAAGATTGTGGTATTACAAGTTATAGTTATGTAGGACACAACACTATGCTTAGTTGGTTGTCATTATCAGTTACTCTACCAATCTCTTCGTCGAAGGGAAGGGTCGTCTATCAAATGATAGATGTGTGAGGGACCATATTATGAGTCTGTGGTTGGTGGAAAAACGCTTGAGTGATGCTTCTCCTCCACAACAGGCGACAAAAGAACCAAGATTTGAAAGGAAGGATCCTGGACCATCTTACAACTATTTGTTCTAAAGCTCTTTGAGCTATGTATGTAAATGTATGCTTTATTGTATTATTTTAACTTATGGAATTGTAGGAATGAAATGGAATTCATGTTGTATTATGTTATCCATCTTGTTTGAAAATTATCAACAAAGAAAATAATTTTTTTTATTGCAATGGCTTGTTACTTAGCTAATTTACTCGAAAGGTGAAAACTTAGAAATTTTTACTTCATTCAAGGGTTGGTATGTAAAAATTAATAAGAAACGAATATCCTATTGTTGTAAAAAGCATGTTCAATTTCATTATTTTTATGATGTTTTTCGATATATACATTGTACTTTGCATACTAACATGATTATGCAGGAATGTAGTATTAATAAGCCACTTGAAACAATAAGGGAGTTTATATCAAGTTTGTTTTATCAAAGATCTAATAGTAATTTTTTTTATTTAAGTTCTTGTATTTCTGGACAATGTACTAGTTGTGGAAATCTTTCATTCTTAAGAATTTGTATGCATGGAAATGTTGATAATGATTTTGGACAACAATTAGTAGATGTTAAAAGATTTAAGAATGTTGACTATTCTTTAAAAGATGGAAAAATAGGAAAGCGTTGTGATTTAGTTACAAAAAAATTTAGTGTACATGCATTCATAAGGGAATTTAAGAATAAGATTGTACCAAAATATATCATGCACTCTCAACATGCTCAATGGATTGATAGAAAATTTTGCGAATGTAGAAACACATTTCCAATTGGTACTATACTATTAGTGGTTGATTTTGCATAAAATTATACTCTAGCTCTGCAAGAGGAAATTCAATCACAATATTATAATTCAATGCCAGTAGTTATGTTTGTCCTTATTGTTTATAAACATGCAGATGATAGCACAGAGGATGATATAATTTTTTTGAGGGGGTATCATTTCTATTTGAGTGATAACAGGTTACACTCGTCATAGTTTGTTCAATACTGTTTCAATATATTTTATAGAAATTTATGAGAAAGAGGAATCCATATGACAAAACACCTCATATGGTCAACTAATTGTATGGGGTAGTTAAAGAATGTTCAATTGTTCTATTGGTTAAGTAGGGTTCACAAGGAACGTAATGTCCAACATATATGGATTTTTTTTAAGTTGGGCATGGTAAAGGAGAACATGATGGAGTTGGTGCATGTGCAAAAGAATTCTTGCTAGAGAATAATTGAAATTTGAGGATGCAATAAAATTTAAAGATGCACGTGGGATTGTGTATTGGTGCAATACAAAATTATCTACACCTTGTTTGAGTGAGCACTCTATAGTCTACCAATTCTTTTGGTTGGTTGAAGAAGAGAACATTCTACCTAGACTTGACTGTGAGACAATCAGTGGATCTACTAAATGGCATTCATTTGAGTTCGACGGTAAGCACATGGACTATCTGGACAAGGGAGCTTGCATGTTTTTGTCAGTTTTGTATCTCAGGAGATTGGGAAGCATGTGAAAATATAGAATGGGTTGAAGAGTGGAAGCAAAGATCATTGACATCTACACAAGCACATGATCAATATGAATAAACTATTGAAGACAATGATAAAGTGTTTGCATCTGAAGACTATGACCGTGTTTCAAACCTTGTACAAGAAGGTAATTTAATTCAATTTATTTAATTTTATTTCACTTTATTAAGTTATTGTGTACTACTAAATTATTTATATGGATACGCACAAGTTATTAAATCAAATTATTTGTAGGACATTTGTATGTTATTGTTGCACTTGAGGGGAATGAAGAGGAAATGAATAATTGGTTGGCTCGTTGTGTGGAATAAACATAAGTTAATATTACCTCGAGAAGATGATGATGGATATCATTATCCAACAGGTACGGTGACCCCCTTAAGAAAATTTTGATAACAAGTTTTTGATCCCCTTAAGCAAATTTTTAGAACAAGTCTTTGATCCCCTTAAGAAAATTTTGAGAACTTATTTGATGATGGTTATCATGTTTTCCAATAGGATCAATGGTGGTTGTTGTCACCTGGCTACGAAAATGCCTGATAAGGAAGAATGGTCTACCTGCATTCGAAGATCATGAAACACGTAAAAAGATTATACACTATTCACATTTGGTCTTGGCAACAAATATGAACTAGATCGGTATCGTGGAAGACCTACAAATAAAGTGCTATGGAAAATTTATATGGAAGAGCATGAGACAATCATAAATGCGTTGCAAAAAAGAGAGGATGCAGATGGTACAATGAAATAAGTAAATACAGGTAAATAAAGTTTTAGTTTTATATTGTCCTTTTAAATAGATTAAATACTGTTTTGATATTGCTCAATTGTGTTATTAGTTGAAATTGATTTAAATTTTCCTTTTATAGATCCTTAAGCCATTATCACAAAAAGGAGAGTCCATGCAGATTCAACCTAGACAACATGGAATACTTGGTAAAAACAAGTAATTATTAGTTAAATTATATTTAAATACATGTATTGATTATATATTGATATTGTTTGTACATTAATAGTTAAAATTGATTTATTATCCTTTTTTGTATCCTTAAGCTATCACCACATTGATCTCATACTTTGAAACAAAAAGGAGAGGATGCAGATTCAACCTACACACATGTGTGGAATACTTTTAAATACAGGTACTTGAGTTATGTACATATAGATAGTTTTATATAAATTAAAATATGTATTTTTTGATGATTTCATTGATATTTCTTGTACCAATTTGATATCAAGTGGTTTGAAGACATACTACATTCAAGGCACAAGTTTCAAATGTTCTTGAGATGGAATAGCCAAATTTTGTAAACATTGTTTTGAGTTGACATATATGTACATACATACTTAGACAATTAAACATTTTGTACAAATTACAAATATATGTACATACAAAATTATAATCTATGTACTTTTATGTATCAAAAACAATATTCTATATTTTTTTTTGTTAAATGTGCATGTTTTCCTACTTTGAAACTTTATATTTGATTGCATAATCACTAAATGTCATGTATAAATTATTGTTAAATCAATTATATCAATTGTGATTAAATATGAGACTTGTACTTTGAAGTATTTCATCCCCTTACGATGCCCTATTAGGACATATCCTATATATTATATACTTAACTATATCATTTGTTTTGATGAGTCACCCTACTTTGAAACTTTAAATTTGATTGTATAATCACTAAACAACATGTATATTACTTCCTTGATCCCCTTAAGACGTCGTATTAGGACATATCCTAAATATTATACTTAATTATAACATTTGTTGTGATGAGTCATCGTAAAGTATAATACTTGTTTATATAACTTAATATTTATACTTAATTATACTCTTCTTTGATCCCCTTAAGACGTTGTATTAGGAAATATCCTAAATATTATACTTAATTATATCATTTGTTATGATGAGTCACCCTAAATTCTAATAATTGTTTATAATACTTAATATTTATACTTAATTATACTCTTCTTTGATTCCCTTAAGATGTTGTATTAGGACCCCTTAAGACATCCTATTATGACATGAATTAAATAAACATTGACACTATTTAAATTGTATAGAATGTGATTGTTATGATGAGTCATCGTAAATTCTAAGTTAATTATATCAATTGCTATTAAATATGAGACATGTACTTTGAATAATTTCATCCCCTTAAGACGCCCATAGGTGAAGATGTTTGCTATTATTCAATTTGTATTTTGAAATCATTTGGTTTAGGATGTTTCCAATTACATGGAAACTTGTAGATTAACTTAGTTGTCTTTGACAGAGGATGTGACTCCGGCCCATTCCAACAAATAGTACCAAAAGAAAGGGTGGACGTAGAGGAAGAAGGCTATAGTATTTTTGTTTGATGTTATTATTTGTTTTGATAGCTTATAAATTAGTGTTTTTTGTGGAACATGAGGTCAAGAGGACTTTTATGTTCTTAAGTTTTCTCTATAAATTTGCATGATTTGTAAATATGGGAGTACATGATTTAATTTCAAAACTTTAGCCTATTTTGGATAATTAGGTTCTTTAATTTTATGTTTTAAAAGAACTAGGAAATATGGTGTATACTTATAGAATGATTTTTTTGGAAAAACTCGTTGCATTTTGATTGGTATTTATGTTTAGTTTATAGAATTTATTAATGATTTTGTTCTCTAATCTTGTATGGTATTGTTTATTTCTTAGAATTTCATCCTTTGTGGTATATAAACAGATTGCTTTTGTTTGTAGATTATGATTTATTTTCTTATTTTATTAGATATAACCTGTGTATTAGGACCCCTTAAGACATCCTATTAGGATGTGAATTAAATAATTTCATTGACTAATTATCACTAATTATTTAATGTATATCATGTATGGATCACTAAATTTGTAAAGTTCAAATATTAAAATTTCCTCTTAATTTGAACTTTAATTTCATATTTATATTTAATTTCACATTAATGTCCTATATTAATGTCTTGACTATGAATTTTTTGAAAAGTACAAATATGTCCTATCAATTACATATTAAAATTTCAAATAAAATGCATAAATGTACATGTGTAAATTAAAATTAAACAATAATAAAGTCCATTATTTACAATATATTAAGTGCATGAAATAAAGTCCATTAGAGTACAACCCATGAAATAAAGTCCAACAAAGTACAACCCATGAAATAAAGTCCATGAAACAATATATTAATTCCACAAGAAACCAAATATGTAGTCCATGAAATAATCAAATATAACCCATAAAATCATGTTTAGCTCATGTATCATCTTTATAATCAAGAAACCTCTTCACACCATGCGGACTACACAGATGGCCTGAAACACTTTGTACAAAAGAAATATGAAATCAGACGTAAGACTATTAAAAATGATTTAATGACAATTTAATTTATAATTCATCATAAAATTAAATTACCATCATATCTGGCTTTGGATGCTCTAGTGCACCTAGACCAACCTCTAAATTCTCTGAGTCAATCTACATATACAAGAGAAAGAAAGTTGAAATTGGATGTAAGTCTACAATTAAAAATGATTTAATTCAATTTAATTTATAATTTATCATATTTAAATTGTATCATAAGAGGTTGTGCACCCTCTACTCCTGGACCTATTTGTACATGCTCAACTATACTTGATGTGTCTCATGCTATAAAAGAAAAATAATTTAACATCTATGAGCTCATACACACACACACACACACACACACACACACACACACACACATATATACATATTCAATTTTAAATTTAATTAAAGTTATTCAAAATGTATAATTTTTAATTGACTTTAAATATAATCAAAAAATTAAATTACCATGATATTTGGAGCTTGCTTTGCATGTCCTCCTGGAGGTGTAACTATGATTGAGTCATGGAAAAAAGTTGCACTAACAAAGTCCTACAAGATCAAATTTAAAGCATGTATACTTGAATTAGGTTAAAATATATATATTCAAGTTTGCACATTTTGTGTAGAAACTTTTTTAAACAACCTGAAATTCAGAGGCCTCATGAGTAGCCGCAACATCTAATGTTTGTCTGATGCCCTTTATCATTGTCATATCAACCTAGACATACATATAGACATTTAGTTCGCTTATAATATTTACAAGTGTACATGCACATTTGATATATAGTGAATTCAAAATTCATAATTGTAACTATAGTAATGCAAGTTAAATAATTTACAATATAAATGTACCTGCCCTTCATCTACGATGCTCAATAATGGAGGAGCACTCGACAACCCCTCGGGTGGAATCGACGTGGAAGTCGATTGACTCCCTTGAACCAACATAAATATTTAAAACATATGTTCATGATTGAATTATAAATTTAAAAGTCAATTAAAAATTATTTCATATATAATTTAAAAAATTGAAATCAAAATACCCCATAAGGGTTGTCGACTAGAACTAGTGTTGGCATATGTACTCATAGTGCAGATGATTGCCCCATCATTAGTGTCATATGTACCCCAAATAGTTTGATTGTTAAAATGTATTGCAATTTATATATATATATATATGTTCATTAAAATTCTTATAAATTCAACATGTAGATGCATATTTATACCACTGTCACACTTTCCTTAGGGTGATTCTCTGCAGTAATAAATTCTATGAATGAATTGAGGTGACCAAATGATCCACCAAAATATCCATGTCCACCTGATCTGCGTGTGGCCTAATCAGGTCCATACCATAGCTGATGGCAACTAGTACATACATGTGGTGTCGATACTCGTGGAGTGGTACTAGGACCAACTCCATAGGATGCTCCTCCATCATTATGGTCTCTATGCTCCCTATTTCCTATTGCAGAAGCATGTTGATCAAGGTCTGCTGTGAGCGTATAGAAGGATCCTACTATCGATACCACCACACGTTGATGCAAAGGTTCAGGAATGGCAGGACTGAGAGGAGCAACAAGGGGTTGCACATGCACGAGGCATTGGGGATAAGCCCTTGCCCCTAACCTTTGTTGTGGCATGCCACCACCAACACCCTAAAATGATTTAAAATCAAAACAATTGGACTTTTTCCCCATAACAAACTCTACATATAGTTTCCTCAAAAAATATAATGGGACCTGTTGGCCTCCTACAATGACTTAGCAACTAAGCCCTTAAAGTTGTGATTCAGAGATTGGACATCTAATCCGAATAGCTATCTCAATCATTATGAAGGTTCATTTAATTGTCAACCTAGAGACGTAGACTTGAAATGGGTCACCACAGTATGTGCACTAGGAATCCATAGTAGCCATAATCATCCTACAACTTAAGAAATACATAATGTTGAAAGTAAATTGTTGAGAAAGAAATAACATAAGCAATGAACATCAGCCAACAACTATACTAAGTTGAAGTGCATGACATAAATGAAAATCTAAGTGAATAGAAAGGAAACTACTCTATCTACTTTGGCTGCAGGAACAGTCACATAATGTAATTCTAGTGGCTGTAGGAATAGACAATTGCCAAATTTATAACTATTGTTGAAAAGAAAAGTAATAACTAAGTTGAAGGATGGAATGCTCACCAAGTGGGACCCCTTGGATGAGTATCCCTTATGAAAAACTCAAATGCAATGAACTTATAACTTCATTTTATTCATTGAGAAAACATTATTACAATAGAGTAATGTAACTGTATTATTGGAAAACTAAGAATGCGAGTACATTATCAAATAAATCAACCTTCTGAGAAGGAGCATCCGAGTCTTATTTATAGAAGGAAAAACTACTAACTAACTACCTAGCAAGGCGGTCAACTCCAACAGATTAGGAGGACTCTGCTTTATGGAAAGCATAGAAAGTGGAAAGGAGGTTATGCATGTGTGGAATCTGGTCAAGCATGTTTTCCTTAATGCAGATCTAGCACAATAGTAACTCCTATATTTGCTAAACAAACTGTTATGACCATTTACAAGGTAGTTATAATTCTTTGTTTTGAACTAGGAATTTCCCTCTGTTAACCTTTGAATGATCATCTTGTTTGACCTTTATGGTGAATGACCAGCTGGCAGAATCTTCCTCAATTTTGCAGGCTCTAATTATATCTACATGAAAACATTAGCACGCACAACAATTGCATATCTACAACTATCTTAAAGTAACATTCATTAATCTGCATGTAAAATTAACATAGATAGTTCACATAGCAGGTTAATGTCATTTAAAGGTTAATGTCATTTATCAATTATTTTACCTACTGCAACATAGTTCTACAAAGAGTGAGGTTCGACTTGTTTTAACTCATCAGTCAAGTTGTTCCATTTTTGTGACAAATATCCCATTACAGATTTTCCTGCAGGTTCTGCTATCTTCGCATATTCTTTGTAAATTGCTTCTCTCTCTAGCAAGATCCTACTACTATAGCTTGGTCTATAAATAAATTTGTGCCACTCCTGAAAAATGTCTCCAGGGTTTCTAGATTCAGCCCTGATAAGCAAGGGAGTGTTGGATTCTATTTGTCTATAAGTCTTGAAATATTATCCCCAACTAATTTCATTCTATATCCAGGACATAAATTCCCTTAATTGGAGATCCCCAACATACAACAATGGATTCTAATCATGATCATGGGACACAACATAATTATGGAAATAGAGTTCACAAACATATTTTTCACTTTAGGAGGAGCAATCTGATAAGCCTGAAAAAATTCAAGAGGAGTCTCAATGGAAGGATTCAAACCTAAAATGATCATTGACAGTTTAAAATAAATATTTATCTCCTTCAAGTATAGAGCATAGACTCTTGGAGGAGTCTTGCACTCTAACATCTGAGGCACTAAGGCTACTACATTGTCCACCTTTTCTTTTAAGGCAACAATTTTTGTGTTCTTTTCTTCAATCTTTGCATCTTTCTTTTTAATCTCCTCCTTCAACCTGCATTTCTCCTTTTTCCATTCTTCTTCCCTCCATTTCATCTCATTCCATAGGTTCATGGCTACCATGTTCCATGAAAAATTAGAGGGTCTATGTATTCCTACCAAAAAATTTCTTGGCACTGATTCTTGCTCTTCATGTAGCACCGGCTACTGGGATTCTGATTATTCACCCAGTTCTAGCTACAGGGGTTCTTGATCTTGCTACAGGAACTCTTTCTCTTGCTACAAGAACTCTTGATTCTCATCATACTCCTAACTCCCAACCTGTTCTACGATGGCCGTAAGCTCTGCCAACCTTATATTTGTCACTTCCTCAAAAACGTCCTTTTCCTCAATGTTCACCTACCCCATTGGAGCTTTTGTGTCCTCTTGTAATGTTCCTTGAGGCCTAGGGTTTCCCTTCAGAGGTGCACTAGTGGCTAGCCCAACTGGTCTTGATTTTTTAGAAGGGATTTCATGTTTTTCTTCAGTTGGAGGAAGAACGGTGGCAACCTTCCATTTCTTAGAGCTTGGCGCTTTTGTTTCTATCGTTTTCTTTTCCCTTCCTTATTTTTGTCTCTTTCTTTTGTGCCTTAGTTCACATTAGGGTTCCAAGAGGGACATCATCATAAGAATTTGAAGAGGAAATTTCTTTGCCTGACTGTTCTGTCTCAGAAGAACTAATCTCTATAGTTTGCTTGGCTGTAGGAGGATTTACACTAGGGCTTGTGCCAAAATTTGAGGCTCCAGGAGTGGCTTCAACATTATTCACTCTCCTACTAACCCTATGAGGTTGAGGAAAAACCCTAGGTCACAAATTCTCATCTAAATTGATCAATATTTAAAAATTCCTCCCAAGTCATATCAGACACATCATGCAAACATTTCTCTACTAATAATTTGATCAGACAATGGTGGGAGACAAAATTATCCCCACCTTTTTGGGTTTCATCCGCCATGATGTAAAGAAGATGGTATAACACATTTGGCACGTTCATTCTTCTCCCATGCCTCATATGATTTAGGAGTTTGAAGTACACAGAATGTAGGTTTGACTAGCAACCTTCATAGGTAATGTACTTCACAATGTAAACAACTACTTGCTTCCATGGCTCAAGCAAAGAGGTTCTCTTTGCACCTTGCTTGTCCACATTCAATGGAGGATCACCAGGTTTAGTAAATTTAGCCCTAGCTGACCTTGCATCTCTGGTAGCAAGGTAATTTTCACCATCGATAGGCAACCCTATCACTTCTACGATCCTCTCTTCAATAGCTAATACCTCCAACCCTTTTACCATGGCCTTTCCTTGAGAAAATGTCTGTGCAAATTCTAGTGCAATGTCTTCATTAAAACCATTAAGTTTCAGGAAATAATCTAACCATCCGCAGTTTCTAAACTCGGTCTGGCAAGGTGCATCCTATAGTAATACATCATGAACCATGGTTTCATTTATAATTAACCCACCTCCCATTATTTGAGTTGTCTGCAATTAAGCAAGCACTCTACAAGGTTTTCCTTCTTGCAATCTTTGTCTGAAAGCCAAATTTCTCCTTCCTACAACGCTGCTAAATTCCCAATGCCCATGTTGTGTGAATTTTACCTTTTTTGTGACTTAGGATTATGACTAAGGCAGTAAAGGAATTAATGAATCATAAATGAAGGGTACAATCAAGAAAAATGGCAACAGTTTGGTGTCATCACACACATGTGAGTTGTCACCTCACTCAATCATTCAAATTAGCTCAATTTAAATTTTTCTGACATGAACCAACATGGACTGACACATGGACATGTTATTCACACTCCCCCCAACCTAAATTTGAGCATGTGTCCTCACATGCGAGGTGGTAATGACGATTTGGCAGGGAAAGGGATAATTAACTACTATGGAGAACATCTACATTAATGTACAGTAATTAAATAAATCTACTAAAAGATAATTAATATGTAACAAATTGATGCACACGTACCTGAATTTGTGGAAGATTAGTTTCAAAGAATATTGAGAAAGTACAGGTCATCTTTTAAGAAGCCAGTTGAGCAATTAATGAAAGTGGAGATGGAATGAAGTGAAGTGGTGGTGGAATGATGGAAGAGAGAGAAAGGTGTAGATGGATGGGTGGATGGGTGGATTAATGAAGAAGTGGACTCCCACAAAAGTGGAGGTCTTTATTATGAAGTGGTTACATGTGTACTATATCAGTCAAAAGGAGGGACACTAGGTCTGCTTCCTTCGGTTGTAGGAAGTTCAGAGGCTAGGTGTGTTGGTTAAACTACTGCATGAACTCTTCCTTGGACGTTGGCTTGTGATGCAACCTTAAGCGATGACCATTGACTAGAATTTTGAATTCGATAGGGTCAATGGTGGTGAGTTGTATAGCTCCATTGGGAAAGACTTCTACAACTTTGTACAGTCCCAACCATCTAGTCTGCAATTTTCCTGCATTATCTTGATACCTTGAGTCATAAAGTAGTGCCCAATCACCAGGCTGAAACTTCTTGTCCTTTATGTACTTATCATGCCATTTGATCCTTTGATTCTGCACTATCTTATTGTGATGCAAGGTTGTCTTTCTCATTTCATCAAAATTATTCAGCTACATAATTCTATCCTTTTGCGCCTCAGAGATATCCATCCCTAAGTCTAGTGCAGTCCTAAGAGTCTTATGCTCAAATTCAATGGGCATCATATCTATCTACCCATACTGTAACTCAAAATGAGTGAAGCCTATGGTTGTTTTCCAGGTGGTCCTATAGGCCCAAACAGCTTCTAGTAGCTTGCTTGCCCAATCCTTCCTATGGATAGCCACTGTTTTGGTCAGAATGGCTTCAATTTCCCTGTTGGTCACCTCAACTTGGCCATTGGCCTAAGGGTGATAAGGAGTAGAATTCTTGTGCCTCACATTATATTCATTAACCAGTGTTGTAACAAGGGTTGATGTGAATTGAGCCCTTGGATCAGTCACTATCTCCCTTGGAACTCCATAACGAGTGAAAATTTCCTTATAAAGAAATTTTGCAACCTTATTATCTCTTGCATGCTTCATTGCTTTAACTTCAACCCACTTGGTTACATAATCAGTGCAAACCAAAATATAGGATTTACCATCTGATGGAGGATCAATGGGTCCTACAAAATCCAATCCCCATTTATCAAATGGAGTGATTACTACCTGGGCATAAAGTGGCATCTCATTATATTTGGTTGGCCGACCCATCCTCTAGCACCTATCACACTTCCTTCTATATCTCCCTAAATCCATGTGGAGTGTAGGCCAGTAATATCCTGTGTTCAGAATCTTCATTGTTGTCCTCTTGGATGCAAAATTCCCTCCACATGGTTCATTGTGACATGCATGCAATATATCATATTTCTCATCTTCCCTCACACATCTCCTCATGACATGGTCTAGTCTGGTGTAGAAAAAACATCCTGGAATCCATGAAAAAGGAAAGGTTTTCTCAATGAGCACCCTTCTCTCTTTTGGAGAGAAATTAGGAGGAACTCTCCCTATGACCAGGTAATTAGCTATGTCAACATACTAAGGTGTATGCACACTGATGGAAAATAAATGTTCATCAGGGAAAGATTCATCAATGACTTGATTGTCTTCTGATGTATTCAGCCTTGAGAGAAAGTCTGCTACAACATTTTCCTTCCCTGGTTTATCAACAATGGTTATGTCAAACTCTTGCATCAGTAACAACCATCTTGCTAGCCTACCTGAAATCAAGGGCTTATTCATGAGGTACCTAATTGTTGCATGGTCCGTGTGCACAAAGATCTCATAGCCTGTTATCTAGTGCCTGAATTTCTTAAGAGCATAGATCACTACCAACATTTCTTTTTTTGTCACTGTATAATTGAATTCACCTCCTTGCAAGTTCTTGTTAACAAAATAAATAGCATTCTCAATCACTCATTCTTTTTGTCCCAAAACTGCTCCTATAACATAGTCTAATGCATATGTATGAATGTGAAAAGGAATCTCCCAATTAGGGCCTTCGAGTATAGGAGCATGGGTTAAAGTTTCTTTTAAATTAGAGAATTCTCTGTCACTATCCTCTATCCATTGAAACTCAACATATTTAGTGAGGATATTGTACAATGGTGTTGCCATTTTGTTGAAATCCTTGATGAAACGCCTATAATAGCCTTCATGTCCCAAGAAACTTCTAACATCTTTTTTCTTTGTAGGTATAGGCAGATTGATGATCACCTCGATCTTGGTAGGATCTACTTGAATTGCTTTGTGAGAGATGTAGTGGCCAAGGACTACACCTTCCTGCATCATCATGAAGCATTTCTCACTATTTAAAGACATATTATGTTGTTCACATCTCTTTAAGACTCTCCTAAGATTTTCCAATGCTTAATTAAAATCAGCATCATAGGTAGTAAAATCATCCATATAAATCTCCATGCAATCATGTGAGATATCTGAAAATATGCTAATGACTACCCTCTGAAAAAGTTGCAGGTGCATTGCGTAAGCCAAATGGAAGTACTGGGTAAGCATAAGTCCCCCATGGATAGGTAAAGGTGGTCTTCTATTGATCCTTAGGTGAAATTTGTATCTAGTTATAGCCACTGAATCTATCTAGAGAATGTTGGATGTTGTGGTTGTGTTGTTGATATGTGGTTGTCATTGATGTCAACACTATTAGCATTATTGTGTTGAAGGTTGTATATGTCGAGGATATTGAGAAATTTTTAAAAGAAGAGTTGCAATTTGTTAGTGGAACAGTGAAGGTCATGAAGGTATATTTTTTTGTATGTTGAAGATCATTTGTTGTGGACTAAAAGGTTTATTGTTGAGAGTATTTAGTTCATCTATCGGAAGTTTCAGAGGTCCGCGTGAAGACTTGATTGTGCTATGAATAGTTGTGTTATAACAGTGTTCCTAATTGAAGCTTGTGTAATTCTCGTTGTTGTTGCGGATACCTCTCTATTAGTTCTTGATGTTTGTGGATTTTCTAGATCATTCTCCATCATTGTTGTACATCTACATTGATCGATGTGCTCGTGGTCAAAGATTCTTCTTGTGCATGTTCAGGTTTTCATGTTCCTGGCCAACATGTTGGTGGTAACGTGTTGCAAATCCTTGGAGATTGAAATTTGAATGTTTGGTGTGCTCGTGGATATTGTTTTGGGTTGCATCATTGTATTGGCCGACGGTGTTTAATTTGCATTGAAATTTTAATTGTTAATTTGGGCTGACATTGTAAATATATTTTATTTTTCTGGCCAACTAAGTGGTTGATTTAATTCCATAATGAGGATATATATGACTGATTGGTTGAGCGAAGTTAGTGTGTGTGTGGTGTGAGAGAATCCAAACATAGTGCAAGTGTGCCATAATTGATCTATTCATTCGATTACAGAGTAGAGTGAGAGTGAAGAGTGAAGGAGTTTTTTTGTGCTTAACTGGAACTGTAATCAGGCTTGTGTAGAAGTTATTTTCTTAGTTCATACCCTCTGAATTTAATCCTATTTTGTATTGTTGGGAAGTGAGCCCCTATTGTATTTGAGTAGTGAGCTCTAGGCAGTGTGCCTGAATGCATGTGCATTCCCCTTACTATTTTCATTATACTTTTGACAGGGTATAATATTGTGGACTAACATCCACCGTGGTTTTTCCCCTAACATGGTTTCCACGTAAAAAATTTTTGGTGTTCTCTATGTTTCTGATGTGTTGATTGCTTGTGTTTTACTATTCATTCATTAGATCTAAGATTAAAGTTATGTAAAGATTGAAAAGTTTAATATTTTGTGACAACTAATTCACCCCCCCTCTTAGTTGTTTGTCCTTGTTTTTCCAACAATTGGTATTAGAGCCAAGTTCCTCTGAAGAAGTTTAAAAGCTTGAGGTGATCTATGATGGCATCATACAAGAAGGACAATCCTAGATTCGATGGAACAAACTAATCACTGTGGAAAGCTAGGATGGAGTGTCATTTGAGGTGTATTAGTGAACCCTACTAGAATATTACTAAGAATACATATGTTATTCCTCAAAATGGTCCTTGCACTGCTGATGAGATTAAAGAGGTTGAGAATAATGTCAAGGCTATGGAAGCATTGTTGAGTGCTCTAACAAATTTGGAAATGAAAAATGTGATAGTTCTGAAGATAGCTCATGAGATTTAGATGAAGCTAGAAACTTTGTATGAAGGAGATGTACATGTGAAGATGGCTAAACTACAAAGTTTGAAAGGGAAGTATGAAAATTTGAAGATGGGTGAAGATGAAAATATTTCTTCTTTTATGCAGAGAGTAAATGAAGTAGTGATGGGTATTAGATGTGTCGATGTGTTGAAATAATGGACGTCGAATCATCCAATGAAGTTGTGCACACTTCAAAGGATCTTGCCAAGAGAAATTCAACCACATAGAAAGTGTTACAACTAAGGGCATGCAAATGTAGATTGTTATTGATCTATAATATGATGATTACAAATGTACAAATGCCTTGAATATACAGGCATGAGAGAGATGCAAGATGCAATATGATGTTGCCATGTGTCATGATCTAACAATATGTGACACCATGTGATCCCTACCTAGGAAATGATAAAAGATTGAGATAAGTTCTAGAAGGACAACTCATCTTCTAGAAGGAATCTTATCTCCTACAAATATGGAAAAGGGAATTACCCCATTATTTATGATTTCCTAATTTATGCAACCTAGGACTTAATTAATTAAATAAAATACCTAGGTTAACTTAAGCTAGTGTAATAAATAATTAATTACACTAACACAGTGGTACCCTAGAAGAGGAAGAAATTGTAGCTAAAGTGCTCAAATCATTGCCTCCCTCTTACAAAGCAAAGGCTCATGCTATTGAAGAAACCAGATCATTGAAGAATATGACAAGATATACACTGATTGGTAAACTTTTTTCCTTTGAATTGAGTGAATTTGGTGAATCTATTCCCAAGACTAAAATTGCATTTAAGGCTATTGTATCCGGAAGAAACAAGCAAATATATGATATGGGGGAATCTTCTAGAAATTTATTCAAGTATAAAGAAGAAACGAAACAACTTGAAGATGAAGAAAGAGAAGTAGAAGAATTGGAAGCATTGATTGTGAAGAAGGCAGAGGACAAGGTAATTATAAAGGAGTGTTGCCTATTAAATGTTTTTCTTGCAATAAAATAGGTCATTTTGCATCAAGATGTCCTAAAAGAGTTCCTAGATCTAAGTGTAACAAGTCTAGATTCCAACAGAAATGTTACTATGCTAAAGAAGGAGTGACTGATGATGAGTCTAATAAAGATAATGGAAATGAAGATGAATGGGTTTTCATTGCTACCATTGAAAATAGTCCAGTGGCTACTAAATCTGCTAAAGTTGAGAAAGCTCTTGCAGCCTGAATTGAAGATAAGGATGAGTGGGTTATTGACAGTGGATGCTCACATCATATGACTGGTGACAAAAGGAAAATTTTAAGTCTAGAAAATTATGACGGCTGGGTTGTAAGATTTGGAGATAACAATGCTGGTGTGATTCGTGGCAGAGGATCTATTTGTCTTGGTGGTAAGCACAACATTGATGATGTTCTTTATGTTGAAGGGTTGAAGCACAACTTATTGAGTGTTGGAAAGATGGTGGAAAAGGGTTATGATCTTTAGTTCAAAGATGGAAGGTGTAGGATACTTGGAAGCTCTGGAAAGATAATTCCTTCAGGTAAAAAGATAGAAGGTAATATTTTTCACCTAAATACTACTAGTGAATTTTTTTTAATTTCTCAAGTAGATGAAAGTTGGTTATGGCATAGGAGGCTATGTCATGTGAATTTTTATAACATTGTCAAAGTAAGTTCCACTCAAGCAGTAAGAGATCTACCTAAGCTAGTGAAGCCTGCTAACACAATCTGCAAGGAATGTTAGATGGGAAAATAGACTAGAGTCTCATTTCAGAGAAAACAACATCATACAAATGGTTTGTTGGAGCTAGTGCATACTGATCTCTGTGGTCCCTCAAAAGTTAGAAGTTTTTATGGTGAAAGGTACTTTATGTTTCCTATTGATGATTATTCTAGGATGATATGGGTAGCTTTCTTAAGAGAAAAGTGTGAAGCATTAGAAAAGTTAAACAGCTTCAAAGCTATGGCAAAGAAAGAGAAAGGTTTGAAAATCAAATGCTTAAGGATAGACAGAGGTCGTGAATTCACCTCCAAGGAGTTTAATTCCTTTTGTGAAGAGCATGGGATTAGAAGATAGTTATCTGCCCCCCAAACCCCACAACAAAATGGAGTTGTAGAGAGAAAGAACAAAACAATTCTAGATGTTGCTAGAACAATGATGATAGAAGGAAATGTCCCTCACATCTATTGGAGTGAAGTTGTAAGCATTGTTGTGTACACTTTGAACCGGGTAAATGTAAATGTTAATTCTAGTAAGACTCCTTTTGAACTATGGGTTGGTTATAATCCTACTGTTAAATACTTCAAGATCTTTAGAAGCAAGTGTTACATCAAGAGAGATGACTATATAGGAAAGTTTGATGCAAGAAGCGATGAAGGAATCTTTCTAGGTTACTCTACTAAAAGAAAGGCCTACTAGTGCTATAACAGAAGACTAAAAAAATGGTTGAGTGAAAATGTCAGAGTTGATGAGGATTTTTCTAAATCATCTAGATATTATGGATATGATTTAGATGAAGACAATGCAAACAAAGGGAAGAATATTTAGACACAAAATCAACTTCAAATTGTGCCATATGTTTTGGCAAGACAACTTCAATTTGTTCTAGTAAATCAAGATAGAAAGCAAAGACAAGTGCAAGTGCAGAAGAAAGAATAGAAGAATCAAAAGTTCGAGAGAGTCCTAAAGTTCCAAGGTATGTAAAGCTAAACCATTCTGAAAATTAAATCATAGGAGATAAAAGTAAAGGTGTGCAAACTAGAAGGAAGATAGCATAAGAGTATTGCCTTATTTCCAAGATTGAACCTAAAGATGTCAATGAAGCCTACAATCATGACACTAGATGGAAGCTATGAAAGAAGAATTGATGTAGATTGAAAATAATGATACATGGACACTTGTTCCTAGACCTAAAGATAAAAATGTGATTGGTACTAAATGGGTCTTTCTGAATAAGATGAAGTGGTCCAGAATAAAGCAAGATTGGTATGTAAAGGGTATTCACAAATGGAAGGTATTGATTTTGAAGAAACCTTTTCCCCTGTTGCCAGAATTAAAGTTGTTATATTATTTCTTGCTTATGCTACATATAAGAACTATAAAGTCTATCAAATGGATGTGAAGTCATCCTTTCTGAATGAAGAACTAGAAGAAGAAGTTTATATTGAACATCCGGATGGATTTCAACTAACTGATAAGGAAGACATGGTTTTTCGATTGAAGAAAGCTCTATAGGGACTTAAGCAAGCCCCCAGAGCCTGGTATACTAGACTAGACAAATACTTAATGAAGCTTGGATTCAATAAAGGTACTGTTGATAGCAACTTATATTTCAAATTGGATCATGAAAAAGAGTTAATTATTGAGGTCTTTGTTGATGACATTATTTTTGGAGGAGATGATAATCTATGTATGAAGTTTGTTGATGAAATGAATAGTGAATTTGAGATGAGTAGGATTAGAGAGATGAAGTTCTTTCTAGGATTGCAAGTTACTCAGTTAGACAAGGGGATCTTCGTATCACAGTCCAAATATGTGAGAGAGATGTTGAAGAAGTTTGGCATGGATGACTCAAAACCTGTTGTTACTCCCATGGTAACCAAATGTAAGTTGACACAGAATGATGATTCTCCTAAGGAAAATCAAACAAGATACTGGTCAATGATTGGTGGATTTCTCTATTTAACTCATACCATACCAGACATTATGAATGTTGTATGTATGGTTGCTAAATTTTGGCCTGATCCAAAAGAGTCTCATGTGACTGCTATAAAGAGAATCTTCAAGTATCTAAAAGGAAAAATTGATTTTGGACTTTGGTATCCTAAGGATGATGATCTTACTTTGAGTGCATATACTGATGTGGATTGGGAAAGAGAGATAGATGACAGGAAAAGTACTAGTGGTGGTGCCTTCTTCCTAGGAAGGAAGTTGGTGTCTTGGTTGAGCAAAAAGAAATTTTTCATTTCTCTATCTACTGCTAAAGTAGAGTATATTGCTGCTGCAAACAATTGTACTCAAGTGATGTGGATGAAACAAATGCTAAAAGATATCAGGGTGGTATAGAAGATCCTATTGCCATATACTATGAAAATTCAAGTGCAATAAACATTTCAAAGAATCTAGTGCTACACTCTAAGACCAAGCATATATCAATCAAGTTTCACTTCTTGAGGGAGAAATTAAATGAGAAAGAAGTCAAATTGGAGTATGTGCCTACCAAAGAACAGGTTGCAGACATTTTCACTAAGCCATTATCGAAGGATACTTTTGAATATCTCAAAGAAATGTGGGGGGTGATTACCCCTCCTGATAAGAACTAAGAGATGCATTTACTTGCATCAATCTGTGTGCTTCATAGATATTTCCTGATCTGGATTGATGTTTTTGTGGCTACTACTCAGGGGGAGTAGTCAGATGTGCAAATATTTGGTTCAAATCTTGTATGTGGGAAGATAATGCTTACCTTTTCCATTGATGTCAAAAGGGGAGAAGATTCATGTGAAAAATTGTTGCCTATCTGGGGAGAAGAGCCTTGTGGGGAGAAGACCATGTAGAAGAGGTCAAGGAAGAAGAGTCAAAATCTAAGGGGGAGTAAGTGTTGATTGAGATTTGTGTTGATGGTGTTTTTCACATCATGTGTTTCCATCAATGCCAAAGGGGGAGATTGTTGGATGTTGTGGTTGTGTTGCTGATATGTGGTTGTCATTGATGTAAACACTATTAGCATTATTGTGTTGAAGGTTATATATGTCGAGGATATTGAGAAAATTGTTAAAAGAAGAGTTTCAAATTGCCAGTGGAACAATGAAGGTCATGAAGGTATTTTGTTATGTATGTTGAAGATCAACTGTTGTGGACTAAAGGGTTTATTGTTGAGAGTATTTAGTTCATCTACTGGAAGTTTTAGAGGTCCACGTAAAGACTTGATCATAATATGAATAGTTGTGTTCTGACAGTGTTTTTGTGGTCTCTATCAGTGTTCCTGATTGAAGTTTCTGTAATTCTAGTTGTTGTGGATGCATCTCTATTAGTTCCTCATGTTTGTGGATGTTTCTAGATCATTCTCCATCATTGTTGTACATTTGTGTTGATCGGTGTGCCCGTGGTCAAATATTTTTCTTGTGTATGTTCAAGTTTTCATGTTCTTGGCCAACATGTTGGTGGTAACGTGTTGCAGATCCTTGGAGATTGAAATTTGAATGTTTGGCACACTTTTGGATATTGTTTTGGTTCACATCATTGTATTGGTCAATAGTGTTTAATTTGCATTGAAAATTTAATAGTTAATTTGGGCCGACATTGTAAATATATTTTATTTTTCTGGTCGACTAAGTGATTGATGTAATTCAATAATGAGGATATATATGAGTGATTGGTTGAACGAAGTTAGTGTGTGTGTGGTGTGAGAGAAGATAGAGATAGTGCAAGTGTGTGATAATTGATCTATTCATTCAATTATAGAGCAGAGTGAGAGTGAAGAGTGAAGGAGTTTTTATGTGCTTAACTAGAACTGTAAGCAGGCTTGTGTAGAAGTTATTTTCTCAGTTCATACCCTCTAGATTTAATCCTATTTTCTATTGTTGGGCAGTGAGCCCCTATTGTATTTGAGCAGTGAGATCTAGGTAGTGTGCTTGAATGCATGTGCATTCCCCTTACTATTTTCATTATACTTTTAACAGGGCATAATATTGTGGACTAACATCCACCGTGGTTTTTCCCCTAACAGGTTTTCCACATAAAAAAAAAATTGGTCTTTGTGTTTCTGATGTGTTGATTGCTTGTGGTTTACTATTCATTCATCAGATCTAAGATTAAAGTTAAGTAAAGATTGAAAATTTTAATATTCTATTACAACTGATTCAAACCCCCTCTCAGTTGTATATCCTTGCTTTTCCAACATAAAAGAGAAATATTGCTTTCCTGCAAGGGAATCTGGTACTTGATCTATGAAAGGAAGGGGAAAATGATCCATTTTAGTGGTAGAGTTGAGCTCCCTATAGTTGACAAAAACTCTCCATTTTCCTCCCTTCTTGGGAACAATCACCAATGGGGACACTCACTGGCTATTTGAAATGGGGTAGATAAATCTTGCATCTAGCAATTTCGGTAGTTCCCCTTTTACAATTTCCCTTAATGCAGGATTAATTATTCTTTACGGTTGCCTCACTGGTGTGCAATCATCTCTGATGTATATCCTATGAGTGCATAACTTGGGGTCCAACCCCTTCATATCATGGTAGTCTGATGCGAATGCATGCTGGTGGGTCCTCAGCATATTTGTCAAAGCCTATTACTGCTCTTGACTCAATTTGTTGTCAATATTCAAGTATTTTCCTTTTGATACTTGCACTTGTGTGGTTAACTCTATCATAGTTGTTTCACTAATGCTTGGTACCTTGAGTTCATGTGGCAGCAATGTATGAAACATTTCAATTGTTGTAGGAAGTTCAGCTATAGGAAGAGTGGGTAGAAGGGTCTTCACTGGACCAACATAACCATATGCATGAGAAGATGAGGCTTCTTGTACCTCACAATGGTTCTGAATTATGTTAGAAAATACTTCATCTTCTTCCTGAAGTTGCATGAAAGAACTTCTACCAAACATCATAATTTGTGCCATAGAATTAACTTCCTTGGCCTCTTCACCAACATGTGGCCATATGGGGTTATCCATATCCTGGGATGGTTGAGCAGGAGGGTAGAGAACAAGATTTTTGGTTCTCTTCCCATAAAAATGGTCATGTCTCCTAACTGACATCCAATATAGGCATCTATTGTTGCTAACCATGGCCTTCCAAGAATAATGGGATACTCGCCTAGTGTAGCTTTAGGAGAAAGAATCATGAAATTTTTTGGGTACTCCCAAGAGTCTAGAGTTACCACAAGGTCCTCTACTATACCATCAGGTTTAACAGTGGAACTATCAACAAGCTCTAGGATAGTAGGAGTAGGTCTCATACTTGCAATATTTAGTTGTTGCAGGATATCCTTAGTCATCACATTTATTGATGCTCCCAAATCAATCAGAGCATTCTTTATTTGGATCCCATTTATAACAACTCCTACCATAGGACTACCTGGGTCATTGTATTTGGGAACAATCACTTTCCCAAGCATGATGTCAGCCAGCTATCCCACCACATTAACCATAGTGGGGTCTTTCTTTTTCCTGCGTGGCTTCTTGAGGCATGCTTCCTTAATTGCTTTACCATATATGGGAACATCTTTTATGGCCTGAAACAGAGGTATCTTGACACATACATGATTCAACTGATCTAGAATGTCAAAGGTTGTTTCCTCCTCTTCCTTTTTTTAAAAAATTTCCAACCTCTGAGGAAATGGTGGTTGTGGTTTAGTCTGCTAGACTAGGACTAGTTCAGGATTTTTAGGTACACTTGGTTGAATGGGGACATTCAGAGGCTCCTCTTCTTCCATGGAAATCTCAATGATGATAGGTGTGGAAGGAGCTAGAAAAGCAGTTCTTGAACACAAGTGGATTTCACTTACACTCACAACATATGCAAGAAATTGATTTGAATCAGTAGAATAGACTAGCTGCTATTGTGGTTTGTTATTTGGGTTAGGTGTGGACCGAGCTGGTAGTTGAGTAGGTCTAGGTGTATTTGAACTTGAGCTAGTAGGAGGGGGCATTATAGCAGGTTTTTGGGGCTAAGAAGGTGGTTGCATGTAACTGGTTGTCTAGTTTGGCCATTCGTGTCCTCCCCTCCATTGAGATGTTTGTTGCCAGTTTCCTGGAGGTGGTTGCCAACTTCCCTGAAACTATTTCCATTTCCCCTGAGGTTGTTTCCACTGGGGTGGAGAGTTTTGGTGATTGGGCTAGGTATTTGGAGAGTTATTCCAAGGTTGTGGTTGATATCCTCCATAATTGGATGGATATGGGGCCTGACATTGGTTACCAGATGAATAAGAATTAAAATATGGCCCAACAAAAGATAATGGATCTGGTGGCATACCTTGTCTTGGAGCCCATGGCCTCCTTTGTGCAATGTAGTAGACTTGATCATCTTCACCTTGGATTGGCTTGAACTCAGGTGGAATTTGTTTACTGTCAATATTAGCTACCATCTTGCATCTATATTCCTTCTATCTACAATGAGGGCAATATTATGCCAACATTGCATCTGCCTCGTCATGTTTCTTCTTAGCTTGAAGTGTATCCAACTGAATAGCCATATTGTTTATGATGTCTTGCTTGAAGTTTTACAAGTGTGTAGTCTCCATCCTTGAGACTCCACTGGTAGATGACTTACCCATAGAGGATTGGTAAGCTCTCCCTTTCTTTGAAGCTTCCCTAGAATAGTTCTGACATAGCTTCTTAATATCTTCCCAAGGAGCTTGGGTGATATCTCCTCCCATTAGGTCTAAGGCCTCAATGTAGCTCTCATTAATCCCTCTCATGAAAATAAGATTTTAGGACTCTTCATTGAGTGTATGATGTGGAGATTTCTACAGGAAAAATAAAAACCTTGAAATGTAATCCTCCAAACTCACATCTTCCCTCTGTTGCATCCTGAAGATGTCATCCCCTCTCATGTCATTGCCCCTACAATATTCCTTGTAATTCTCAAGGAACTTTTTCTTCATGTCATCCCAAGTTTCCATAGTATTTTTGTCTAGGCTCATAAACCATCTTAATGCAGCCTCTTTCAAGGTGGTAGGAAACAACTTAAGCCTATGAGCATCAGTGGTATAGTCATAACTTCTGCAGAGGATATCAAACTCAAACAAGAAGGTATCAGGATCTTTTATGACGTCCATAGAACTTAGGAAGGACTGAAGTAGGGATATTTTTTGGGTTTTCAACTTCATTCTAATGAGAAATGGGGAATGGAAAAGTTGGTTGGTTAGGTATGTTTCTATTTGCATCACCCATTCCTGCCTGATGGAGTTCCAAACCAAATGGGTTATCAATCATATTTTGATCTTCAAAGGAAGTCTCAGAACTGTTCAAATCGGGAAATGCATTAGCAAAAGGGTGTGGCTCTTCTTCTTCTTCTTCTTCTCTTGGTGAATTTGGAAGCTCTTCTAGTTGAAATGGAACAGGATCATTATGAAGGAATCTCCCATAATAATATATTCTCCTTTATGCATGCGGTATCAATTCAGCATCAACCAACTCACACAAAGAATTGGTGAAAGAATAAGGGAGTCATTACTTCCTAAATGAGGGGTATACTAAGAACAAACTTTCAAAAATAACAAAAAACTATCAATGACTCCAGAGAACTTCCTAGTTTGACACCATCCTCGACAACATCGCTAAAAATGTTGGCCTCCTACAATGACTTAACAACTAAGCCCTTAAAGTTGTGATTTAGATATTGGACATCTAATTTAAATATCTATCTCAATCATTATGAAGGTCCATTTAATTGTCAACCCAGGGACATAGACTTGAAATGGGTCAGCACATTATGTGCACTGAGAAAGAAATAACATAAGCACTGAACATCAACCAAAAACTATACTAAGCTGAAGTGTAGGACAGAAATGAAAATATGAGTGAACAGACAAGAAACTACTCTGTCTACTTTGGTAACAAGAACAATCACAGAATGAAATTCTAGTGGTTGTAGGAATAGACAATTGCCAGATGTATAACTATTACTGAACATAAAAGTAATAACTAGGTTAAAGGATGGAATGCTCACCAAGTGGGTCCCCTTGGATGAGTATCCCTTTTGAAAAACTCAGATGCAATGAACTTATAACTTCATTTTATTCATTGAGAAAACATGATTACAATAGAGCAATGTAACTGTATTACTGGAAAACTAAGAATGCGAATAGATCATCAGATTAATCAACCTTCTGAGAAGGAGCATCTGAGTCTTATTTATAGAAGGAAAAACTACTAACTAACTACCTAGCAAGGCGGTCAACTCTACCAAATTAGGAGGACGTCGCTTTATGGAAAGCATAGAAAGTGGAAAGGAGGTTATGCATGCGTGGAATCTGGTCAAGCATGTTTTCCTTAACGCAAATCTAGCACAACAGTAACTCCTATATTCGCTCAACAAACTATTATGACCATTTACAAGGCAGTTACAATTCTTCATTTTGAACTAGGAATTTCCCTTCGTTGACCTTTGAATGATCATCTTGTTTGACCTTTATGGCGAATGACCAATTAATATAATCTTCCTCAATTTTGTAGGCTCTAATTATATCTACTTGAAAACATTAGCACGCACAACAATTACATATCTATAACTATCTTAAAGTAACATTCATTAATCCACATATAAAATTAACATAGATAGTTCACATAGCAGGTTAATGTCATTTAAAGGTTACAAAGATAAACTTATGCCCAATGTCTATGGTTTTGAGGAAATATCATGAAAATGTCAAACATCCAAGTATCAGAGTCTATGACAACAACAACAAATGGATAATAAACTCTATCAAAACTAAGCCATAAATTGGACTCATCAGGACCTCAAGATTAGTGTGTGGTGGATTTTCAAATACCATATACCATCAATCCCAAAAATGTGTAGTCATCTATGGAAGTATACACCACCTCATGGATATTCTAGATTTAGTGGCAGGAATGAGCTGCTGAGTATTAGGGTCGATAAAATAAGGGGCTAGATGGGATTTTGTTATTTTTAGGTCTAAAATTTGTTTATATGAGAGACCATCTACATAAAATTGTCCCATCTCCTCTCTATCTCATTGATGCCTATCTAAGTCAGAATCGATAGTCCTAATGGCATTGACAATATTTTTCATTGTAGATGCAAAACGTCTCACATGTGGTTTAATCAAGGCTTCATTTTGTATAAAATTGATCTAGTTTTGAATGGATGCCACATGCGCATTGATACGTGCTCGCAAGTAAGCCTCATCTGATCCAGTGGGTGGTAGAGGTTGGATATGAGGTGGAGGGGGTGGAGATTTGTTATCCTCGAATTCAGCGCGCTCAATTTGAGGGATAACCCCTACAAAACTTGTCTATTTTTTAGCCCACATACTCTAAGCATGTAAAATGAGAAAAAATGCATTAGTCCTCGTGTGTGGTCCCCCATCCTCAAAAATTCATTATGAGCATTAACCTTTGTTAGTTTGTCGAAATTCGCATTTTAAACCAAGTTGTGAAAATTCAGTTTGGGAGTTAGAAAATTTTCTACACATGTAGGAGCATTGATTTTTAGAGCTTTTACATATTACATGTAGGAGCTCTATTTTTCACCACTCTTACATATTTCATGCCTTAGTCATTTTCTGGCACTTGTAGGAGCAAGGTTTTTTAGCACTTTTACATCTCAAACCACAAGTCACATGTAGGAGCTCTGTTTTTCACCGCTCTTACATATTTCATGCCTTAGTCATTTTCTGGCACATGTAGGAGCAGGGTTTTTTATCGCTTCTACATCTCAAACCACAAGTCACATGTAGGAGCTCTATTTTTCACCACTCTTACATATTTCATGCCTTAGTCATTTTCTGGCACATGTAGGAGCAGGGTTTTTTAGTGCTTCTACATCTCAAAACACAAGTCACATGTAGAAGTTCTATTTTTCACCGCTCTTATATGTATCACATGCATAAGCTCTGTTTTTCACCACTCTTACATATTACATGAAAAAGCTCTATTTTTCTCTGCTCTTACATATGTCACATGTAGAAGCTTTGTTTTTCACCGCTTTTACATATGACATGTAAAAGCTTCATTTTTCACTGCTTTTACATATGACATGCAAAAGCTCTATTTTTCACCACTCTTACATGTATCACATGTAGAAGCTTTTTTTTTCACCGCTCTTACATATTACATGCAAAAGCTCTATTTTTCACTGCTCTTACATATGTCACATGCAAAAGCTCTGTTTTTCATTGCTTTTACATATGACATGTAAAAGCTTCATTTTTCACCACTCTTACATATTTCATGCAGGAGCTCTGTTTTTCACCACTTTTACATGAAACTACCCAAGCCCTTTAATATGTTGAAGTGCTGATTTTTAGCGCAAGAAGAATTTGAAGACGAAGCTTTTTGAATAGCTTCAATGAACAAAATGATGGATTTCCAACTTATTTTAGATTTGAAAGGCATTGAAAAGTCTTCAATCTCATCGGAGAAGTTAATCTCAAGAATCCTTGTCATCTCCAAAGTACACTCCAATTCCAAAAAGTGATGAAGTGCACATCATCATGAAGTTTTCATGGAGAAAGATGTTGAAGAAGGCCAAATTTTTCCTTAGATTAGATTTCCCAGTTTTAGCATTTTTCATGCTTAATGTAAATAAGTTTTGACATTTTACATTTCATTTTGCAAAATGTAATTACATGTAAAAATAGAGATGTTTTCCTATAATGGTGGACAACATTTTTTAATAACTCAACTTGTTAGGTGAGATTTTCCTAGATTTTCTCTCCTAATTTTCCTAGATTCACTCATCTTATTTTCCTAAATTTTCTCTCCTCTCCCATCTATAAGTAAGAGAGGATTCTTTTGTATATTTTACCTTTTATCTTTTGCAACAAAGTGCTTCCACCAAGGACATGTAAATGGCTACTCAAGGTCCTTGGGAAAATGCTTTTGGTCCGTTGATTCTAGCTCTACCCCTACATGCTCTTCCTGAAAGCTCACAAAAGAGCTTTTCCAAGTTCTTTGGTGATGGACAACAACATCCTGATGAGCACATTGTTGCTTTCTATATCACTTGTGGAGTTCATGGTGTTGAACATGAAGATGTATCTGTAAGGTTGTTTGTGGAGACTCTCCAAGGTGTCGTTGCAGATTGGTTTAATCATCTAGCGCCATGTACCATCACAAACTAGGCAACTCTCATAGCCAAGTTTGAAGAAAGGTTCAAACCTCCTGAAGATTCTCATGTTTTGTTGGCTCAACTCACCATGTTGAAGAAGGAATCTCACATGCCTATGCGCAAGTTCATTGCTCACTTCAACAAGTTGACACGAAGAATTCCAACTACTGCTCAACCTATAGCTAAGAATTTGAAATGTTTCTTTGTAAATGCTCAAATGCCTAAGGTTTGTTTCCTATTGAGAAGAGTAGCCCCAACTACTCTTACAGTTGTGCAAACTTTGGCAACAAAAATTGAAGATGATCTCATTCTTGCTGGGCAAATAAAAATTGAATCAAATGAATCTGAAGAAAACCCTTCTTTGGAGTTATTTTCTTCCATCACAAGGAGAGATCCTATACTGCAAAGGCTGGAAAATGAGCTAATTTTTCTCAAAAAGAAGCTAGCTCAAGGCGTGTTTTTTGTGCCTCACAAGGACATACCAAGGAGGTCACTTTCAAATGTTGCTCATAATTTTGCTATTGGGAATCAACACAAGTTATCTTCACCTCTAAAGAGGCTTGCTCTTGAGGCACCATTAGTAAAAGCAGTAGTAAAGCATCCTAACTCCAATCCAAGTGATCTCGCTATTCTCTTCCGAGAAAAGGAAGCAGACATAGCTGACGACTCCCAATTCTAGTTTATGCAGTCTTAGAAAGCTATTGATGAAAAGAAGAAGGATGAAAGTCATTTTGCTAAAGTTCAAGTGAATGAAGACAATCTTGTCTTGAGATATGAAAAGATGGGCATGCACAAAGGTCTCATTCAAGTTAAAAAGAATGCATATGTGTTTCAAGGTCATGAACTTGAACACGTGTTGCATAAAAGAACTTCCCAAAGGCATGATGAGGACCTTCTTATAAATAATTCATATTTTCCCAAGTTTGAAGATGACGAACATCATATTGAGGTATGTAGTGTAGTCATAACTTCATCTGAATCACATGAAGGAGATCATTTTGATCAGCATGAGGTTGCCATGGTTGATGAATCAGTTGTTCAAGTAGCAACTGGTAAGAAGCATTCAATCTTTGACTGATCGAGGGGATGTCCCATAAGGCATCTTGCTTGGTTGGAGGCCAATGGGAAGACAAAGGTTCCACTTGTACCTGAGCATGAAGATAAACTTGAGGATGCAACTAAAGATATATTTGTAGATGCGCAAGAGTAGTCTGAATTCAATGATTCATTTTGGAGCAGCAGTATATCTGATATATTTTCAAAGGTAGTTGAACTTGTTCATCTCTTTCAAGAAGTAGTGTCACAACTTCATTTACATGTAGTTGCTAATGATCATGAAAGGCATTGCAAGTTGTTGAAGAAACCCAACTATTTTTTTGAACCTGTGAATAGTTTCATTTGAGAAGTTCTCATTGATGGCTAGTTTTAATTAGGTAGGTTTCTACCTTTTCAATAAGTGCATTTGCATAAGTTTGCGTCTTGTTTTCGTAGATTTTCTTTGTGTCAGTCATGCTCAGCTCTATTGCCCAATGGATGGATAAAGGAACTTGGAGTCTAGAGTTCTTCTCCTTTCATTCATTTCAAAGAACGATCGAAGGAAACTCCCTAGCTGGAGCCAATTATTATCCTCAAATTCAATGTGCTCAATTCGAGGGATAACCCCTACAAAACTTGTCTATTTTGTATCCCACATACTCTAAGAATTTAAAATGATGCAAATTGTGTTGGTCCTTGTGCATGGTCCCCCATCCTCAAAAATTCATTTCGAGCACTAACCTTTATTAGTTCGTTGAAATTCGCATTTTAAACCAAGTTCTGAAAAATTCAGTTTTGGGAGTTAAAATATTCTACACATGTAGGAGCGCTGATTTTTAGCACTTTTACATATTACATGTAGGAGCGCTGATTTTTAGCACTTTTACATATTACATGTAGGAGCTCTATTTTTCACTGCTCTTACATATTTAATTTCTTAGTCATTTTTTGGCACATGTAGGAGCGGGGTTTTTTAGCACTTCTACATCTCAAATCACAAGTCACATGTAGGAGCTCTGTTTTTCATTGCTCTTACATATTTCATGCCTTAGTCATTTTTTGGCACATGTAGGAGCGGGGTTTTTTAGTGCTTCTACATCTCAAACCACAAGTCACATGTAGGAGCTCTATTTTTCACTACTCTTACATATTTCAACCTTAGTCATTTTCTGGCACATGTAGGAGCGGGGTTTTTTAGTGCTTCTACATCTCAAACCACAAGTCACATGTAGGAGCTCTATTTTTCATCGTTCTTACATATTTCATGCCTTAGTCATTTTCTGGCACATGTAGGAGTGAGGTTTTTTAGTGCTTATACATCTCAAACCACAAGTCACACGTAGGAGCTTTTTTTTTCACCACTCTTACATATTTCATGCCTTAGTCATTTTTTGGCACATGTAGGAGCGGGGTTTTTTAGCACTTCTACATCTCAAAACACAAGTCACATGTAGAAGCTTTATTTTTCACTACTCTTACATGCATCACATGCAGAAGCTCTATTTTTCACCACTCTTACATTTTACATGTAGAAGCTCTGTTTTTCACCGCTCTTACATATGTCACATCCAGAAGCTCCATTTTTCACCGCTTTTACATATGACATGTAAAAGCTTCATTTTTCACTGCTTTTACATATGACATGCAGAAGCTCTATTTTTCACCACTCTTACTTGTATCACATGTAGAAGCTCAATTTTTCACCACTCTTACATATTACATGCAGAAGCTTTTTTTTTCACCATTCTTACATATGTCACATGCAAAAGATTTGTTTTTCACCACTTTTACATATGACATGTAAAAGCTTCATTTTTCACTGCTTTTACATATGACATGTAAAAGCTTCGTTTTTCACCACTCTCACATATTTCATGCAGAAGCTCTATTTTTCACCACTTTTACATGAAACTACCCAAGTCCTTTAATATGCTAGAGCACTAATGTTTAGCGCCAAGAAATTTTTTAAGACAAAGTTTTCTCAATAGCTTCAATGAACAAAATGATGGATTTCTAGCTTATTTTAGATTTGAAAGCATCGAAAAGTCTTCAATCTCATTAGAGGAGTTAATCTCAAGAATCCTCGTCATCTCCAAAGTACACTCCAATGCTAGATAGTGATGAAGTGCACGTCATCATGAAGTTTTCATTGAGAAAGATGTTGAAGAAGGCCAAATTTTTCCTTAGATTAGATTTCCCAGTTTTAGCAATTTTCATGCTTTATGTAAATATTTTTTGACATTTTACATGTCATTTTGTAAAATGTAATTACATGTAAAAACAAAGATGTTTTCCTATAATGGTGGACAACATTTTTGAATAACTTGACTTGTTAGGTGAGATTTTCCTAGATTTGCTCACCTAAATTTCCTAGATTCGCTCATCTTATTTTCCTAAATATGTTCTCCTCTCCCATCTATAAGTAAGAGAGGATCCTTTTGTAATTTTTACCTTTTATCTTTTGAAACGAAGTGCTACCCATTTGAGAAGAAAATACATGAAAATTTGTGTTCATCTTTGTGAATCTTTTTTGAACAATAAAGAAGTGAAGTTGCATACCAAACTTTGTTTTGAGAACAAATTATCTTATGGCTTGATTGAATTGGTAGTGATTAGTAACTGATATTTGAAGGGCTTTGAGTAAATCCATGTAAACTTTAAGTTACACTCTTTACTTGAATTTGTGATATTGATTTAATACTATTGGTGAATTCTTTACAAGACTTTGTGCTTCTAATACAACGTTGGTTACATATGTTAAAGGATTCATTTGTGAAAGCTATGAAACGACTTTGTGCCTTCATGATTTTTTTTCTTGTTTTATCATTTATCGTTATCATGCTGGTATTCCTAGGCTTTGCTTTGAGAAGATAGAATATTGGAATTACTGCTTTTATTTTTAGTTTGAAGTTGTAACGAATCGGGAACTTAAAACCGTGAAGCATTCTAAAACATATTCTCTGAAAAGAGAGAGAATTATGAATGTGACACACCCCCATCTCTTAATCGTAGTGTGCAATATTGTGAATACTTAATTATTTTTACTTAGTTTCAATAAGTAGTAAGAAGGGCACCTCCCCTTTCTGAGAGGAGAGATTGTATCTCACACAACTGTGGCTGAAATCAAGTTTTGTAATCTATTAAAAGGGATTACATAATTTTCACCCAACAAGGTGGAGGGGGTGGAGGTGGAGGTTGATGAGGTGGTGGATTGATGATATCATCAATATCAAATTGATCCATTATATCTATATATAATTGTTCACCTACATTAAATTATTCAAAATTAACATACAAACTTACAAAATTACAAGAAATAGTTAAATTTTACATGCAAATTTGTTTAAATAAAAAATTGATTGAACTTGAGAATAAAAATTTCAAAATTTTAGATGTACATACATTTAAAATAAAAAATACATCGTGCATAATGCATGCATACATCATTCAACTAAACTATGTCTACATACAAATTTCAAAATTTAAGATCTCGAACTATGTAATTTTAATACACATGTACATACTAAAAAATAAACTTGAAACATTCACAAAAAACTCATTTGTGTCTAATGCATATATAAATTACATTTTTCCAACAAGAGAAATCATGATAGTAGATAGTCATAAAATATATACTATTATAAATTCATCATTATAAGTTATTATATTCATAAATTCAACACTAAAAAATATACATCCAACCAAATTCATAAATTCATCACTAAAAATATCCATCCAACCAAATTCATAAATTCATCATTAAAAATATCCATCCAACCAAATTCATAAATTCATCACACAAAATATCCATCAAATCAACTTCATAAATTCATCACACAAAATATCCATCAAACCAAATTCATAAATTCATAACTATAAGATCATTGCCTTAATTTAAAAGTGTTGCATCTCTCTATTGCAACTATCCATTTCTTTGTGTTTTCCTTTTTAGAATTAGACTTTCTCCTCTCCTCTAGCCATCGTCGATGCTCATCTAAGACTCCATCCATAGCCCTAATAGCATCAACAACATTTTTCATCCTAGATGCAAAAAGCCTCAAAGGTGGTGTGATACATTCTTCATTTTGAATAATGTTGATTTGATCTTGAATGGTTCTAAGATCAGCATTGATACATGCTTGCAAGTGAGCACCATCGATTTCAAGTGGTGGAGGTGGGGGGTTATGAGGTGGAGTGGGTGGAGGTGGAGGTGATGGTGGTGGAGATGGAGGGAGTGGAGGTGTATTATAGATATTATTGAATTGATCCATGTGATCTCTAAGATATAAGTGAACCTACATTGGATTTGTAATTTCAAAATGTAAGATACATGTTTAGGAAATACCCTTAAACCATTCAATATAAATGGTTTGATTGAATACAAATGATAAAATGTGTAAGCCTCATTTATGTCTAAGCCATGTTACTTGAATGAAAAAATAATTAACTATTAATATAGGACAAAATGAATGCTTTAGGGTTTAGGGTTTAGAGTTTAGGGTAATAGGATGGCTTAAGGGGATCTATGTAGTAAGGTCCTAGGACAAAATGACATGGCTTAAGTGAATAATGGACTTGCAAGCTAATGAACAATATTTTCTTGTGGAATAGTTGATTGAGATAGCTCTTGTTTCGACTGCAAACCTCTCATGAAATATCATTCATATTATAATCTTGCAAGATCTTATTATTGTTAAATTTTCTTCACCAAAATTTATGAACTTATTTGATCCCCTTAAGAAATGTCATATCAAGACCCCTTAAGATATCGGTTTATGGTTTAGGGTGATAGGATGGCTTAAGGGGATCTATGTAGTAAGGTCCTAGGACAAAATGACATGACTTAAGTGAATAAAATTTGGTGAAGTTTCCCAAGGCAACCAAATTTCATTAAGGGCCTAGGAAAAAATTATGGCTTTAGGGTTTAGGGTTTAGAGTTTAGGGTTTAGGGTAATAGGATGGCTTAAGGGGATCTATGTAGTAAGTTCCTAGGACAAAATGGCATGGCTTAGGGGAATAAAATTTGGTGGAGTTTCCCAAGGCAACCAAATTTCATTTTAAGGTCTTAGGAAAAAATTAATGCTTTAGGGTTTAGATTTTAGAGTTCAGGGTTTAGGGTTTAGGGTAAAGTTTGGGTGTCCCTTGGAATAATGGACTTGCAAGTCAATGAACAAAATTTTCTTGTGGAACAGTTGATTGAGATAGTTCTTGTTTCGACTGACCAATCTCTCATGAAATCTCATTCATATTATAATCTTGCACGATCTTATTATTGTTAAATTTGGTTTCCTTGGGAAACTTCACCAAATTTTGAGAACTTATTTGATCCCCTTAATAAATGTCATATTAGGACCCCTTAAGACATCGGTTTACGATTTAGGGTGATAGGATGACTTAAGGGGATCTATGTAGTAAATTCCTAGGACAAAATGACATGGCTTAAGTGAATAAAATTTGGTGAAGTTTCCCAAGGTAACCAAATTTCATTAAGGTCCTAGGAAAAAATGATGTCTTTAGGGTTTCGGGTTTAGAGTTTAGAGTTTAGGGTTTAGGGTAATAGGATAGGGATCTATGTAGTAAGGTCCTAGGACAAAATGGTGTGGCTTAGGGGAATAAAATTTGGTGGAGTTTCCCAAGGAAACCAAATTTCATTTTAAGGTCCTAGGAAAAAATTAATGCTTTAGGGTTTAGATTTTAGAGTTCAAGGTTTAGGGTTTAGGGTTTAGGGTGAAGTTTGAGTGGCCCTTGGAATAATGGACTTGCAAGTTATTGAACAACATTTTCTTGTGGAACAGTTGATTGAGGTAGCTCTTGTTTTGACTGACCAACCTCTCATGAAATCTCATTCATATTATAATCTTACACTATCTTATTATTGTTAAATTTGGTTTCCTTGGGCAACTTCACCAAATTTAAGAGCTTCTTTGATCCCCTTAAGAATTGTCATATTAGGACCCCTTAAGAAATCGGTTTAGGGTTTAGGGTAATAGGATGATAAGTAAGGGGATTAATATTTTTGATTCATCACATATACAAGAACATTAGTTTTGAATATTTTTTATTTTATGAATAGACTGACTATTTCCATAATAGAAACACATAATTATGTATTATTAAGATTGAGTTTGATGTATACTTTAACTTGATATTTTTTTAATTGAATATAATATTATTTTATTTAACATGTTTTTCATTAACATTGATTGTATGTGTGTATATATATATGAAGTTTAATATATATATATATTAAACTTCATATATATATATATATATATATATATATATATATATATAAAGTTTAATATATATATATATATATGAAGTTTAATATACTATGATAAAGTTGAGTTTTCTGGAAATGGATGATGGCACGCGTGTCTGCAACTCCAGGACCTGAACTAGGGCATCTGAGCCTGAGCTCGTGAGCAACTCTCTTATGTTCCTGCATGGCTGGGGTGGGCTTTGTTGGCCGCTTCAAGGGGGGGGCTATTCCTTTTTTGGTGTGGGTGTTTCTGCAAGGTGTTCATGGCCAGATCTCTGGCTTGGTCCATGTTTTTGTGCGCCCCGGGATTCCTTGGCACGCTGTTCTGTGGTGTGCATCCACTCTTGGGGCTTCGGCGGTGGTGCATGCCCGTGCATGCTTGGATTTGGCTGCTAGGGAATCGACCTTTTAAGGGTGTGTGGAGGGAGAGGGGTAGTTGTTACCTCTGATTCTGAGTGGTAGTGTGGTGTGGGGTGCGGGTGGTGAGAGGTGGTCTATTTGGTGGAAGGGTTGGTGTTCGGCCTTGTATGGTCGTCTCTGGCTCTGCTGCCTCAATGTCTCTGGGGGAGACTTCACTGTGCCCTTCAAGCATGGACTTTCGTTCCACGATTGGCTCAAAGTCACCGTTGCATGCAACAAAAGTTATTGACAATAGCCTTTTCTTTAAGGATTCGGTTGATGGCAGTGTTCGTATGTCGAGGGGATCTCGTATCACCAAAGTTAATGGATGTCTTGAGCGGTGCAAAGAGAGACCCAAGCTGGACATTCCGCCTGAGATGATAGCTGAAGATATTGAATATTATTCTAGGCATTCCTTATATTGCAAATTTTTGGGGATGAGGGTTTCTCCTCAATTTTTGGTGTCTTGGGCCTGACGAACTTGGTCGCTAGAGGGTGAAATGGACATTATGTTGTTGGCTAACAATTACTTCATGGTCACTTTTGATTGCATGGCTGATCGAAATAGGGTCTTTGAGGGTGGTCCCTATTTTTATAACCAAGTGGGGTTGTATATCAAGCCTTGGCATGCGGGTTTCAATCCTTCGGAGGAGCTGCCGAATCATGTTCTGGTTTGGGTCTGGCTTCCTCGACTTCTGGTGGAATGTTGTCATGATGATGTTCTACAGTTGATAGCGTCTTTGCTTGGAAAACCAATCGGCTCCTCACAACAAACTCTAGATAGAAAGGTAATGACTTATGCCTATATCTATGTTGAAATTGATTTGAGCAAACCCTTGCCAGATTTTGTGGATATGTGTGCAGGTTCTTACTCTTGGGTGCAGCATTTGGATTATGAGACTCTCCCTTTTCGATGTCGTCTTTGTCATGAATATGGTCATTTGTTAAGACGTTGTCCAAAGGCTAGGCCTGTGGAGCCCCCATCTTCTCAACCTCCACACAACCTGCCTATGGCTGATAGGGGGAAGAATCCTATCCCTGGAGATGGGGCTGATGCAGATGGTTACATCCCTATCAGGGATCGCAATAGGAATAGGGGTCAGAAGAGGACCTTGAAGGAGAGACAAGATGAGGATACTTTTAACAGATTTGAGGTGTTAGATGATCTTAGCCAACAGGAAGTGAATCCGGGTTTGGTAAACCTTGATCAGGGATCTCTGAGTACAGGCCAGCTAGGTCTCCTTTCTGAGGCTACTTAGGACGCACAGGATGTTGGAGTTTCTCAGATGGTCACGGATCTTCACATGGGTGTTCTAGTGGAGTCAGTTCCTATAGCTAAGTTGAAAAAGGATGGTGGGGATGGGTCTCCTCTGGTTTTGAATGCTGGTATTGATAGTGGGAGGAGTGTCAAGTCTCCCTCTCCTTTGGGTCTTCATCAAAAGGACTCAAAAAAAGGGGTGGGAGAGAAATCTTCCAAGCTTGGTCGTAAGAAGGATTTGGAAAAGATTAAGTTAATAGGGGAAAATTTGGTGGAGTCAGGGTCAGTCAAGACCCTGGATTCTCATTTCTTGAATCCACTAAAATGATTGTTTTATCATGGAATGTGAGGGGCTTGAACACCAGCCCTTGACAAAAAGTTGTTCACAATTTGATTAGAAGTAATGCTCCTGATGTTCTTTTCCTGCAAGAGACTAAGTTATCGATTGAGGGTATGTTAGGTATGATGCCCAAGTTATGGGTGAGTGGTGAGTTCCAGTGCATTGGTGCCATTGGTTTGGCTAGGGGTGTGGCCTGTTTGTGGAACCCTCAGAAGGTCTGCCCTCTTTGGTGGATATCCTTTAAGTCTTCCATTTCTATGGTGTCCTCTTGGTTTGAAACGGGAGAGTCTGTTCTTTTCTCTAATATTTATTGGCAAGCAGTTGCTATGGTCTCATATTAGGTATGTGCGTAGCATGGTTCCTCTTCATCCGTGGATTATGGCTGGCGACTTCAATGCCATTGCTAAGTTGACTGAGAAGCGGGGAGGTAATGCAAGGTTGGATCCCTCAGTGCTACTTCCTCAAGACAACATCTATGTTTTGAATTTGGTTGACATCAAGCCCAATAATGGTCAGTTTACTTGGAATAATCAGAGGACGGGGGATAATTGTATTACAGAAAGGCTGGATCGCTTCATGGTTTCCTGCTATTGGATTGGTGGCTTGTGGTCTTCTAGTTCTAAAATCTTGGATTGGAGGGGCTTGAATCATTGGCCTATCAAACTTGCCATTTCTTTTGCTCGTGTGCCTCGCTCTCCTTCCTTCAAGTTTCAGCTCATGTGGCTATGGGACCCATCTTTACATGTCCATGTGGCTGATTGGTGGAAGCTTGGCAGACCGACATTTGGTACGACGATGTATACTTTTGTTAAATTGCTTCAATTTACCAAATATCAGCTCAAATGTTGGAATAGACAGTGCTTTGGAAACATTTTCCATGATAAGGCTCATGCTCAAGCTGAATTAGATGGTATCACTAGGGTGATCAGGGAAGAGGGAGTGACAGTTGACTTGCTCCAGGATGAGGCTAGGGCTCTAAAGATGCTGGAGGAGTGTGAGTTGAGAGAGGAAGTATTTTGGAAACAGAAGGCCAGAATTGAGTGGCTTCAGGAAGGAGATAAAAATACTACTTTCTTCTTTAACTCGGTGAAAGCCAGGAGGCAGGGTAATTCTATTTCGGTTCTGGTTAATGAAAGAGGGGAGCAGCTCTCCTCTTCTCAGGAAATCTCGAATGAAGTTGTTCAGTATTTTGAATCTTTATTTAGGGAGGATGGACATGGTGGTTTTGTTGAGGAGGTACAAGTTCTTTCCCGAATTCCTTCTTTGGTCACAAGGGAAATTAATGAGCATCTCATGGGGGACATTTCTTTGGAAGAATTGGAGGAGACTGTGTTTCAGATGAAGAAAGGGAAGGCTCCTGGACCTGATGGTTTCCCGATTGAATTCTTTCAAGAATTCTGGGATATTATTAAGTTGGATTTATTGGTTGTTGTTCAGGAATCTCAGAAGAACAAGCAGATGCTATGGGCTTTGAATGCTACCTTTCTTTCTCTCATACCTAAATGTGATGGGGTGGATAGGTTATGTCAATTTAGGCCTATTTCCCTGTACAATGTGATCTACAAAATTATCACCAAGTTGATTGCTGAGAGATTAAAAAAGTGGTTGAGAATGTTGATCTCGGAGGAACAGAGTGGCTTTGTGGAAGGTAGAAATTTTTTGGATGGGGTTGTTATAGCTTCGGAGACCGTTCACTCGATGGCCAGTTTCAAAGATAAGGCTATGTTCATCAAGTTAGATATGGCTAAGGCTTATGATCGTGTTCGGTGGTCTTTCCTCCAGCGGATGCTTGGTGCTTTTGGTTTTGGAAATGATTGGATTCAATGGGTTATGAGTTGTGTTACCTCGGTTTCCTTCTCTGTGTTAACTAATGGTGAGCATTCTGAGCTATTTGGAGCTTCTCATGGTTTGAGGCAAGGAGATCCCCTTTCTCTGTATTTGTTTATTCTTCTTGTGGAAGGTTTGGGGCGTTTGATAAGAATGAATGTTGATCTAGGTCTTATTCAAGGGTGGCGATGGGGAGGCGATCTGCCCCTGTAGTCTCATTTATAGTTTGTGGATGACACGGCTATGATGGGCATGGCTACTGTTAGGGAAGCTTCCATTTTGCGCAAGGTGTTGGATGTGTATCTTGATGCTTCGGGTCAACGGATTAATGAAGACAAGTCCTCCATTTTCTTCTTTAACACCCCAGTGCCCATTCAGCGGCGGATTGCCCATATCTTGAGATTTCAAATTGGGGGTCTTCCTTTGATCTATCTTGGTATGCCTATTTCTGTGGGTAGGTTGCCTAAGGCTTCTTGGCAGAATATTTTGGATAAATTTCAGGTGAAAGTGAATCACTGGATTCATAGGTGGTTGTCCTTTGCTGGCTAGGTTCAATTGCTCAAGTCAATGGTGCAGGCTCTTCCCACCTATAGATGTATTCTTCAGGTGGCCCTGATGGGATTTGTTAAGGATTTAGACTCTTTAGCCAGGCAGTTTCTTTGGGCTGGTAGTTTGTTGTCTTCGAAGTGGAGCATTGTTAACTGGGATACTGTTTGTAGTCCATGTCAGTTCGGTGGCCTTGGGTTAAGGCAGTCGTCCTTGACCGGGGAGGCGCTGGCAACTAAACTGTATTGGAGATGGTGTGTGGAGCAAGATCAGATTTGGGCTAGGATTTTATCTCATAAATACTTCCCTGGTGTGGCTTGGCAGGATATTCCCTGACTTCCCCTGGAGGGGAGAGGTTCGATGATTTGGAATACACTTAAGAAAGGTGTGGTGCTTGTTAAGGATGGCCTTTTCTGGATTTGCAGAGGGGGGTCGAAGGCTCATTTCTGGTCTAATTCTTGGGATGGTTTTCCTCCTATTACTTCTTAGTACCCTAATCTGCTGACTCTGTGCCAGAGGTTTCTTGCGGCTGGTTGGTCTAGGGTGAGTGATTTTATGGCCTTCTCTGTTAATGACCAGCTAGTGCGGGTGAGATGGAAGCGTCCTGATGAATGGTCTGATGTTGGTTTAAATGAAGAGTGTGCGGAGCTTCACAATCTCCTTTCTAATAGGCGTTGCAGTTCCCTCCTGGATGGGGATGTCCTCTCTTGGTCTCCTAATCCTAAGGGGGTCTATTCTGTTGCTTCGGGGTATCAGGTGTTGTTATCTCGTAAGCTGGAGGGGATGGAGGTTCCCTGGTGGAAGAGAGTTTGGAACAAGTTTTCTTGGCCAAAGTGCAATTATTTTGTTTGGACCTTGGCTTGGAATAGATGTTTGACTTGGGACAACATTCAAAAGCAGGGTTTTCAGGGTCCCTCTGTTTGTGTTCTTTGTGGGGGAGGGGAGGAGGAGTCCGCTCATTTGTTCTTTCATTGTTCCTTTGCTTCGTAGCTGTTGCATTTCTGGTGGGGAGTGTGGAACTGTTCCTATGTTCATGCCTCCTCCTTGATTGACTTTTGGAGCAGTTTGGGTAGGCCTCCTTTGGTTGCCTCTTTTCTGCAAGATGTGTGGCATGTGGGACCTGCATTCATCCTATGGCAGATTTGGTTGGGGAGGAATCGTAGGATTTTTCGTGGTGAGAAGATGGTTGTGCAACAAGTCTGGCAAAGAATTTTGGGTATGATTCAGGAAACGGTGGCTGCTAAATGTGATGTTGGGTTTCCCTTGGGGAAAGGGGATGCTAGGGTGGTGGATAGATTGGGGATTCATGGATCATCTTTGATGGCTGCTAGCCTCAGGAAAGGTCACCACCTACGACAGAGGGTTTTTAGGATCGGTAGATGGATGCCCCCCCAGATGGCATTTTGAACACAGATGGATCTTCTCAAGGTAATCCTGGGCCTGCTGGGGTTGGGGGGATTGGAAGAGCCTCTTTGGGATCAATGGTTTTCTTCTTTTCTGTTCATGAGGGGGTGCAACCCATTAATCTTATGGAAGGTTTGGCAATCTTATACGCTTTTGAGCGGGCATTTGCTTTGGGCTGGCATAAGGTTGTTTATGAATATGATTCACAAGTCATGATAAATTTGCTGAAGGATCGGAAGGTGTCTGATGTTCATTGGCAGTTGACTAGGTTGGTTCAGCAGATTTTGCAGATTAGCTCTTTGATGGAGATGGTGTCCTTCGTTCACATTCCGAGGGAGTGGAACAGAGCAGCTGATTTTCTGGCTCGTTGGGCTTCTGAGCATATAGAGGGTTGGAATGTTGCTGAGCTGGGACAAGTTTCTCCGAAGCTTCGTCGTGACTTGGAGGGGATTCTTACTGCTGAAGGAAATTCCAGTACTGTTGAATGATGTGGTCTCTTGTTCCTTGCTTGGTTCTGGCGGTTCTTGGGCGTTGGCCTGTTGATGCTTTGTAATATTGTTCTCTGATTATTAATAAAGTTTTTACCAAAAAAAAAAAATACTATGATAAAGTTGAATATTTCCTACTTAAATGAATTTTATGATATAAAATGTATAATAAAATTAGTTAATGTTGAATCTTATTTTATTTTGGATTGTTTGGAATTGAAAGAACCTAAAAGAGAGAAACGAAAAAATATTTAGATTCTTTTAGTGTCTAGGTAACTAGTGCAAATTGAGATTTTAGACTAAACTAGAAGCCTAATTAACAACTAATTGACTAGAATGAGAGTTAAGATTGTTGAAAGACAAGAGACAACACATGAAAACAAGAAATGGAAACAAGGCATGTGACTAAGAGAGATCAACACATAAAATAGAAATAAATGGATTGTACAAGGATTTAGGAATTTTCTAACTAAATTTACAAACAAACATTGAAATTTTATCAATTGTAACTATTGTTTAACATATTGTTTTCTATTCTAATTATATCTATGTTCATAACATTTAATTGATTGTGTCTCTTGATGAATACACATTTAAATGTATAATATTTATCAAATCCTATTTCATTGTCAATATCAAGGACCCTAATTTACTATGTATCAACCTAAATCTATTGAATAATTTATTCCATAGGCATGCCTACATACTTGTCTCCATACAATGCAAATAAAATTTAAAACATTTAAGCAATGCAAATGAATTTTTTCATTATCAAATATTCTTGAGCTTGAAATCAGGGTTTTCAAATGCAAAATGATTTGTTTGATTTCAATTTAGGGTTTTAGAAAAAAAAATTGCTTGAATTAAATTTAGGGTTTCAAGAAGCAATTAGGGTTTTAAATACAATTTTTTTTGTTTCATTTCAAACTAGGGTTTTCAAATGCAATTTTTTTTGGTTTGATTGAACAATTTAGGTTTCAAAGCCTAAATTTTGTTCTTAAGATACGATTTAAGGTTGATTTTTTCGTTTCTATTCAATATCTTGAGGGTTTCATTTCATTTTTTCTTCTACTTCTACAAATCATTATTTCTACCATTACAGGTAAATAAAATACATAAAACGCTAAATAAATTGAAAAAAAATATATGCTAAAATCTATTATTGTATTAAAAATTTCAAAAAACCACGAAAAAAGCAAAAAGATTGGGGGTGGAGGTGCACCTGGAGGTCACTATTATCACTGTCGTCTCTGCCAAATCAAGATCCTGTGCTCTGTGAATAATTGAGTTTCGTTTGTTTTAAAAATAAATACCACTTTAAAACAGGATCCCATTTTGCAAAGATTGACATCCCATTTCGTGTTTTCCGGTTCAGGACCCATTAATAAACATGATCCCATTTTTTAATTTAGAATTTAGGCTCGAGATCCTAAAGCTAAACAGGATCCCGTTTTTGGCAAGCCAATTTTGTTTTTTTGCCTAAGGTGAAAACTTCCATGTTTTGTGGAATCATCTTTGTGCTTTTACCCTTATGTCTTAATTGGTCCTATTTTGCATCCACAAGCCTAATAAATTGTATCTTTTTATGGTTAATCCTGACAAATATCAAAGGATAAGTGATAATTTAATGATTTTGGTTGTGTGTCCTTAATTTTTGGACTGGGACTAATAATACACCTAGGGCATCTTTGTCCTCTAAAGGTCTTGGGACCTCTATTTTAAAGGCAGCTTAAGAGGCCCCTTTTTGGAGTTTGTGCCCCGAGTTTCAAGCCTTGGGACTAAGATGTCACCTAGGCTGTCTTAGTCCCCCTCAAGTTATTTTTGAGATTTAATTTCAAATCTTAGCAGGATTTAGCCTCCTTTAATTAATGAATTCATATGTCGGCTTGGTGTGGTGTAATTTCAGGATATTAAGCACAAATAATTATAAATACAAGGTTACTTCATTCATTTTCATCCTAGCAACTTGAGTACTCATGCATTATACCAAGTTCATCAAGAGAGGATTCAAGAGAAGTTCATCAAACTTTTGGATCCATCATCAAGATTCAAGCATCATGTCAAAGATATTCTTGCATCATCTGTGTTTTTGAGCTAACATTTGTGATGTAGGGTTTTGATTCAATCAAGCAATTCAATTCAAGATCTATCAAGTATTCATTCAATTCAAGATCTACATTCAAGCTAGCCACTTCACACAAGTTTTCAGATTTCATAACAAGGGTTTGGTGAGTTGCAACATAGCAATTTTTTCATTCATCATTTCCCTTCATTATTCCATTTCATTCCAAGGTTTAATTACCAACAAGGGTTTTGACCAAGGCAGACCCCCATTTACTAACAATCAACAAGTTTTTCTTCTCTTGTGTGTTTGTGTTTGTGTTTGTAGATTTAGGTTGAATATCATTTGGAGTGTAAAGTTACAAAGTTGCAAAGTTGCATTACAAAGTTGTCATCCTCACGAAAAGTCACTCACAGACCAAATTTGGAAGTTTCAGGACCTAAGATCTGAGAAGAAGGAAGTGCAGACCTTGGACCTTAGGATCACATTCTGAAATTGTAGAAATTCATAGTGAGACTAAAAATAAAGTAAGGGCATCTTAGTCCTCTTAGAGGTATTTGAGATTCCTTCAGATCCAATTTTGACATCCGAAGATTTTTTGTTTTCCCCAAAAAATAGCAGCAGGAATAAGAAGATAGTAAGGGCGTCTTATTCCTCCCTAGCATATTTTGACAACAGTTTTGCATTTCCAGAATCCTTATCACATTTCCAAACTTCCCAAGTACATACATCCTAACTTGTTACTTAATTTTGTCATTTGTACTCATTATTTGGCTTGCATTACTAGGTTTTGTGAGTTGAATGTTAAGTTGTCTTTTCCAAGCTTTTGCTTGGTGGCGAACCCTTCAAAGCCTAAGGAATCTTCCTAGGTCTCCCTTGTTGAGAATTGGCTCACCTATGTGTTGATAGTCAATCCACTTTGGGATCCTAGGGCATCCTTGAATGTTAGTTGGAGAAAAGTGGTGTTCTATGACCTAAACCATAAAGCATCCATTTTATAATTAATCATTTTGGTGAACATGACATTTTGGGCATTCATTTTCTGATTTGGAGTTTTCTAAGGTCCTAGATCTAGGTTGCATTCATTCTTGCATTGCATCTTGCATTAGTGAAAGTACATCTAGGGTTTCTCACATTTGCATTAGTGAAAGTGCATATAGGTTGCATTTTTGCTTTCTTGCATCATCTTATCTCATTGAAAAACTAAAAAATGCATTGTTAATTATCCTAATTGCATTTGGGAACATTGTTATTGCATTTAAAAATTGAAAACAATTGCATCCAACTTTGCATTCAATTGCTTGTCATTTGTCACTTTTTCTTGCATTCATTTTTATATTTTTTTGTTTCTAAACATTAGGTCCCTAAGTAGGCAACCTAGAAACACTATAAACAGTCCAGATTTTGTTGTTTTTCTAAAAAAAACCTCTTCTAGGACTAAAACACCCTTACTAGAATCTTAGTCCCTCTGTGGGTTTTTGGCTCAGAACCCTGTTTGAGTTGTTTTCTTTCTATTCCACTTTCTAGAACCTCAAAATTCCTTCAGTAGGACAAATACACCCTTGTTGGCATCTTAGTCCCTGTTGAGTTTGAAGCTACAGTTTTCAAGGTTTAAATCTACCTTTCTATGCTTTTGTTTGCTTCTTTCAATTTTTTGTTACAGTTTGCAGAATTACTATTATTCCAATTTCTTTCATTTCAAGCGTATTTTGAAATCATTTCAATTACAAGCATCATTAGATCTGAAAATGCTCATATTTCTAAAACTTTGAATAATATGGATAAAAGTACTTTTCACTTTTATATATACAATGTTTACATTCATAAAACTTTGCATGAGTTTGATAAAAGTGCTTTTCACTTTTGGATATATATTGTTTGCATTCTTAAAGTTTTGCATACATTGGATAAAAGTGTTATGCATCTTTGGATATACATTGTTTACATTATTAAAGCATTGCATGAGATGGTTAAAATTGATTTTCATTTTTGGTCAAAAAATTTTAGTACCTTACCTTTCTAGGCATGCTAAGAAAAAGTCCATATCCCCTCCCTATGAGAGTGTTTTGGTGGTATCAGAGCATAGGTTTGATCTGAAGAAGGGAGAGAAGGTGTGAAACAAGAAGGAAAGTGTGAAGAAAAAGTGAAAAAAATGCCTCCAAAAGGGAAAACCATTGCTAAGGAAATGAATGAGTTGAAGGACAAGCATGCTAAGGAGATGAGAGAGTTGAAAGAGAGGCTTGCTACTCTGAAAATAAGGCAAAAAAGAGGTATGGACATGGGTGATGAGAGTGACTCTGAGGAAGAAGAAGAGGAGACTATTTAGAAGAAGAGGAAGAGGGATTAGATCATGATGATCTGAGGATGGCTAAGTTGTTGAGAGCATTCAAGGACGATAAACACAAGGTGAAGATTGATGTTCCTAAATATGGAGGTAATTTGAATGATGAAGAACTTTTGGATTGGATTACAACACTTGACAATTACTTTGAATGTGAAGATGTTCCTGAAGAGCAAAGGGTGAATATTGTAAAAACAAAGTTGAAGGGCCATGCACTATTGTGGTGGGATTATGAGCAATCTGAGAGAAGGAAGAAAGGTAAGTCAAAGATTGGTTCTTGAGACAAAATGGTGGCTAAGTTGAAAGGTAAATTTTTACCATCTAATTATGCTATTCAAATGTTTAAGAAACTTCAAGGTTTGAAGCAAAAAGAAATGGATGTTAAGGTTTATACTGAAGAATTTTATAAGTTGAGTATAAGGGCGGGTCACATGGAGGATGAAGTGGAGAAGGTTGCTAGATATCTGAGTGGATTGAGATTCAACATTCAAGATGAGTTAACTTTGGAAAATCCAAGGATGATTGAGGAGTGTTATCAAATGGAAATAAGGGTTGAAGAAAAGGTAAACAGAAGGAAAGATAAACAAACTAGGGGTAGAGGCAACAATACAAGAGGAAGAGGTTCATTTTCTACTTCAAGACAATCAAATGAAAGCCAAGAAGATGCAAACAAAGGCCAAGAATGATTTATTGATCAAAGAGGTGGCTTTAGAGGTGATAGAACAAGCTTTAGAGGCAGATTTGGAAGTCAAGGAAGAGGCTCTACTAGATTAACAGGAAGGTGTTATCATTGCAATCAATTTGGCCACCAAGCATGGCAATGCAAGGAAGAACAAGCTTCTAGTTCACATGGTGGTGACAAGAGAGTTTAGTTGGTGCAAGAAGATGAGGATGAGAGTGTAAACTCTCCAATACATATGCTGCTCTAGAGCTTGGAGAATCCTTAATGGTTAGAAGAACATTCATCAAAGCATCAAAGGAGAAGGAGCCATCACAAAAAAGGACACTCTTCAAAACCACTTGTAAATGCATGGGTAAGGTATGTAAGGTTGTAATTGATTTAGGAAGCACATATAACATGGTTTCTAATGAGATGGTTGAAAAACTTCATTTTCCTAGAATACCACATGATACTCCTTATAAAGTTTCTTGGCTGAATGAGGGTCAATTTATTTTGGTGAATGAGCAAGCTTGGGTTGAGTTTAATATAGGTGGCTACAAAGATAAGATTCTATGTGATGTGTTTCCTATGAATTTGTTCCATTTGTTGCTAGGAAGACCATGACAATTTGATAGGCATGCAATATATGATGGTAGGAACAATAATTATGAGATTGAGAAAGATGGTATCTCTTTTACATTGACTCCATTGGTAGAAGATGATAAAGGACAAGGTACGGCAGCCAAGGTGATAATGTTAGGTAAGAAAGAGTTTATAAAGATAGAGGAAGAAAAGCATGAGGAGTTTGCAGCCACTCTTACACTTGAAGGTATCAAAATAGTAGACTTGAAGAGTGAAATGAACTTGGAAGGAAATGATATTGGGTTAAGGATAAAATCTGATAATGATAAGGTCAAGGATGAATTAATTGTGGAGATTCAAGAGTGGGTTGAGAAGCATGTTGATGCCATGATGGAAAGAGTACTTTGTTCATTGATTTCAAAAGAGGCTAGTGGGTAGTCAAATTTTGTCAATCCAGAGGATTGTAACACTGATAAAGTAACATACAAAAGGGAAAATCAACAGATGGAAGAGATCGAAGGTGAATTACATAGATGTGTGGGTAAGTTCAAGCATGCAACGAAGGTAAAGAAGAAAATGATTCATAACAAGGATGGAAAAGGTATATTTGTAGGTATAGAAGCAGGTTCAACATCAGTTACAGATGAAGAAGGAGACAAAGAAAATTTATCAAGTGGGCCATTCAAGTTGGAGCAATTTCTAGATGCCAAAGAGTTCACCAATGTGAAGACAAATGTTGCTTTCTAGTATTTGATCCAACGGAAAGGGTTACCAGATGGAGAGGAATTTGGAGGCAAAAGAAATAATGTCAGCAAGCAAGGTTTCGGTTGCAATACAGTCCTCAAAGGGACTTGATTCTTTTTTCTATCTAGGTGTATGGTGTAGGGGCACCTAATTAATGTTGCAAATTTTGGCCTAATGTGGGTATTTTGTGTTTTGAGTCCTTTTTGTGGTGTAATAAGGTCATAATAGACCATTTCCAATGTTTTGGGTCATTTAGGGATCGGTTAGAGAAAAGTCTCGAGTTTTGTGTCAATTTTGCAAATGTTGTCATGTGCAAGAATGCAAAAAATGCAAAAAAATGGAAATCCAATGGTTTAGAAGTTTAAATGGTGGTTAGAGTTAGTTGAGTTAGTTTATTTTTGGTGTGTAAAGTTTAAATATTCCTAAAAAGGATTGAGGCAAGGTTGGAGAGTTGTTTTTGATGGTAAAACAATAAGATTTCCCTATTTTCTCTAAAAATTTTGTGTAAAATTGTTGCTACAATGTTTGGTATGGCCTTGTATAGCCTGTAGGTGATTTCTTGTGCCTTGAAATTTATGAAGGGATGAGTTATATTCCTTTTTTTTTTGTCTCATAAGATTTCATTGAGATTTGAGGATTTTATAGTCATTTTTTCTAAAATTGGTTCAAAAAACCCTATTTTTGAGGGTTTGAGTGCAAAAAAATATTTTTTGGCCCATTCCACTAATGAAAATTCTTATAAATTGGTGGAATGGGGTTATATAAGGTTTATTTTAATTTTATATTGTTTTCAAGAGAAGGGATGAGAATTTGGACAAATTTGGTTGATGCCCTAGTTGGTTTACTTCATGATTTTAAGCAAAGGTGATGCATAGGTTGGTAGGGTTTTTGAAAAAGCTTTGTATAAATTGTTTTGGGTGATGGAAAATATTTGTGTAGACCATATTGGACATGTCTGGGCTGGTGGCATGATATTTTGAGGTTTGGATTGTAAAAACCACATTGTGACCTATCAAAACAAGTCTAATTATGCCTTTATGCAAGTGTAGCAGCAGGTTTTTGACCCTTATGTTACAAAACACCCCCATATTATTTTGATATATGTTTTGTAAGGGGATAATGGGTATCTGAAACATCTTTTATATTTTGGGTTGGAGGTATACATGAAAATTTATGCCCATTTTAGTCCATTTGCTGCTCCACATTAGGCCTAAATGGAACAGTAGCAGCCAAGATTTGAGGGTTTTGTTCCAAAGTAACCCTACCTAAAAAAAATTATATGTTTTAAAAATCCAAAAAGGGTATTTGGAATGGTGATTGGATTTTTGGTTTGAGGCCTAGTCTAAAAATTATGTTAGAAAGAGCTTGTATGGAGTGCTACTAGAAGAATTAGAGAATTGTAAGAAAAACCCATGAAACTAGGGTTCTAAGATTGAAATATTTGAGTTGATAAGTTAATTTGTGTGCATCCACCTTGATATACATAATTTTTTGAAAGAGAATACATCCTTGGACAATCCTAATGATCATATTCGTTCTTCTCCATAATATCTCTCTTATTTGTGAAGTAGATATTTTGGTGTTAGAAAAACCAATCAATGAGAGTTTTGAGCATCCTAGTTTTTTTTAGATCTCCTTCTACCTTTGTTAGTGGACAAGACATTGATGACCCTCTTTATGATCCTTCCCCTACTTATATCCTATTTTGGAAGATATTAGGAAACAAAAGAATGAAATTGTAAATGATCATGAAAATCATACGTGTTCTTCTCCTAGTATCTCTCCTAGTTGTGAAGAAGATACTTTAATTGATGAAAGTCATGAGAATTTTAGTTATCCCTCTTTACCTAGGGAATCCCTTATTGAGAAAGACAATTCAACCATTGATCATTCCCCTAGTTGCGATGAAGAACCAATCCTTGAATGCCAAGAACATTTAGTTTGTAGTTATCCTAAACACTCTCCTCTTAGGGAGGATATCATGGTGCAAGAAAATGACAAAATTAAGACATGAATTTAAAACAATGTTGATGAGTCTTTTTCCGATGAAGATGATGCATAGACTTTAGACTCCCCTTCACTAAGACACCATGAAAATTCTTATGAGGTTATGCACATTAGATAGCCCTTGATGTACTCTCCTAAGCCTAAACTTATCCTTTATCCAACTTCAAATAAGCCTCAACCTACAAACAAACATGTCCTTATCCTTGAATCACCTAAGAAAAATGTGTCTCAGAAATTGAGTTATAATGCTATTGCTCATGTACATATAACACAAGGAATAACAAACAACCTCAACCTAATCCCATTTCATTACCATTTCCTAATCCTATATTGCCTAGTGCTCCTCGTTTACCATTACATAGTGGCAAGGAGTATTCATCTTGTTGAACAACTTAAGAATACTCCCGCTAAGATTTCCTTACGGGATCTTATTCAAACTTCACCTAGTTACCACACCATGCTTGAAACAACTTTACAGAAAGTTGTGGTTCCCCCTAGTACAAATCCAACTGATGTAGTAGCTCTCATTCATGGAATGAATGTGGTTAACATCGATATTACCTTTCACCAAAATGAGTTACCTCCCTTGGAAGTGAGAAAGAAAAATGAATCATTCACATGTGATAATGACTATCCACAAGACAGTATGGATTAAGCGTACCCTTGTTGATAATAGATCAACTCATAATGTGTGTAGTGTAACTCTTTTGGATAAACTTTGCATAGACAAGTCACAAATTCAACCCGATTCCTTATCAATCAGAGGATTTGACAACATAGGAAAGCAACTGCTTGGAGTATTCAATTTACCTATTATAGTTGGAAATGATACCTTACAAACTCCTATTCATGTTATGCCTCATGAGCTTTCATATAACCTTCTTTCAGAAAAATTGTGGATTCATGAGATGCATGTTGTGCCTTCAACTCTTCACCACATAATGAAGTGTGTTTACAATAATAAGGTGTACAAAGTGGAAATTTATCTCGAGCCTGAAAGTTGCTTACAAGTACAAAAAGGAACACCAAGTCCTTTGAAAACATTAATTCCAACCTCGAAGATAGGATCCCAAACAACTATGTAACAAGTGATTGAAACAACATCAAAATTATCGAAAGATTATTGGGGTTCGTTAGATTTCACACCTTCGTTCTTGGGAGAATACAAAATCAACAACAACAATGAAGAAAAAAAAGGGAAAACAATAATGTCAACACAACAAGAGTTTACCCAAGGTGAATCTTCAACATACAACAATTACACAATTGATTTTGACACAAACAATTATGAGCCACCACCGAATCCAAAAGAGATGAAGAAGCTCTACAGAACAGGTTATGAGAGCTTATGAAACAACTGGGCTATAGTGGAAAATGATGTGACACAAATGAACAAAGTATCTGGTGGTATCCCTTTCCCTTCTCATGTCGTAGCTTATTGGAAACATATGAATTGGCATAGGGCTTTCCGAATAAGCTCTCATGTCTTCTTCTACTTTAAAGCAATTGCTCACAGCAATGGTGTTAGCAACCACTTTAAAGTGGGGGCATACATCGACACTCATGTTTCATTGTGCGATTTTCTTTCTTCTTGTGATGTGTCCTTTTCTTGGTGGTGTCATTGGGCTTGATTTCCTCTGAGAGTGATATTTCTTTGACTTGTCCTCTCTTGGAGACATTAGGCACAATGCTCCCTAAGAAGAGACCTTGCACAAACTAAGCAAAATCCCTTTGAACATCCCTCTTTCTTGTTGCGTCGCATTTTATTTTTCCTTATTAAAGTCATGGACGTATGGCTTTGATATGGTTCCTTGGGGCTCACCTAGTGGATAACTAGCTTCACTAGCCCTTGTGAGCATGCATTTTATTTTTGTCCTTATCATAGTCATGGGGGTATGGCTTTGATATGGATGTCTTGGGGCTCACCTAGTGGACAACTAACTTCACTAGCCCTTGTGAGCATGCATTTTGTTTGCATAGTGGATAGCGCATTCCACTTGTAAAGCTTTTTGGACAAACAGCCTACACCCAATCCATAATGCATTGGACGGCCAATCGAAGCTTGATCTGTAACATTTTTCTTTTTCCTTTTTTTTCCTATCTTTGATGGTGTATGATGGTGATCTGGTTATGGCTTCATATATCATCCGCAAGTGTGTTCCTTTGTGCCTATGTTGGTTTGTCATAGGATCTTGATCCTGGGGGTTTGGTCGTGACCCTCTTGGTTATTTTCATCCTATCTTACTAGCATTTGTACATTTGAACCCCTCTTGATTGTGTGGTTGGCTACTTTAGTGTGAGTTTGAAGCAAGTTCATCCTATCACTAAAGTGGGGGCTAATGTAGTGTAGGAAAATGCATACCTTTTCATTTTTACACAAGTGTTAGGCCCACCTTGCTTTATTTATCCTTATTTATATCTTAATTGGTCCTATTTTGCATCCACAAGCCTAATAAATTATATCTTTTTATGGCTAATCCTGAAAAACATCAAAGGATAAGTGATATTTTAATGATTTTGGTTGTGTGTCTTTGATTTTTGGACTAGGACTAATAAGACACCTAGGGAATCTTTTTCCTCTAAAGGTCTTGGGACCCTGATTTTAAAGGCACCTTAAGAGGCCCCTTTTTGGAGTATGTGCCCTGAGTTTCAAGCCTTGGGACTAAGACGCCACCTAGGGCATCTTTGTCGGATCCCTTGAGTTATTTTTAGGATTTAATTTCAAATCTTGGTGGGATTTAGCCTCCTTTAATTAATGAAGTAATATGTTGGCTTGGTGTGGCATAATTTCAGGATATTAAGCATGAATTTAAGTATAAATTTACATGGTTCTTTCATTCATTTTCATCCTAGCAACTTGAGTACTCATGCATTATAGCAAGTTTGTGATCAAGAGAGCATTCAAGAGCGGTTCATAAAAAAATTGAAGTCATCATCAAGATTCAAGCATCATGTCAATGATATTCTTATATCATGTGTATTTTTGAGCTAACATTTGTGATGTAGGTTTTGATTTAATTAAGCAAGCAATTCAAGTCAAGATCTATCAAGAATTCATTTAGTTCAAGATCTACATTCAAGCTAGCCACTTCACACAAGTTTGCAGATTTCATAACAAGGGTTTGGTGAGTTGCAACATAGCACTTTGTTCATTCATCATTTCCCTTCATTATTCCATTTCATTCCAAGGTTTAATTAACAAGCAGTTTGACCAAGGAAAACCCCCAATTACTAACAATCAACAAGTTTTTCTTCTATTGTGTGTTTGTGTTTGTAGATTTAGGTTGAAGATCATTTGGAACGTGCAAAGTTGCAAAGTTGCATTGCAAAGTTGTCATTCTCATGGAAAGTCACCCACAAACCAGATCTAGAAGTTTCAAGACCTGAGATCTGAGAAGAAGGAAGTGTAGACCTTGGACCTCAGGATCACATTTCAAAATTGTAGAAATTTAGAGTGGGACTAAGAAGATAGTAAGGGAATTTTAGTCCTCTTGGAGGTATTTTTTAGAGATTCCTTCAGATTCGGTTCTTACATCTGAGGATTTTGTGTTTTCCCTGAAAAACAGTAGTGTGATTAAGAAGACAGTAAGGGTGTCTTAGTCCTCCCTAGCATATTTTGACAACATTTTTTCATTTCTAGAATCCTTATCACATTTCCAAACTTTGCAGGTACATACATTTGAACTTGTTACTTAATTTTGCCATTTGCACTCATTATTTGGCTTGAATTACTAGGTTTTGTGGGTTGAATGTTAAGTTGTCTTTTCCAGGCTTTTTCTTGGTGGTGAACCCTTCAACTTACCTAAGGAATCTTCCTAGGTCTCCCTTGTTGAGAATTGAATCACCTTTGTGTTGATAATCAATCCACTTTGGGATCCTAGGGCATCCTTGAATGTTAGTTGGAGAAAAGTGGTGTTTTATGACCTAAACCATAAAGCATCCATTTTCCAATTAATCAGGTTTGTGGTTTCTCTCTTTGGTCTTGTTGTTCTTCCTGGATGTTCAGATTCACATGAATTTGGATGTGAGATTTCTATGTGGAGCTTTGATGATCACTAGTTTGTGGTCATGTGTTGTCACTTAGGTGATGACATGGTGGTTCTTGTATCTTTTTCTTCTGTTGGATATGGAGAACATGGGAGAGTTGTGGAAGATTGTTGAGAGAGATGTTTCTTGCAGTAGTTGGTTGCAGGATTTGTAGATCATTGTGGATGGTCCTTGGTACTACATGGCTACACTTTCTATGTGTTATGATTGGTGGAATTTTTATGCCTTTGATCTTTTTAGATTTTGCATTACCCATGCAGTGGGAGTTCCTAGATGTGTTTGGTCTTCTTCGACTAGTTGGCATATGGAGCTTGTATTTGCAGTTGGTGGGTTGGCTATGTAGGTGGGATGAGTTTGTTGATGTGGATGCCTTCTAGGTATGGGTGATTGGATGGATTAGCACTTGTTGTGTGTGCTATTTTTAGTTGATTGGGTTGGTCAATTGGATGGGAGTAGTCAGTTTCTTGTTTGTTGTTCCAATTGATGTTCTCTCTTGTTTTTTGTAGGATGACTTCACAGTTGTGTTCAGGTTGGGGGCTTTAAAGTTGATGTTGTTGATGCTTATGTAAATATTGTGAGCATAGTGGAGTGGTGGCAGTATTTTGTAGCCTTTTCTATCAGTTGGATATGTTGCTTATGTTCTTTAAACTGGTGCATATACACCGTGGCTCGTTCTTTTCCTAATTTGGAGGATGAATAGAACCGCTTCCTGAGATGGTGAACATCTTGGATGTTGTTGCAGGTGAATTGGTTGGAGCATGAAAGCATTGTTCGAGATTCTTGTGATTTCATGTATGACTATGATGATGTGTTTTCATCGGTTGACTCTTAGTAGTTAAATCATGTTACTTTCATGGACTCTTCAAATGTGTTCGACAAGTGAGAGAATGTTAGGAAAAAGAAGGTGTCTCAACCTTTGATTTTTCTAAATATTAAATGTTGTTTATTTTCTCACTTTGTCTTTGTGAGTTACAACTTGCAATTTCTATTTGGATGAGGAGTCAAGTTGAAAAGTTGATTTTACAGGAGGAGTTGTGCATGAAGGCATTTTCTATTTCCGTGTTGAGTTTATCTTCAGCCTTTGGCAGTCGATTTAGAAATGTTTAATTTGTGCATTGTATGCTCTATAAATATGATATTTTTCTTGAGGAGTTATGAGAGGAGAGACTGAATTTTCATGGGTTATATGCTACCGATTTTTCTCCAAATGGAACAAGATGTTACATAAATCTCCATGTAAAGGCTTAGAGCCTACAATTGTATTGTAACTCTGTATTTTTTTGTTGAATAATACAATGGATCTATGCTTTTGGAGGGTGGGATTTTTTACCCGAAAAGGTTTTCCCCACGCAAATCTTTTTATTCATGTCTTATGTTCTTTCATGTTTAATGATTTTGTTTATTGAATCTGTTTAATGCATGTTGTTGAAACTGGTTGATCTTGCATGATCTAAAATTGCATGAACTTTCCTCTAAGGATTAATGGTGGGAAATAAAATGTCTTATTTCACTTTATGGCATAGTAGTACGTGTTTTTGAGGTTCTCTAAAGAAACATCGCTTATCGAAGGCACCTATTGATTCAGATGTTCGTTCTAGAATGAACCTATTTCCCTTCATTAGTGTGAATGGGGTTATTTCTTAACTAGTTATTAGTAAGGACCCATTCACATCATTAATAAGTTTACTTAGGAGTTAGTTTCCTAGGTGGCATTCTAGAAACTAGTATTTAATGGGACCATGTCTTATTAATTAGCATGTACCTATCTAGGCATTTAATATTTCTCTCATGCATTTATAATTATGCATTAGGCATTTAATGATTGCAACTAAGGTGCTTATTCAACTACCTCTCTCCTTTCCTATATAAGCAAGGCTCTTGTACATTTGTAAATCATCTCATGATTTCTATCTTAATATATTCAATATCATCATTTGATCAAGTTGTCTTCTTGCTCATACTGCAACATTTTCTTATTCATGTGGATGGTATTCTTCATGGTTGATCCTTTGAAGTGTGGCCAACTTCATTTGGGTTATTGTTCATATTTCTAACAATTAGATTGAAACAAGTGTCTTAATCTTATGAAATGAGACACCATGATTTAAATATAGCTCAATCTAATAATAAAAAAGCAATTCATAAGTTTAGCTTAAGTAATTAAAGTAAAAGGGGCCTATTAATTAATTAATTATTAGGTAATTTTCCTCATTACTCCAACAATTCTCATAATAGCTCAAAATAAAAGATGTAAGTTATGTTGATAGTAGGAAAAATGAACAAAATCAATTGCAGTGATTTTCTACATTGACCTTGATAAAAACAACTAATACATTGTGTTATGTATGTGATAATTTGTGATGAATCAATATTGTATCATGAAGAAATGTAGTGGTTTTGGTATTTAAATAGGAATTGTTCTTTCAATTTTATTTTATTTTTGAATGTTTTGGTCAACTTTTCAAAGCATTTACTTCGTATTATACATAAGGCATTGCAAAGTTGTAAATAAGTGTGACATAAAAAAATAATGTATCCATTGTTTTGAAAGAATTATAGTGTTACTACAAAAATACATTGTTTAGTAAAAATATTAATTAAAAAAATTCTAATTGTTGACATATCATATCCATTATTCATGTATTTGTAAATAGTTATCTATATTGATAAATTATGATACATTGAAAGTCATTTGTTTTAATGCATTCTTCAAATTTTCTAAAATTATTATGTTTATGATTGTTATAAACTAGTAAAAAACATTAAAAATAGTATTGAATAGTCAATAAACACATATATAGATAGTCCTCTTGATCACATTCTACATAAAATAACTCAAAAAATCTAACTATAAAGTATTTGATCAACAAAATTATTTAAGAATGTCTCTCTTAAATCAACTTTTATTATCTCAAAAAATGTTTCAACCTTATAACCTCCCCTTTATAAACCCAAGTCTACAAGACTACCCTACATATGCACATATATATGATATAAACCTTTAATCAAATATCATTTTTAACTGAAGTCAAAATTATAACACACTAGGCCTAGTCACTCAAGTTCTTGCTTTTATCAGTGGATATTTAAAATAGTTCAATGAGGCAGTGGCTTTACTTTTACTACACATGGACCTGCCATTACATGATAATTATCAAAGGTCTCACAGGATTCATTTTAGTTAGAAGCCCTGGTAGGCCACTCCATTAACCATCCTAAAATTATCCTTTTGCGTGGCACACTGTGGAAAGGAACAAGTAGACTGCTTCCTTACACGCGTTCTATGCAAAGCAACCTAAGTGCCAAACATTCCATTTACACCGCACCGTATGTAAGTCCAGATCATCCATAAAAGCCAAGTAACACAGTAACATAGATATTACCACAAACATATAAGGAAACTAGAGGACCACAGTTTGGATCATGGCTTCTCAACAACAAAAGCGAAGTGACGTTACAGAGGTAATAATATCCTTTCAAATTTGAATCTTGTTATACAATGTTCTGAATCTTGCTATATAACGTTTACCCAAGTTAGAAGATAATTCAGAGGTGTGAAATGGTGGTACAGATTGAGAACCCAGTTGGGAGCGGTCCCCAGTACGACTACCCCACCACTGGAAAAGACGAACCCATTCCCGTTGTGAGTCCCACAGAGCCCCTGGAGGAGGAGCGTGGTGGTCCTCCTGTCCCTGGAGAGGACTTGCCGTCATTGTCTGATAAAGACATCCAAAGTAAGTGTTGACCAGCTTATGAAATGTTAAAAGTCTATTATTGTTTTAGTGGTCATTTACAAGTTTGGTGGCAATTATCAGGGATGGAAACAATAGAGCAAAGAGAGAGTAAGCAGTGGTCTGAAGACATGGCAGAGAATAAGCCCAGACCAGGCGAGGTGGAGGACCCAGAGCTCAAGGAGAGGCTTCCCTCTGACCGTGGCTGAAATAGATGGAGATTAGTTGGTTGCTTGTACATATACTTAATTTCAATGTTTGGAACTCAAGTGAGTTTGTAGAAATTATTGTATCTGTCTTAACCTGTGTATTCTTGTGAGCTAAGGAATGTACAGTCCCCTTACCATTTGTATCTAATAGTACGATACGGTGTTCATTACCATTTGGAAGTTTTCTTTGGCTTTTAATGGCTTAAAAGTGATTAAAGTGGTCATTTCTTCACTAATTTTGAGTTTTCTTTGGTCTTTAATGCCTTAAAAGAGATTACAGTGGACACTTTGGTTTTTATGCCTTAAAAAGAGATTAAAGTGGTCATTTCTTCAATAATTTGACGAGGTGCCTTTTCTTTGGCTTTTCGACCACATGATATTTAAGGGCCGCATTTCTAATTAAAAGATTGAGAGATTTGACAGGCTGATTTACCGGTGAAGCAGATTGATATAAATATCTTGTCTCTGGGTTGACTCTACTCTATATTACTTTACTTTACTTTACTTTACTGCCGCATTAGTTTACTTTTTATCCTTAAAGATAAAGGACGACACTGAGTGACATCAGCACCTTCTCTGCTTTTTTGGATTTTGACTTTTTTGGATTCGTTGTTTTGTACTCCTTTGGCTTTGGTTGTTTGGATTTGCTTTGGCCTTCCAATTCACTGTTATATTTCTCTTAGACAAAGAAGAGTCCAGAAAAAGTTTCAATATATATAATTTTAAATTATTTTTGTTAGAAATAACAGAACCTACAAGAATTATCCATTTTCATTTAGGATACCCTCACATAGGGTGTTGTGTATCTAATTAGTGTATTGTCCCTAGTAGTCGATTCCGATAGTAGAAAAGTATTCGACAACTTTAAGGAAATTTGCACGAGTTCAAATGATAACAAAAATCGAAAATTGATTAGAAAAATGCGAAATATAGGATGCTAATCAACCAAAATAAATGTTTTTATGAATATATTTATATATTCATTTAGCGCGAGACCACTGGTAATCACTTGGTAATCATCAATAAAATGAAATAAAATCAAAATAAAAAATACGAATAGAAATATACTAATAATTA
>VDFB02000003.1:321191472-321205570 GCA_007258455.2 Sequoia sempervirens | reverse complement strand
CCTTACATGTAAAAAAATCCCACCCTCCAAAAGCATAGATCCATTGTATTATTCAACAACAAAATATATAGTTACAATAAAATTGCGGACTCTAAGCCTTTACATGGAGATTTACATCTTGTTCCATCTAGAGAAAATTCGATACCATAACCCCTATAAATTCAATCTCTCTCATAACTCCTCAAGCAAAATATCATATTTATAGAGCTTACAATGCACAAATTAGACATTTCTAAATCAACTACCAAAGGCTGAAGATAAAATCAACATGGAAATAGAAAATGTCGTCATGCACAACTCTTGTACAATCAACTTTCCAACTTGACTCCTCATCCGAATAGAAACTGTAAGTTGTAACTCACAAAGACAAAGTGAGAAAATCAACAACATTTAATATTTAGAAAATTAAATCTATGGAAAAATCAAAGGTTGAGACACCTTTTTCCTAACAATTAACACCCCCCATAAGTGCAATTTGGGAGTGTAGTTATGATGTAATGATGCAAATGCAATATGATGGGTCCTGACTACTAGGCCATGTTAGGTACCCATGTACAAATTCAAATGAAATATCTCACAAATAAAGAAAAGGAGAAAACCTCATGGGACAAAAATCCTCTCCAAAAAAGAGATATAATTTAAAATATAAATCATGTATAAGTAATGGAAGTGATGTATGGAGATCTCAACATCAATACCCCCCAAGAGCTACATCCATCATAAGAATGTACTATAATCAATAGCCCCCCATAAGAGGGAAATATAGAGACTATATAGCCCCCCACAATATGTAATCGCCTGCAAAAATGGTAAGTTCCTGAGGACAAAAAATGATCCAATGTCAACAAACAACTTGTCTCCCTTTTAGAAGAAACTAAACCAAGTAGAAATGCAGGAATTCTTCCCATTTATGATAGGAATTGAAGGAAGGAAGAATAATGATGATGATGTCTTTGAAAATTTCTCATGTGTCTCCTTTCCCAAGGAATATAAAGATGCCACAATCAAATCAGGTACATGCCTAATCAATGAAGAAGGTGACAAACCAGGACTATGCAGAAACTGGTGTTGAACAAGATCCAAAAAATGCAATACAATGATCCCTCCATTGAAGGAATAGATGGAGACTAGATTTCCCCCTTGAATGAAGTGTTCTCAAAACCACTGAAAGAAGTTTGAAGCCAAAAGAGTCTCTAGTGATGACAAACCACATGTCTCCCTCTAGGAAGAAGCAAATCCAATGGTAGATGTTGAAGAAAGTCCAACTCCATAATGAAATGGAGGAAAGAAGCCTCATATAAGAAATCTTTGAAAAGGAATCAAGCGCCTCCAAGGTGGTCTCACCAAGATCAGGATCCCCAATCAAGGTCGAAACAAAGGGATGTGGAGACTCAAGAAAACTCTCCAAAGTAGAATCTGCATAGAGGAGAGATATCTCCTCAATAATTTCCTCCAAACCTGTAGAAGTAGCCAAGTCTGCAAAACCTAAAACAAAGCCATCTTGTGATTCCAAGTCTGGAAAATTGAATATGTCCTATTGAATAGGAATGGTGGAAGCCTCAATCAATGACTCTAGACAAGGAATCACTGAAGGTGAAGGTACATCAACTATCTTTGATGGGGAAGAAGCATCTGAAGAACCCTTGACATCTTCATCTAAAGATTCAAAGCATTCCAAATCTATAAGCTCCTACATAGCATTATCATCATATGGTATCTTGTTTGAAGAATGAATTGAGGCACATGACATTATGAATCATGATCATCGGGGAATGGTGGAGTATCGGGATCTCCATATAGCTCCCAAAGCTTAGCCCAAAGAATATGAGGACAATCACAATGATCAATAGCTTTCAAAACATCATCATCAACATACATTGCAATAACCTTTAAGACATTATATCTGTTGCAACTCCAATAATTTTTTTGAATACCTTGGCCTGGATGGGGAATAATACCATACAAATGTGGCAACAACTGAAGTGATTGGAGATGGTTTATGATGTCATATCACCATTGTTTATAGTTTCCCTTGTGCAACATAATTACATAAGGATAGTATGCAAACCCTATAATGAACTATGATATATCTCCAATATTACAAATATGTGACCTTCAATATCAAATAGAAACTCCCAAATATGATGCACGACTAAAAATGAAGCCTCCCAATGAAAATAGACTTTCTCCAAATTGCATTATGTCCAAGTTATCAAATAACTGCCTCAAATTGCAAAAACTCAGTCGAATGTACCTAGGGATAAATATGAGAAAATTAGATGAACAAAATGACAAAGCTTTGAATCACCTTCACAATGTTACTAGAATCTCCAAAATCTGACAAATTGGTGAAAAGATACGAGCTTGGGAGTCCAAAAGGAAGCACTGACTTCAAGCTGTGATAAAATATTATAGGAATAAAATCTGATAATAAATCTTGCACCACTATTGTATCTAAGGTTGCACCAGTAGAAATGCAGACTTAGGTTTTCATCACATGGGATAGACTTTCATAGATAAAAACCATAATAGCCTTTTCCAAGTAGTTAACATGAATTTTGGAGACTCTAAGAAAGACCCATCAGTCCTACAGGAAACAAAATGGTTTAATATAAGCCAACAATTATGGTTGGATAGAACCAATTCATACCATGGTAGCAATAGATAAGTCAAATTTCATAATTAACAAAAGAATAACCAACATAAAATGACCAACATACATGAATGAATTTTTTTTGTAGGTAAAATGAGTTCACATTGTTGAAGTTGGGAGTGACCCAAGGTTAAATCTCATTGTGAATATCTTAAAGCAATGAAGTGACCCTTGTGCCAAAAATTTTTTAGACATAAAGTTTATTCATTGTGATAGTTTGGTACAATTACTATCTTGACTATACTTCATTCCAAATCACATAATGTTTTGAGTCAATTATGCTAAAACTATAAACCAATTACCACCAATACTTAAAAGCTATAACTTAAAGAGTAAACTATGTCGTTTCAAGACAAGAATGTAAGTGAAAGAAAGAATAACTAAAATCTTTAAAATTAATGGTTAAGATTAGTATTTCTATCTATTATATTAGTTAGTTATAAATAAGTTTATTCTAATCTATACTAACCAAATAGTTGTGAAATAAAGAATACAATGACATATTCATAAAAATGGGGGTAAAAAAATTTAAAAAAATATTTTTGATTTGAAATAATTAATAATGCAATTACATTTTTGGTAGTGACAAGCTTATGGTTTAGTCATTAATGTGAGTACATTATAATGCATTGTGTTAATGTACTCACTTTTTCAACTACATAAATGAGAGAATAAGCTATTTGTACAATTTTATTAATGATACAACCATGTAGAATTGCGTTATTCTAGGTTAATGATATAAACTAATGAAATATAAAACATTATAGTTTAAGAGAATTATTTTAATTGTTAAAAATTTTGAAAAATTGAAGTCACTAGAACACCAAAAAATAATAAAGAAAATTGGTTTTTTTTCACATAGATAACTTGAAAATCTAATGAATGGAGAAAAAAAAATTGTTTTGAATTTTTTAATATTTCTTTTTAATTCATATTTAATTGAAATGTCATAGCTTTCATGGGGTGTCAATTTTTATTTAAATTTTTTATAGGTAAAAATATATATGTACCATCTTGAAGAGATTCTCTTCTCTAGAACTTACTATATTTTTTATTAAAAAAGTAAATATTTTTAATTTTAATCATCATATTATTTTAATAAATATTTCTTATTTAACTTTATTAAATAAAAGACAATACAATATTTTTAAAAAAGAGGGTGGTAAAGAATCACACCCATAAAGTCTTATCAACAAGATCCCACATAAAGACGAATTAACAAAAGGGTTAAGCCCAAACAAAGCTAAGCAATTAAAGGAAATTCATAAGGAGGGTCTTTATTATTTGGATTACCCTAGACATAAGTAGGGGCAACATCATCAATTAGCTCCCAACCAGTAAGAGTACTTTTTTTCTTAAGGAGGATTATTTATAGAATACTAAGTGCAAGGTAGAGAGATGACCAACTCTAGATGAGAAAATTTTCTTAAGTTGGACCAACTAGTATTGCCTCCCTAGCCACAAGTTTAGGTAGAAGGCATACAATCCCATCTACCACAAGGAGTATTATTTTTGGGATTTGAAGTTTGAGAGCCATGGCACAACCATGGGAACATGATCCACTATCATGCTAAGTTTTCCCATGTCTTGTAGGTGGTTGTGCCCATTCTTGTGCCCTCACTAACAAGAGGGGGAATCAAGTGGGACTCTAAAATAGTGCATGTGGCATTCCTTCAATGATCTAGCACCTTCTAAAGATAAACAAATTCATGTGCAACTTTACAAGCTTGTACTTGAATCTACATAAGTACATTAGAGAAAATCATGGTTTTAGTATATAATGATAAATGAGCATCAATAAGAAAGCCAAAGAAAAGACAACTATTTCTATCTTTCCAAATACAAAAGAGAATTTCCACTTTGAAAACATGTCAAATATAAGTAAATTATATGGGAGATAAGGCCAATCTTTAAGAATAAACATATACCAAGCAAAAGGGATAGGCCTAAATGTCTTGAAAAAGCAAGGGATCTAAGTTCAAGTTTCTTGAGCTTTGGGACAAAACTAGAATAAATGCTTGAAGTAATCCATATGGCCACAAAATAGACAATGAAGATTGGGAACACCCATATGAGTTAAATGGCTACGTAGAGGGAGGCTGTAATATAATATGCACCAAGAAAAGTGAGCTAATTTAGGTGTCAAAGTAGTCGACCCAATATATTGGAACTTGAGATGCGAAGACCCAATAGAGGATTGGAGCTACCACCAAAGATTAAGTTGATCCACCATAAAAAGATAGGGGGATGAATGCATGTAACCTTTGTGAGGCCTAGATAGATATGAAGGATAGTGTATAGATACCACTTCTAATCCTTCCACCAAGGTTTGAGATACTTGACCCTAATTTTGTGAAGAATCTATGGAGGTATAGTGTTGATAACAAACTGAAAGGTATCCTAATCTTAGGTAGACAACATGAATCTTGATTTGAATTCAAACTAGCAGAAGAAGTTTTTGGTGAATCTATGAATAAAATTTGTCAACACACAAACTCCTCAATTAAAGAAATTCAAGGCATGCAACCAAGGCATTATGACAAGTGGCTAGTCTTAAGAAGAGAGAACTGAAGACCACCAAATAGAATGTTGGTTGACAGAGAGGCCATTGCAAAATTCATTTCCCACCCAGCTAAACGATGATTTGATGGTTTCCTAGGCTTTCCAAATACTCTTGAAGATAAAAGTACCCTAGAATTTTGTAGTAGCTTGCATGGTAAGAAGAGTACCAAAGTCAAGGCCCTTCCAAGATGGATGACCAACTGGCACTCCAAAGAAATACAATTGTATACCAAATATTTTAAGCTTCATTTCCTTCAAAATTTTTAATGATCCATTTATCACATAAGATAATTCCTTGTCTATGAATTGAGAGAAATATTAGACCTCTAGGATCACAAGGTAGGAAATATAAATCCTATACCATGTAATGAAAACCATGATTTCCTTCACTATTAACCCATAGAAAATATCTAAAAATATTTTTGAGGTCCAAAATTAAGAGGCTTTAGAGGGCACCTAGTTTAAGAAGAATAATAAATGTGTGTAGCAGCAAGAACTTTATAATATTTTATCATTAAATGCTTGATCTGGAAACCCTATAAAAATAATATAAGGACATTATTATCCTCTTCAATAAGAGCAAGTAAGGAGTCATTGACAAAGTTACTGTTAACCAATTTTTGAGATGAATTAGGAAGAGATATCCCCTTGATTGGTGATTGAGAGAATACATGAGCCAAGGAGAAACTAAATCCTTCAACGACAAGAACATAAAGTTTTAGTGTTAGAGGATAGCATTGATGGATAGACTTGCGAAGTGCAAAATATATATTTTTTATGCTAGAAATTATGTTTCAAGTAGAGGAATCTACCAAAAACAATCTCTAGAACCTTAATGAAATGGGGCTCAAAGCTAATTTATTGAAGCATGGAAATGATGAATGGTCATTCAATGCAATCATAGGCCTTGGAAAATTGTATCTTGAGGAAGACAATATGCTATCGAGAGTGGCAAGCCCACTCCATGCCTTCCTAAATAAAATTTAATATTATCCAAGATAAATTTGGACTTAATGAAGCTTATTTATTCAAGATGAGTAAGTTGAGGGAGGAAAGGGTGATTCTTAAGAGCTGGAGCTTTGGAAATGATCTTATAAGTTGCATTCAACAAAGTGACCAATCTCTAATTATAAATCTGCTTAAGTTCACAAAATTTAGGTATGAATTTGAGATTTCTTTTATTAATTAATTTCCCTAGAGATTTGGAATGAAAATATTTAATAAAGACCTTGTTGAGGCCTCATTGCCAATAACATCCCAATGGGACTTGTAAAACCCACAAGGGAACTCATCCATCTTATGAGCTTTATAATTGGCCATTGTAAACATGACTTCCTTTAAATCATTTAAGGTGAGAAGCTAATCACATAAAATATTCTAGTAATTCATGACCTATTAAAAGACCACATTGAGGCATTGTTGTAAGACATCAATTCACTCTAGCATATCATCTTGAGTGACAAAGACCTATTCATAGTGTTAGAAAAATTCCTAAAGGATATTAGGTAGCTCATATAAAATGTGTTGTCCTTCATGATTTTTCTTAATGGATTGTGAGGAATGTTGGGCATGCAAGGCCTAAAAAAATCTTCAAGAATTGATCACCAATTTTGAGCTAATGGAGCTTGACCTTAATTTTGAGACAATGTGCTAAGATATTTTTTAGAAATTAGAAGGGTTAATTTAGCTTAGATTTTTTTTGTACTTTATTTTAAATATCTAATATGATGAATGCACATGTTCATGTATTTTCCCTTCACATGGCTCCCTATGATGTACTCAATTTTTGTAAGTGTATTTATTGATTTTGGAAGTTGTATTGCCACTTACATTTATTTTTTTCTTCCTTTATGGGTGAGGATAATTAGTTATTTTAGATATTATTTGAATTAAGTTCCTCCTCATAGGTGCCTTAATTTAAATATTTGACCAAATCCTAAGGCTTGTAACACTTAATCCATATTTTATTTGAGTCTAGGTATGTATGCTTGTGATTAGTTTCATTTTGCATTATTCACTTTGAAAAGAAATAAAGAAGCAATTAGAAAGAGTATTGAAACATTCAATATATTTTTGAGAAGGGAATTTTGGTGAGAAAAAGCTTCAAGAGCTTGGAAGAAGACTCAAGAGTATTATGGGACCTAGGAGAGGCCAGTAAATGAGATTTGAATAGATTTAAACTATCATGAAGTAATTAGAAAGAAGACATGTTCTTACTTATTTATGCATTTGATTATTTTAGAAATTTTAAGTGTGAACGAATGCTCATTTTCCACTCGAGTGTTTGTGAATGATTAAAATGCTTACTTCTAGCCTTTTTTTTTCTTAATAAAATCTTGAGAGAAACCATTAATGGGGTTTTTGTGTTTTCAAAAGAAATATTGAATGCATTGTGCCATAGGAAAATGAATTTGAAGTGTAATTTTATGGGCTTGTATAAAAAGGGAAGGGGATGTCAAATCTAAATTATAGGATCTTTCTTAAGGCTTATTGTGGAAAATATTTTCCTTAACTAGAGTCATTATGAGTGTTGGTTATCTTGGTGCATACAAGAATGCTAGGATATATAGGAGGCTTGAAGTAGCTTATTCAAGATCATGAGTGATATTTACTTGTGTTTATGGAGAAACAATACAAGGAGAGATGGTGTAGTGTGAAATCCTAAATTAAGATACTTATTAGTATCTTGACATCCATTTATGGGTTTTTTTGGTTTTGAGAGTCTTTGTGTTCTTCAAAAAATCATCCATGTTCTTGGGTGTTAGTTTGAAAACTATTATTACTTATCTAGTTTTCTTTTACTTATTTGGTCCTATCCACACTACACTTAAGCTCACTTAGAGAGATGTTTTACCTTTTTTCTCACCTCATGTGGAATCTATATATGCCCCCACACATGTCTCAAGTGCCTCACTTTTGGAAGGATAGTCTAACTTTCAACCGTGTCTACTTACCTCATCATCCTTGACTTTATTTTTAAGGCTCATTTGTACATTTCTTTTACAATTTTATGATAATATGCTATCTTTCATATTCTCACTTTGTGGAATGTTTGATTTTATAAATTGATCTTAGCTTCTCGAGCATGGTATCAAAACTAGGTTGCAAATCCATTCCTATTATCTTGAATTTGCAAGGGCTTTTAGGCACCTAATTTAAAATGATGCATCTTTGATGGAGTATGGGTCTCAAACATAAACCGGATGGGTATCAAACATAAACCATCTCATACAAGCATCTAACAAAAACAAAAATCAAAGTGCAAAAATCTGCAACAAGATTATAGCTCTTATATTCAACTTCTTCAGCATAGTTTTTTCAAGCTTTAGAAATACATATAAAACCCTCTAAAAATTTGATTACAACAAATAAATAAGTCTCATGGACTGATGTATAATAATATAAATGAGTCTCAAACTGATCTATGATAGGAAATTAACAAACTACAACAAAAGCGACTATTTCACTTCACATACAAACTCAACCCACAACCTATACTGGCAATCTTCAACCTGTAGCTATTCTTGTCTTGCACAATGATCTCAAAACTTCAAATTGTTGTCTTCAAACCCTCATACCTGCAAAAAAATGTCTTCCAATAGCCCTTGGAGAAAAATCTATTCCCTTCTCCTTCCACTCCCCATTCTGGCCTACAATAATGAATCCCCTCTCTCCTATCATGCCTTCCTCTTTTCCTTTTTCAACCAAAATGTAACTCCCAAGAAATGTAATGCCTCCAAATTGGAAAAAATCTTCAAAATAAAGAAGGGTATGTGTAGGATCACGGGGGTCCAAACTAGGCCTCTAAGTGGCAATGCAAATTCAGAAAATCAGAGTTAGGCAACTTGATATAAAAATTTGAATAGGTTATTAACATAATTTGAAAAATATGTAAGAAAAAAAGTTGTAGCAAATTGAATGTAGTTTCTAGGCTACTAGTCCTTTTTTTGGAAAAAAGTAAATTTATTTTGAGAAAATTTGAAATTTCAATGCAGTGGTACTAAATTTTCAGGAAAAAGATAAGAAGTAGGTGTGTGTCTAACCACCCTAAGTACAAGAAAAAAATAATATTTTTTTCTAATTTTTAAAATATAAGTAGAGGACACATGTCCGAATGTGCTGGATTTTTTTTTGTAATTTTTTTCCACATAAATAATTAGTTATGATTTTTTTACTAGAACTTTTCAGAATTAATAAAACGTTTGTGTCTGACCACCATATCTTGGTCAAAAAATTATGAAATTCAATTTTATTTTTATATCCTATAGTAGGCAAAGCATAGAATGTGGTGCATCTTGTAGATTTGAAAAATGTTAAGTAGTTCAAATGAAATTTATAGAAGTTTTTCAATCAGCCTATCAATCAGGACTTTAGACATAATGTAGGTAGAAAATCAATAATAATTATTTATTTAATTCAAAATAAGGAAAAAGTTATATTGGTGGAAAGCTGATAATTTTTTCTATAAATCATTTTCGTTTGATGAAAATCGCGTCAAAAAAAGTTGTCAGCCACAAGGGCGAACTTCGAAAAACTAAATAAATTATGAAAAATACATTTTTTGGGTTTACTTTCTCACCCAAACCAAATCTTGAATGGATATCCGTTTTGGTTCGGTAATACCAAAACATATATCTATTAATTATAAATTTTTATATTATTTATAATACATAATATTATATAATATGCATTATATATATGTATTATGTATTTATAATACATAAATATATAATATTATGTATTATATATAATATATTATATAGTATATTATATATTATGGATTATTATATTATATATTAATATATATAATATTATAATATATATTATATATTATATTATACTATATAGTACATATTTTTTGTATAGTATATTAATTATTATATATACCATATATTATATATATGGAATATTATATATTATATAAATATTATGTAATCTATTTTATATAATATATTTAATACATAGTATATATTATATATTTATTGATGTGTTTCCAATTCACAAGAAAGAGAGAGAGAGAGAGGGGGGGGGAGAGGGAGGTATGATAATATTTATGAAATATAATATATAATATATTTAATATATTATATATTATATAATATATTTAATATATTATATATTATATAATATATTGAATACATTGTCTCCCTTTGAAAATGAGGCAAGACTTTTCTAAGTAGAATTAGAAAAAGGTTGTCACATCAATCATATCCTATATTAGGTAACACTATTATTAGATAGATTTCCCATCACTTGCAATAATGGCAGGATTTGAAATATAACTCATATGGCCTTATAAATGCTTACCAAAAACTTAAAAGCAACTAAATATTAATAATGATAGGATTTCCCATTAATTTTCACACCAAGGAAGATGAGTTGTAAAGAAAACTTAAAAGCAGCTAAATATTAATAACACCAAGGAAAATGTACCATTGCTAACAAAATTATTGATGTATGACCAATTCACGAGAGAGAGAGAGAGAGGGAGGGAGGGAGGGAGGGAGGGACTTGAGAGAGAGGGATGGGGAGAGAGAGCTAAAAGGGGGAGAGAGAGAGAGGGTGGGAGAGGGAGGAACAGAGGGAAGGAGAGAGATATATATAGTTTGGAGGGAGAGAGGGAGCGAGGGAGAGAGAGAGTGAGAGAGAAAGACTTGAGAGGGAGAGAGGGAGATGGAGAGAGGGATGGACAGAGGAAGAGAGAGTCTTGAGATGGGGAGAGAGAAAGAGACTTGAGAGAGAGAAAAGGAGGGAGAGAGTCCAAGAGAGAGACTTGAGAGAGAGAGAGAGAGAGTTGAGAGGGAGAGCGAGAGGAAAAGAGGCAGAGAGAGACTTGAGGAGAGAGAGAGAGACTTGGTCTAGGGAGAGATAGAGACTTGAGGAGAGAGAGACTTGGTGTAGGGAGAGATAGAGACTTGAGAGGGAGAAAGGGAGGGAGAGAGGAAGCTCTGAGAGACTTGAGAGAGAGAGAGGGGTGGGAGGAACCTAAGAGTGAGAGGGAGAGATAGACGAAGATTTGAGATAGAGATAGGGATAGAGAGATAAAGAGAGAGGGAGAGAGGGGGAGAGAGGGGGAGAGAGAGTTGAGAGGAAGAGTGTCTTCCCATGTTGGGATGGGCTCTAGAATAAGAAGTGATACAACCATAAAAAAAAAACCATTACAACTCAATTCAACATTCATGCCATTAAAACCTTCAAGTTTAATAACATGTCATTAGATCATTCATGTAAAATACCATAAAATCATCATGAATAAGAATCACTATCTTCCAATCATGGTACATAAACAAGAACATTATGCAACTTTCAAACAAAATACTTAGAAGACATCAAGATACATGTTAATTAGATTGTTCATGTGAAATCTATACAATGATTATGATCAACAAATAAGTCATCAGTCAACCATGATGCATGAATAAACACTATATATACACACTATATACATTAACAAACACTAAATTAATAGATTATTTAATATGTATTACTAAATTTTTGTCTCATAATTATACTATTAAATATTCATAAATTCAACACTAAAAATATCCATCGAACCAAATTCTTTATAAAATATGCATCCAACAAAATTATTTATAAAATATCCATCGAAGATCAATCTTTTTATAAATATAAGATCATTGTCTTAATAAAGTTTTACGGCTCTCGGTTGCATCTATTCATTTCTTTGTATTTTCCTCTTTAGATTGGGACTGTCTCCTTTCCTCTAGCCAGCGTTGATGCTCATCTAAGTCCACTTCCATGGACCTACACGCATCAACAACAGTTTGCATTTTTGATGCAAAACACCTCAATAATGGGTGAACACATTCTTTGTTTTTGAATAGCGTTAACTTGATCCTAAATGGTTCTAACATTCACATCGACTTGTTCTTGAAAGCGAGCACCATTGGGTGCAGGTGGTGGAGGTGGGGGGTTTTGAGGTGGAGTGGGTGGAGGTGGAGTGGTTGGAGCTAGAGGGCGTGGATCCATGATTTAGATATAAGTGAACTTGCATTAAATTTGTAATTGAAAAATGTAAGATACATGTTTAAAATCCCCTTAAACCATTCAATATAAATGACTTAATTTCAAGAATACAAATGAAAAAATGTGTAAAGCTTATTTATGTCTAAGGCATGTAGATGGAAAACAAATCATTGTTAAAGTGATGTGGAATCTCATTTAAAAATACATTAAATTTTTACCTCGCTGCAATGTGGAAGTGTTAAGCTCCAAATTGATTACACAAAGGTGGAATTTTTTTTCTCTAAATTCCCAATACTAAGTGAATATGTATACATAGTTAAACAAAAACTTGTCCCTGCAGCCATAGGGAAATGGGAAAAGTTAATGGGTAATAATCAATGGGCTGTGCGGAAGGCTATCATTTGCATATGATTCAATATAATAGCCTCTTGCATAGCACCACATCGATTATTACCCATTCACTTTGCCCATTTCTCTATGGCTGCAAGGACAAGTTTTGTTTAGTCAATACTAACAATGGATCCAGATTCACCAAGAATTGGAAATTTAGAGCACTTCCAACAAGGATCCTTTCTATTTTGAGATCTGAAGAGAGTCAAAACAATTAAAAAATTAAAAAACAAATTGTTTAGCAAAAATTAATAATTTAAAAATAATAAACAAAGCAAGAATTTAAGAAACATAAAAATAAATGATAAAGAATAATGAAAAATAGACAAGAATGTAAAACGGTTTAAAAAAATGGAGAAAGGAGGCAATGAAAGTTCTATTTTATGTTTGTTTAGTATGCTAGGTTCAATTTTATGGCTTTTTTCTAGTAATAAAGGTTCCATTTTTTTGTTTGATGTTTTTTTTTTGTTTTTCACTAACTAGGGTTTCAAATTTTGTTGTAACTTTAAATAGAAATGGAAAAATTCAAAAAATGTACATGGAATGCAAAAAAAATCTTAAATTTATCACTAATTAACAAAAAAAATGCAAAAAATGCAAAAAAACATACCTAGAGGTCGTTGGAGGTCCCTGCTCGACTGCTGCGTCACCAAATGAGGAAGAATTCGTGTTATAAAGTCCTCAAAGAAACGGATATCCGTTACAAATGAATATCCGTTTCGTGGAAGTATATTATATTCCCATGTGGCTTCAATTAATTGGATTAAAAACAAATATCCATTATTAATGGATATCCGTTTATCATATCATAAATTTATTGTATATATATAATATATTATATAATATATTATACTATATATTATATATTATATATTATAATATATTATATATTATAATATATATATTTTATTATATAAATTATAGAATATATATTAAATATTATGAATACATTGTCTTCGTTTGAAAATGATAGAACAAAACAAATATCTGCTAAAAATAAATATCCGTTAATATCAGATATCCATTATGCAACACCATATTGATTTTTCACAGGGCATCAATATCCAAAGGATTTAATAACAGATATTTGTCTGTAACGGATATCCATTTAGAACAGATATCCATTTTTTAAATTATAAATTTATTACATATAAATATATTATATATTATATATAAAATATATTATAAAATATATTATAGTATATATTATATATAATATATACTATAATATATATTATATATAAAATATATTATAGTATATATTATATATAATATAACTACAATATATATTATATATAAAATATATTATAGTATATATTATATATAATATAACTACAATATATATTATTTATATTCTAGATATATAGTATATATATTAAATATATTATATAATATATTCAATACATCGTATCCCTTTGAAGCCTCCATCTCCCTTTCAGATATATTGTTTAGGCTTTAGGGAGAGGGGGAGAGTGGGGGAGAGGGAGAGAGTGGGAGAGGGTGGGA
>VDFB02000003.1:320473742-320492168 GCA_007258455.2 Sequoia sempervirens | reverse complement strand
TACCATGCCATCCTGTTCCTTTATACCTTGATGCATCGTACTTATGTGTGCTATCAAACATAAGGTAAGTTACCCTTTTAAAATCCCAATCCTTGATAAACAAATCATCCATCTATCATCATCATTTCTCATAATGTTGGCTCATTGGATCCTCTTTTCATCATCTAATTTCTTCTTTTCCGCACTAACATCGTGTCATGAATAGTTAATCATCATCACCAGTGCATCCATCCTACATCCACAAACCATCAGATTCTGCATATCATCTTACATCATATCATCATTTAAGTTGTTTAAGATAATATAGATTTGTTATTCTAAGCATCTTAAAACCATCTCATTTGCATCATCATCCATAACCATATTTTTTGAACCTCTTCGTGTGAGATCGACTCAAATAGAATTTTTCGCTCGAGGGGGAATGTACCAGTGTACTTCTTTTTCCAGGGGGCATCCAAAAAAAATTTTTTTTTTTAAATTTTGATCACGACAAGTTTATTCTTTGAACCAATGCAGCAAGTACATTGATTCAAAGGGGAAAAATGTAGACACGTGAAATTAGCATTATGCACTTAGTTCATAATTCATCCACTCATTAAATTAATCAAGCTCATCAAATCCATTCACCAAGTAAATCAGGACTATTTAATTCATCCCTAAGGTTTCATTTAAATTAAATAAATCAAAGTCTCAATCAACCTTTTAAATAAATAAACCAAAATTTATTTAATTAAGTCCCAAAAGTCATATTTCTCCTCTTGATTTAAATAAATCAAAATATTCAAGTCAAATGGGTCAAAATCAACTAATCATCACCTAAGCTAATCTAATCCTGATTTACCTAACCTAACCACCCATCACATCCTCTAGCTTTTCCCACTTGCACCAATAAATCATTTTAATTCATTTATAAATTCATCGTTTTCTTTCAACTTGGCATAAAAATGGAATATTCCCTCAAGTTTGAATATGATGACAAGTTGACTTGTCCCTTCCAACATTGCAATAACTTCTCTCTTTCATGTCCCCCTCTCAACATTTAATTCACAATTTCAAATTTGAATCTCCCCCTCTTTGGAACATTGGCCAAAACTTGCATATTCCTCAACCTATCATAATGTGACAAGTGGCTTCATCTCATTGGCCAAATCATTATCCTACATTGCTCTATTTTGAGCTCTCTTCCAACTTGAAAATCTATAAATGAAAGGGCTAATTCTTCATCAAATCATCTACAACCTCATGCAAAGTCACTCTCTTCAATTGAGAACTAATTTTTTCCATCTCATTTTATCTTCAAAGCATTGCATCATTTGAGCTTATCAAGATTAGGAAAGGGCTTCTTTCCACATCAAAGAAGCACCAATCCACTATGGGAAAGATATGAATCTTTCTTTTTATGCTCTTAATTAGTTTGTGTTGTTATTTTGTTTATGAAGGCATGATGCATTATTTCATAGGAGCATTTAAAAGGTTTTCATATCACTAATCCATGTTTGAGATTGTAGAGTGTTTGCAGATTTTGAAGGGTGCTCACATATACTATGATAATAGATTTGTGAAGCATGTCAGATTTAGATATTACCTTTATAATTTGATAATGAGACATTGAAGCCAACAATCAACATCAGTTTTTATGAAAACAAACTTGGAAGAAAGAATCCTAGAGTTTTTTATTTCTTTGTGATAATTGATTCGTTAGGCGCTAAATACCCAAATAGAAAACCAGCTTGTTCACTTTGGTGCATCCTTGCAAGGAACACACTTATATTGGGCCAAATGCCGACAAGAGCTTACAACAATGATCTACCAACTTAGTACACCGACTCTTCTCTTCACTTTGAGCTCTGTAGATACAAAATGACCAAACTTGCATAGGGTCATTGAACCTCATGCCTAATTGGATTTTCCATACTCCCAGAGATGCTTTACAAAGAACACTATACAAAACTCGCACCTAACAGCCTTGTACATGCACTTGTGATTCACTCTTTTCCATGAAGAGGTTATTGAGATATTTTTCCACACAAAGGAATATTGGTATAGGTATGAGTGGCAACATCATAGGTTAGCACATGTACATAATTTCTCATGCCTCCCAGATGCCTTGAACATGGACATGATGGATTGGTCCAACCCATATGAGCTTCAGCAAGAAAATAATTTCTTTGACTGCTATGTCTCAACATGGAACCCTCATTCCCCAATACAGCTAATATCAAGGATGCACCACTCAACTTTGGAGGACCCATGCTTGCTTGATACTACACAAATTTCTTCCATGGACCCAATGGTGGACTATGAACAGTTGTTGAACACCGTGCAAAGGCATACCAAGTGCACTCAATACACTTGCCTTAGGAAAAAAGGACACCAATTACAATGTCACTACAAAGCTCCATGGTCTATCCAACCATCTTCGACATTGACAATTGACAGTGACTTCAAAAAATCATATAAAATAGCAAGAAATAATGAGCATGTTAATATCCACAACCCTGAGATGCTTGCAATTTGGCGAGAAAATGTTGATTGCCAACTAGTATTGTCTAAAAAAATTGTGCTAAACTACATTTCCAAATATGCATCAAAGTCTGAGAAAAAATTTGAAAGATACATTGATATCTTGCAAAGGCTTGCAAATACAAATTCAGCTGGGGATAAAGAGTTTCTTGCCTACCAAAAATGTATGATGAATTTGGTTGTTGATCATGACATTGGTGCACAAGAAACATGCCATATGCTACAAAATTTTCCCCTTGTCATGTCAAGTCAACATTTCTTATCTTTGAATGTTAGTAGGCAGACATTTCATCATTTGAAAATAGTTGATAGTGGTGATGAGCTTTCCAGTGGTTATATTCATTCCTACATGCAAAGACCAACTAAAATGGAGACGTTATCCCTTATTCATTTTGCGTAACTTTATACATATCATAAAAATCGCAAAGGTTCAGTTTGGTGTGCTCGACCACAACCTATTATCATCATTGTTTACCCCCTTTTCAAGACCATCCTGTTGGAACAAAGTGATTCCTTTGAAAAAAAAATTTGCTTAGAATTGCTACTATACAAACCTTTCTGAAATATTGAACTTGAGATAGGACTTATGAGAGAAAGCATAACACAAAATTGGAGGCTATTTTATGTTGTTGGCTATGTTTCTTGGCATGTCAATAGACTTATTGTCCCCCTACCGATGGGGAGGGTAGCGATAGTGATACTGATATTGCACTGTCTCCACCCCATGCAGATGAATATGAGTGGGAGTTGCTCTCCTAACTTGGTGCCACAAATAATGTTTTATTTGACCAACTACAACTCCTAGGTAGATGATACTTTGACCTACATCATAGGTGGGACAACCACCATGTTCTAGAGAATCTTCATAGCATTGTTGAATAGTTTGTTTCAACAAATAAATTACATATAGCTGAAGGTACTAGATTCCCTCATTTGCAGCGCCCACACTTTGCCATCAACAATCTCCTAGGAAAAATATTGCTTTGAATATTATTGAACAACACCATATTGGTTCCTCCTCATCACCACTACTACGTATGATCATTCAATGAATTTATAGCATAGGTAAATCATTCCTCATTGAAAAGATACATAGAGCACTAAATACATCGTTGAATCAGAAAATAAATCCTTAGCTTGCTTTGGTGCCAATAGGTGTTACTGCCTACAATATTCATGCCTCCACAGTGCATACTGCTCTTCGGATACCAATAAAAGATATGAATCCATTGAAAGAGCAACCATTGACCATATTTTAGGAGGACTTCAAACATATTAAGTACATCTTAATTGATGAAATGAGCTTCTTGGGACCAAATTTGTTGCTTCAAATAGATAGTCGATTGCCGCAAGCACTCCCTGGTAGACATATGCAGCCATTGGGTGGTGTGTCTATTATACTTGTGGGTGACTTGGCACAACTACCCCTTATAATGTACATGCCTATCTATGGTTCTTGGTCCATAGCATTAGCACTTTGACATGTCACTTTTAATATTGTTGTCACTCTTGACACTATTTTCTGCCAGCATGGGCAATCCAATTCACAACAAAAATTTCACATGCTCCTTATGAATATTAGAAATTTCTAGGCATCCCTATTTGATTGGAAAATTCTTATGAATCGAACAAAAACCATGCTTACATCTAAGAAAAACCAAGATTTTGATGAGGATATCAACTTATTCCCAACAAATAGGTTGGTTGCTTTGCACAATAGGAAAATGCTACAACAATTAAATGTTCCAATTGCAATTAGTGCTGCTAAATGTTCCCAACAAAACACAATTGATTATGGTGATGATAAAGACCTTCAAGCAGAGCTCTTGCTTGCTATTGGTCAACAGGTAATGTTGACAACAAATCTTTGGGTCACAGCTAGCTTGGTTAATGGATCATTGGGTTCAGTGAAGGCTATTGTATATGCTATGGGTGCTAGACCACCTCAATTGCCTGAATATGTTGTTGTTGACTTCCAAAACTAGATTGGGCCAACATGGGATCAAGACAATCCAAGATTTGTCCTAATTACCCCAATCACATGGGGTAGCTAGAGGCAGCTCCCATTGACAATGGCTTTGGTGATAACAATCCATAAATCTCAAGGCTTGACACTAGATAAAGCTAGAATAGATATTGGAACTAAAGAAAGGAAAGGGCTAACACTCACAACTCTCTCTCATGTTAAATCAATAGAAGGAATATGAATAGATCCACCTTTCTCTTTTGATAGGTACTCTAGGCTACATTCCAACAAATGTAACGGGCTTCGAATCAAAGAAGAGGCTTGCCTCCAATAATTGTTTGCATTCTCATCATGATAAAATATTTTTTCTCTTTATAGTAACTATACCACTTTTCCTTTTTGTTTCCATTTCAACATTTTCACAATACCCTTGAATCCTACTATTCATTTTCCCTTGTTCATTCCATAGTCCAATTCTAATTGCTTTTCCCAACATTCCAAAGCTTTTAACTCTATAGTCATTTCTAAGAGAAGTTGCTATTCAATTCTTTCCTTGTGTTTCCCCTTGCGCCCAACAAGAAACATCAACTCATTCCTCTTCCCCACTTGCCCAAACTATTATCTATATTTAATTTTTCTCTCAATAGCTTCCACGCCTCTACCCAGTTATGCCGCTTTGAGGGGTATCATGTTTGAATCATTTCTTTCTAACCATTTCAAATTCTGACAAATTTAGATTGCAAACATTTCCAGTTGTTACTGTAGATATTCACAATTTTAAATACCTTCTTGGTCACAAGTTTTCCATGGTGTTTGCGTTCCATCTATATGTCATTCTTTCCATCTCTTCTTTTGCAACTAGATCAAAACTTCTTTGTCACAAATACCACAACTGTATATATTTTTAGAAATAGATAACAGTGATTTTGGGTGAACAAAATTACCAAGTGCTAGAAGACAATTATTGCAATTGTCCACATATTGAGCCATCCTCTTTGCAAAAGTTATGCTTGCATCCTATTTATATCATCTAATCTATTAAAAATACATTAGATATTATTTGTTACTAACTATACAGTTGTTTATATTTGTTCATTTAGATATTGACTATTAATGATATATGTTTGTTGTACTAAACTTCAAATTCCCCTTATGCCTAGCCATATTTCATTCAAGGCATTTTAGATTGCAAATGTGCATACTGAGATATATATGCACATGTCCTATGTAGAGATCTCCTAAATGTTAAATAGCTTTACAATTGCACAGTTGCATGGTGTATGGCCTTCACCTAAATTCCATTTCTATACAACATAAGCCTATATATCTAATCTTTCATTTCTTATTTCACATCTCCATGTCAATTTATTATTGAAAGAATTTTACGTTACAAATGTGCGTGCTAATATATAGATGCAAATGTTCGCTGTACAGATCTACTAAATGTTAAATAGCTTTACAATTGCACATTTGCATGGTGTATGGCCTTCACCTACATTCCATTTGTATACAATGTAAGCCTATATATGTTTTCTTTCATTTCTTATTTCAAAACTCCATATCAATTTATTAAAGATGTACAACATTGATCCCAACTCAACAAATTTTCTCTAGTGCCAAATGAATTCCTTCACCATTGACTAAAGTGGTAGAAATTTAATCTTTCTGCTTTGAGGTTTGGTGAGCACCTATTGTGCTCGATGACACAATGTGATAGGGTACAAAGCAGACCTTCTCTTTTGTCTCAATACTCTAAAGCATTCCTTGCACAAGTTATGCCTATATTTCATTTACTTACACTCTTCTACTACAACTGCATTGCATATTATTTGTTGTGAATTCTATGAGTCCTTATATTTTTTGATTGATTTATCATCCACCAATGGTATGTGTTCAATACACTAAATTTCACATTATTCTTACATGTTTGCAACCATACTCAACCCAAAAAATCCTTATTTGTTGATGTTTTACGCCTTCAAATCTTGTATTAAGTTAGCAACAACCTCATCATTGCTTTCACCATTGATCCTAATGGTGGAGAATTTTTTTTCATGCTCGGGGGTTTGGTGAGAGTGCATGACGCTCCATGACCCAATATGGTAGGGTGGATATCAAGCCTTGTTTTCTTATATTGACATTGCATTCCACAACATGCACTAGGTATGCCTAAATTTTATTTACTTCATTCCTGCCATTACAAGTTGATAGAAAATTGTGTTATAAAATATAGATGTTTGATACCTCTTGGTTTACATATTGTCTATGAATTAGAGATGGCCACTGCACTAAAATTCACACTTTGTTGTTATTCTTCTAGAGCATACTCCAACCATAATGCGGACCTCAATAAAAAATTTAAAGCCATTAGTGGCCAAAACATTGCTTGTACCATCGAACACACTGGTGGAACAAATTATTTTCCTACTCGAGGTTCTGGTTAGAGCATGTAACGCTCCATGACCTAATATAGTAGGGTGGAGATTAGACCTTGTTTCTTGTCTTCCTAGTGTAATCTTCCATGTACACAAGTATAGTTAAATTTTACTTATTTCATCCCTTGCATTACATGTGTATTCTATATTTTGTATTATACATTGTAAAAGTCTTTAAATCTACTAATTTATATATTCTCTATCAAATACAGATATTTACCACACTAAATTTCACTTTTTTTTGTTATTTTCCAACAGGAGACTCCAGCTATAATGGAAAACTTGATGAACTAATGGGAAAATTAGTTACCATGGTCAAATAGACAATTAGATCAGGTACTCTATGTTGATTCCAATAATCAATATTCATTCCACCCCTAATCAGAGTGGTGGACAATGTATATTCTTGCTCTAGGGTTTGGTGAGAGTCCATGAGGCTCCAGGACCCAATATGGAAGGGTAGAAATGAGGGCTCATTTTTTTGTGTCTTATTTTATATATCTTATGTATAGATCTCTATGTTTCTGATTTAAAATTCAAACAAAATTCATATGTTTTAGGCTATCATTGCGATAGAATAAAATAGTTAATGTTATACACTTTATGTTAGATTCCATTGAGCCTTGCTCATTATTGTTCTCTTGTTAAGCTATATTGTTTCATCCTCAAGAAGGTGTTGTTGTAAAGGCTATATTGTGTCGTTATCCCTCTCATGATCCACAAAAATTGTTGACATTATGTAGTTTCTATCAATTTTTTTTGTCTAGCTTGTCCTATATGCTCTCATTTTCAATACACTCTTATTCAATGGACCCTATTCATTCAATTTTCAATAGCATGTTGTTGAGAAAAGATAAAAACATATATTGATTAGTGCTCTCTATCTTAAGCTACATTGTTTTATTTTTGATAGGGTATTGTTGAAGATGCTATGTTGTTCTAATTTTTGATAAGGTCTTGTTGATAGAAGACAATATTATTTGTTAAAAGAAATATTGTTTCATTTATGGTTGGATTATATGGCTATCGTTCTGCAAATGCATAATAAATTAGTTAATATTATAGAGTAGTGATTTAGTTGTTGTCGATGGATCACTATTGGGGAAAGTATTTGTGAATGTGCATGTTTCTAATTTCTAAATTTTTAACTTTTGCACCATGTTTTATATTTACAACTACCAAATCGCTAGATATGCATCTGATGCACACTGCACTAAAATAGTTTGTCTTATACAATTTATTTAAATATACTATTTAATCCTTTATTTCGTGATGTAAAATAGTCTACATCTTCCCATATGTTGGTTAGTATTTTACAGTTTATCTTTCTCTTTGTAACATATTCCTTATTGTTGGTGTCCAGCTTGCGCTATGTTATTTCATGTTCAAATTCTTGTTTGCATGCCCTATTGTGCAATGTTCTATACAAAAAGTATGTATTTGCTATGGTATACATACATATGTGCACATAGCCGAGACACATTCTCCACCACTGTAGGCAATGTTCCACTATGCCACTTTCTTCTTTGCGTCTGCTTCGGCATATACTCAAGTTTTCCACCCTTAGTGTTTGCATGTCTCCCACCTTTGATGTTCATCCTTTCCTATCGGTTCATTGTTGTGTGTTACTACATGGAACTGCTAGTTATGTTTTAGTGATGAGAAAGAAAACTCTTGTGATGTTTTGATTATTGTAATACTTATGAATAATATTCTATCAAATATCTAATTGAATGATTCTACACTACAATTAACAAAAAAAAATTCTTATTAAAATACTAAAAAGAAATATTAATTTAAAAGAATTCAATTAATAATTTTTTTTTTTTATGTTTCATTCACACTTGATTATTGAAGATACACAGATTTATTTTAGATCTAAATCTAAATTTTCTCTATTTTTAAATATTTTAAGGTGTTGGCTAAAATAGTTCAGATAACGAGATAACCAGAGAGATCAGGTGTAAAAATAAAGAAATTTTTAGTAATATTCTATTAACTGGAAAAATATATAGCTATCTTCTGCTTTTCTCCATAGAGTTACAACATATGATAGAAAAACTAAAAGAGAAGTTAACTATAGATAAGCACATGATCTTTTTAGTATAGATCTATATGTTTTCTAAACTAATAGCAAAAAACCACTTGTACACTTATTAAATTCTTCCATTCATGCTCTACTTAAGTAAAAACTAAGACACAACTAAGTCATTTACATCTCCATGTACTCAGTAATTTGAGCCAGTTTAGCGAATTTCATAGAATATATCAAAATTCAAAGTCAGATGAGGGAAATTTGTGAATAAAGCCCTAGATGTGGTAGCACAAGAATGTCAAGGGTTCCTTCATACATCTGAACGACTCTTTTCATGGAAAACCTCAAAGATGGATCATCTTGAATGCACCACAACACCACCAACACTATTCATTCCAAATGTCTTGGATTTATACCACTTTTGTGTTCCTACTCCATCAAATTTACAATCCCTCCATCGCTCAAGCAATTGTATTCCTAGTCACACAAGATGTTCTCATAATTTGGAATGTCGACCTTGGCCATTTTCCTACAACAAATGATTTCCAATAACATAACTCCAAAACTTTACACATCTACTTTAACAGTAATTTCCATGCCCCTCTGCCACTTAGGTGCCATATAGCCTATGGATCCATAGGTTGTTGTAAATGTGAATGTATGTTATGTTCCAACCAATTTAGCTATTCCAAAGGGGCTAGCTTAACCAAAATTTGATCCATGTAGCACTAGAGTATTTGTGAGGGCAAGTGAATTCCAACAAACATTATATGTATGTCAAGTTCTGATCTATTAGCCCCACTCCATATGCATCGCAAATGATAGGACAAGAGCAAACATTATATTGAAGTCAAAATGAACATACTACTTTTTAATGGATTCAACTGGAGAGATTTAAAATTGAATTCAAACTTAACTATAGCAGTGAATTCCACATGAAGAGTCAGAGAAGAGACAACAAAGCGACACAAAAAATATAAGAGGAAACAAAAGGTTGAGATGGCCACATCAGCAATCTAAGTGGTCAACACTTAAAATGTGCTGGTTAAGCCAGCCCCAGTCTCATAAACTATTTTACTACATGATTGCCCCAACTTTCTTAAGTTATGTACTAGCTTTTAGATATATTTTTTGTGTTAACTTGCTTTATTACATTGTTTAGCCTTTACAATAATGGAAAATATTAATGCAAATGTTTCCTGGGTTCAAATTAAATCTCTGTCTAGTGCTGCTTTTGAGACAACAGATCCTAATTCTGAGGTGAGTTTTAGGGGTAGAAAAAGAATAAATCAGGAGGATAATCCTTGTGAATTGAATGATATTTGACATGTAGCATAGATGCTAATCAATCTCAGTAGAGTGAGGGTTGATCAAGACACAATTGTAGGAAGTGGTGGTAATAATGGCATGGAAATAGCTAACCCTAACCCAAACACATCTACCGATCATGGTAGGAGAGTTAGGGGTAGAAAAGGTGGCTGATTCATTGGATTCATTGATGCATGTGGCCATTGGAAAGCCAATACATGGTATTCTATTAATTTTCTTCCTTTATTCTTTTGTTTGATGCGAGCTTATAACTAAACTATAATGCATTGAACACTATATCTTTCTTCAAGAAAAATGTCAACCAAAAATTTTTATCAATCTTTCAGGTCGTATTGTCTAGCTCATATTTTGGATGATTCCATTTTTTTTGGGTTAATTTTTTATGGCTCAAAGGTTAACTTGGAAACTTTTTGGGTGATATTAAAAGATGTTTTGAGTTCAATAATAATGAATTCCTAAAATGTCTTTATTTAACAAACAATATATTTTTCTACAAAGAACACTAATAATGTTTGAATGCCATTTTTTGTAGGCTTAAGAATCATAAATGTCAAGTAAATCTTGGTGAGTTTATAAGGTTTGTTTGTTTGTTTTTGTTTTTTTTTTAAATTTAGTTGAATGTCGAGGATTTTTTTAATAAAATGGTTAATAATAGAAAGAGTTTTGTTATTTTGAGTGTAATATATTATTAATTGTTTACAATATTTAAAATTTTAAAAAATTAATCTAATATTTGAATCATGCTATTTGTGATCTATTGTTAAGTCAAGATCAATACTTAATATGTTAATAAAATAGATTTTAAGAAAAAATTAATCATAAAACCTTTCAACAAATAAATTATAGAGATCTAAAACTTTGATGCCGCTTGGAGGTGTGTATACTACCCCATTGGTACTTTAGGGATTCCGTCATGTGCTCTAAGGAGTAATTTTCAATTTCATTTAAGCCATGATGGTACAGGCCATAGATGCCATTGAAATATTGGCTACTTAAAAAATTGCCACCTTCTCTAGCGAATGTTATAAATATCCATGATGACATTCTTAAGGTACCAATTTCATGTGGTAGTACAACAGATTTACTTCTTGCAAACCATAGCAACTCATATGCACAATTCACTCTATCTTCATGGATCTTGCTTTATTTGCCATCACATTTCTCTATTTATTAGTCATCATGGCTTCCGAAAAATTAGTAAATGCAAAGGTTTTCTTGGGCTTTAAAAAGTGCTTTTCAAAGCAATTCATTGGTGTTTCTGGATAGCGAATTTAGCTTGGCGTTTAAAGTGCAGAAAAGTCGACGGCATGGCTCTTCACCCCTGGAACTTAAGAGTTAATTTTCATGTACAATCATGGGAAAGGCCATTCGAAAATAGCCTTTCACAAGAGGACTTAAGCCTCATTTTCAAGATAGACTCTTTGAGAATAGAGGATGCCATTCGAGCAGTTTTAGGTACTGTAATTACCAGACCTAGAGCCCGATGCTTAATTTTTCCCTCATAGGTTCTCTCAGTATTTCTTTCTAATGCTATGGATTTACTTCGGTCATTGAAGGAACTAGAATTAATTGTGGTTAAATTTGTTAACCCTTAGTTCATAGATAAGGAAATTTTGCTTTCTGCTATGCAAAAATATAATTTTCTTTCTAGGGAGGGTTATATTGGTGGTTTATTCCCTCATGAATTTGGCAAGGTTCAGACAGATTTTGAAGAATTTTTGAAGTTTTTAGACTAGGTCTCCAATTTAAAAATGATTATGTTCTTTTATCAACTCTAAAGAAACATGTGAAAATCATTTGTGCATCAATGGAGTTTGAAATTAAAGATAAATTTTATGCTTTTACTTTTCTTTGAGACTATGTGCAACATCATTTCTTCAATTTCTCCTCCAATAAAAATAAGAAAATGCATATGGAGGCAGTTAATCAGTTGCCAAATGAATTTCATGAATCTCCTCTAGTAGAATGCACCAATGCTTCGAGTAAGGGTTTAGTGGCAAGGGCCAGAATTCAAGCTATGGTTCAAATAGAAGAGGAAGAAACCCCATTCACAAGCTATGATTTCTTTGCTAATGATATTCCTCTTCCTAGTCACACTGAGCCAAAGGACCGTCAAGGTGAAGTGCAGGGCCAAAATTCAACCTGCACAAAATGCATGGAAGAATAGAAAATGTTAATGGCTTCAGATTTAATTTTTTTGGGGTAGTTGCTATATTTCTAAGGATGCTTCGAATGTATATTTCACTCCTCAATTTTGGATCACTTTTGTATAGGGTTTATCAGTTGGGTAACTTAGGGTGGCGGTACTGTAGCTAGCATGTTGAAAATCTGTTATGTTCCCCACTTATGGGACATTTTCATAATTTTTTGTAAATGATTAGAATCACATTTTGTATAATTTTGGGCTATAATCAAATATTTTCTTCCTAGTTCTTTCCTACCGGTATGCCCTCTAAACCAGGTCTTGTATAGCTATTTATATATTATTAATATATTACAGTGGCTTGCCACTTTTGTTTAAAAAATAAATTAATATAATTTATCTATTTCATCAAAAAAATATTGTATAATTATTAATTTAAATTCACTTTTATTTTAATGTTAGGTTGACATTTTATTGTTGAGGTTGTAGCAAGGTCAGTGTTCTAAATTTTTTACTTCATATTCACAATGCTACCTTCTCTTACCATGACTTCTCAGTACAAAAGCCTAACCATAACAATCTTCTACACCTTGAAAACTTTGTCAAAAAAACATAAAATCAGATGAGTCCTGGTAGATGGTGGAGTAGAATTGAACATTTGCACCTTAAATTTGTTCATGACATTGGGTTTCTCTAAGGCTTGTGTAGACACATCAAAGTCAATTATCATAAAGGCTTATAATGATAAAAAAAAATTCTTCTAAAGGTGTCATTTCATTACCTATCAAAGTTGGACCCACCATTTAGATACAACATTCAAAGTGTTGGATCTAGATATCCCCTATGATATCATCCTTGGATGACCATGGATTCATGTTATGAAGGTCATCCCCTCCACATACCACCAATGCTTGAAATTTCCCCATAACTGTAAGGAAGTTGAGGTAGCAAAACAACTTCTGACACTAATCTTGAGAGGAGGATAATGCAAAAGATTTTATAGATCATCTTTAATAGTTACAAAAATTTAAATAGAAATAAACATAAATATCATGCATACCACAACATAGTGATTTACGTGGGAAAAACCATTTTGGGAGAAAAAACCCACACTCCAAAGGCCACCCAATATATTATTCAAAAATCACAAAGATTACAATATACTTGTAGAGCAAACTTCTCATAGGAGTATCACCAATCAAAGATCTAGAGGAAACATGACCGCTATTATACTCTCAAGATACATCAAACTATGCACTTGTAATACAATTCCCTCATAAAATAGGGTTGAATTCTAGGGCAAGTCAAGCCAATAAAATATAAACTGCCATATCTAAGACCTAATGATGAATGGCCTATATTTACAAAAAGAAATTATACATAAAGTGTGTCTTTCGAGGGTGCTACCCTTGAACTCCTACTAAGGTGCAATATCCCTAGACCCCCATAGGGGGGTACCCCTTTATGCTCTCCCTTGTTGATGTATCAATAGTACCTTATGTATTTGCAAGGTTGAGACACATTTTCCCAAAAAGTCTCCCAATTTTCAAACACCTTGCTAGAGCAATGGGAGGGTGTATAAACATCATCTCTTAATTGCTAGTGGCTGAGAGGCCCATAGTCTATTAACACCATCTGAACTTCTCTATACTTAGAGGCTTAGTTAAATAATTAAAAAAAATCATCAAAGTCTCTACCTTAACTAGCTTCACCCTACCATCTTTGATCATGTCTCTAACAAAATGATATTGTACATCAATGTGCTTGATCCTAGCATGAAATGTTGGGTTCTTGGTTGGACATATCACATTCTAACTGTCACAATGCTCTTAAAAAAAATTCTCTGGAAATGTAAATAAAAAAAAAAACAAGAATGCCAATGGTGTGCACCTGGAAACCTTAGAGAGACCAGAAATAGCTCTAAAATTCTAGAAATCTAGACTTTTTATGCTACTGGGACTCATTCGCCAACATGAGTGAATCAATCCCAAATCTTGGTTTCTACACGAGATTCCATTTTGAGAAAATGGGCATCATAATCTACAAACAGATATGACAAACAACTATTGTGGGACTCATTCGCCACTCTTGGTGAATCAGTCTTGTTTCACTTTTCTAAAAATTGAAGGTTCTGATCTACACTCTAACACCTGCTCTTTCCTTCCAATCTGAGTTTCGGGTTTGAATCTGTGAAAAAAACCTACAAAATAGAATTCAAATGGATTTTCTAATGGCGGTTTTTCCTCAATATTACCCTAGTTTGGTAATCAAACCTTGTAAAAATGATGAAATGTGCATAAAAACCATAGCCTTAGGTGTGTTAAAAACTAGGAAATCTAAGACATGGTGCAATCCTATTCTAATGTGCAAGAATATGATGCAACAATGGAAATACAAAGATGAAAAAGTCACTTGTGATGATCTCCAATCATCCCAAGTGAACTCTAATGATGTGTGTACCTTCCTTAGGCTGAATGTAGAGTGACGATGGAAGATGGAATCGGTTAGGAAACAAGTCTTTAGGATTGGTTTAATGGCTAGTTGCATCTCCCCAACCTAGATTCCATCATGATTCACCATAGGCATCCATGATCAACCCTTGAGAATGCTATATCTTGATAGAAAGTGAGCTTGAAGACCTGCAAAATACTCTTCAACCTTAGTGATATTCAGGATAATTACCAAAGAATGATGGGGCTAATACTTTGGATATTTTTAGGCCAATTGCTTTATGTAATGTGTATACAAGATAATTACAAAGTTGATTACTAATCAATTGAAACCTTAGCTAAGCAAGCTAATTTTTGAGGAGCAAGAGATTTTTTTTGCTGGTAGGAAAATTATGAATAGTATCATCATTGTTGTTGAGACATTCATTCTATGGCATATTCCAAGGAGAAATCTATGTTTATTAAGTTATATATGGAAAAATCTTATGATTGTGTTAAATGGGATTTCTTATTCAATATCATGAAAGCATTTGGTTTTTCCAGTGAATGGATTGAATAGGTCAAGAGTTGTATCACTTCTCCTTTATTTTTAGTGCTAATTAATGGTGAGCCAACAGAGTTGTTTGGTGCTTCTAGGGGCTTAGACAAGGGGATCCTTTCTCCCCCTACTTTTTCATCCTATTGGTTGAGGGCTTGGGGAGGTTTATTAGATCTTAGGTGCAGAGTGGCTTGATCTAGGGCTAGAGTTTGCTGATGGCATTGCTTTGATGGGCAAGGCTAGGGTTGAGGAGGCTTTCAAGTGGCGTAGTGTTCTGGACAATTATTTTGCTACTTCTAGTCAGGAGATTAATGAGGGGAAGTCTTTTATCTATTTATTTAATACTCCTCAAGTTATTCAAAGGAGAATTCTTGGAATTATTTGTTTCTAGATTGGTACTCTCCCTTTTGTTTAGCTTGGAATCCTCTTGCAATTTGCTCGCTTCATAAATTATTTTTGTAGGGGATTATAGATAAGTTTCAAAATCTGGTCAGTCATTGGACTTACAAGTGGCTTTCTTCTATAAGCAGAGTGATTCTCTTAAATATTGTGGTGCAGGGTCTTCCTCTATACAAATGCTTTGTTTTGTCTGTACCTTCTAGATATATTCAAGATTTTGAGAGTTTGTCTTGACAGTTCCTTTGGTCTTGTAATATTCTTCATAGGAAGTGGAGCTTGGTTAAGTGGGATGCCATATGTAGGCCAAAGTAGGAAAGTGGATTGGGTTTATGATGGACTAATTTAAATGGTCAAGCTTTATTGGCTAAGCTATCTAGGTGGTGGTGTTCACAACAACATCATTTACATGCTTGTTGTTGGGTGGTAGTGTTATTCTTGGCTAGGCGACAAAGAGTCCTCTATCTTTTCTTTCATGGGGGCTTCATTTTCTTGGTTGGGTCAAATATTTTCTTCTTTCTTTCAGTTTCTCTCCAACTTTGGTCACTTGGTGTGGGGTTTCTAAGAGTGGGCATTGTTTGGTAGAGTGAGGGGTGCTTGTAGTATTTCTCAGCGTGGGTCTTCATGACTATGCATGTGCCTTTTCACTAGGAAGCTCGAGGGTCTGCTCTGGTGGGTGTTAGTCCAGGAATTTCAAACCCAATTTCTTATAATTTGTAAATGATATGGAATGGTTCTCCTAAAGTGCATAAAGTGAATGGGTGTTTAGAGAGGTCCCAAGAATGGTCAGTCTTAATGATCGAATTGGATTCAATGCACGAAGATGTGGAGTAATACTCCAATCATGCTTTGATCTGTAAATTTATGGGGATGAGGATTTCTCTCCCATTTCTTGATACCTTGATCTACAAGACATGGAACCCAAAATGAGACTTGGATATTCAGATGGCTACAAATAACTTTTTTGTGGTGAAATTTTCATGTATTTATGATTAGAACATGGCTTTTGAAGGTGGTACATATTTCTATAATCAGGTGGGTCTCTTCATAAAACCATGGCATGTTGGTTTTAACTCAGTGGAGGAGATACCCTCTAGGGTCCTAGTTTTGGTTTGTCTTCCTTGGACGCCACTTGAGTGTTGGAGAAGTGACATATTATAGTCAATTGCTTTATTGTTGGAAAAACCTATTAGCCCTTCTCAAAAAAAATTGAATAAGAATATTTTTTCTTATGCATGGGTATGTGTTGAAATTGATCTAAGTCATCCATTATTTGATTCAGTTGACATGACTGTTGGTTCTTGCTCTTAGACTCAACCATTAGATTATGATATGTTACCTTTCAGATGCAGGTTATTTCACAAATATGGTCATCTTTAGAGGAGGTGTCCCCAAGCTTCTAGTGCCAGTGGTGCAGGTAATGCCCCTTCTCAATCTATTTCAAAGTAAGACAAGGGTAAGGATCCCATGTAGGGAAGGTGATTGATAAAGAAGGTTTTATTCTAGTTAAGTCCCATAATCGGGGAAGGGGCCAAAGGAGATCCCTTAAGGATAGATAGGAGGAGGAAACCTTTAGCAGATTTGAGGCATTCGAGGATTTGGTTTAGGAGGATGGATTTCAAGTGAACTTGTAGGTGATTGTTAGTTCTTTTACAGAGCATTTTCTTGGGGACCAACCTCCTATGATTCCTAGTTCAATTCGGCTTGGTGTACAAGGTTCTCAGATGGATATTGATTTGTCTCCTCCTATTCCTACCCAGATTGCTTCTGTTTTGTTGCTAGAGGAATTTAGTGGTTCTCCTGGTGCTAGTGGTGCTCTCTCTATGGTGTGGGATGCTTCTGATTTGAGTAAGAATAGGTCTTCTTCCCCAACCTTGGGATTACAACAAAAAGCCCCAAAAAAAGGCATTCTTAAGAAACCTCTTAAGGTTGGTAGAAAGAAGGATTAGGAAAAGGTTAAGCTAACTAGTGAGATGTTGGTGGAGTCAAGTTTAGTGAAGACTATTGATGCTCACTTCTCCCAACCTCAACAATGATAGTTCCTTCTTGGAATGTGAGGACTGTGAATAACACTGCTAGACAAAAGGCTATTTAGGATCTAATTCATTTTCATTCTCCTCATGTTGTTTTCCTTCAGGAAACTATTTTATCTATTGATATTATGTTGAGTCTGGATTTGAATATTTGGGGTCATGGGGAGTGTTAGTGTGTTGGAGTGCTTGACAGCTCTGGTAGGGTGGCCTATTTATGAGATCCACGTAGAGTTAGTCCAATTTGGTGGTCCTCTTGCAGGGGCACAATTTCCTATGTTGCTTCTCATCTTGAGTCAAGGGAGAGAGTTATTTTCTCTAATGTTTATGCTTTGACGGACTTTCAAGGTAAGGTTTTGTTGTGGGGCTGTTATCTCCTAAGCTTGCACCCGAACTAAGTTGTAAAACTTAGTTAGCTAGAGAAACATGGAAACACTTCTAAATGAAATGAATCTTCGGATAAGATAGCTTCCTATTTGGTTTTATCACCTAATTTACTAATTTTTAAGGAAAAGGGAGAAGGATAAACTGAAAATGATAAAACTGAAAAAATGATAAAAACCCTATGGTGATACACCTAA